>JANIIA010000005.1:43496195-43511216 GCA_027478495.1 Erythroxylum alaternifolium
GCAAACTTTGAAATTATATTTTTCCATCCAATCTTGTTAAAGTGACCATTTGGTCGATTTCCAACTAATGTTTCTTCCACAAAAATTTTGATTAAAATTTCAAGAGTTCTATCATTCCACTCTGCTTTAACCTTTTTTTTTTCAATTTATCCCCACCTTGAATATCTTTACTTGATGTTGACATTTTCTATCAACAAAAAAATCCCCACTGCATATAATAATGAATTTAACAAGTATAAGAAAATATAAAAGCATAACCAAAATGACATAGACAAAAGCATAATAAGCATTAAATCTTTTGTGAACTCAACATTAAAAGCATAACAATGACTATGGAAGTTTATGCATGTACAGAAGTAAAGAAAGAGACACACTTCATAAGGAGTTGCTATCTCAAATACAAATTACTCATCGTGTATTACTTTCAGCCTATATTTAAAAATAATTTTACATGCCTACTTTGAATCATTGAGTAGCAGGCACTTTGCATCAACTCAGCTGAAGAATGTCATTGAGTTTGGGAGGTATGAAAACTGTGTCAGCATTGCATTTGTTTGTGTCAAGGTGTTTGAATTAACGAAAGTTTTTATACTTAGAAGAAGGTCTGGACTTTCTTTCTGATTGTCCTTTAAGGATATAAAATATTTATTTTATCTGAAAAGTTTTCTTGCATTGATTCTATGATTCAACTGTGGTAGCATGTCTGGAAACAAGGATGAAGAGACAATACTTTAAGATGCCTAATTGATGACTAGCTTCTTTACTTTCTAAAATTATCTCATATGCTATACCAGTGCCTTGATCCTTGCTTTGTGGTGTCATTGTCTCTTTGTGTTAATCTTGATTAACAGCCAATAAATTTTTAACATGGTTATGATTTATGCACTCCTACTACCAGAACATGTTCCAAAATAAGGCCAATTGATCAACTTGAGATGTATAATCAACAGACAAGTATTTGCTTTTTAGATCTTGATTAAAACTACAGTTCTCCATTATTATCATCACTTTGGACATATTAACATAAGCGTCGTCTGCGTTGAACGCAGACTAGACGTTGTTTGTCTGCGTTAAACGCAGACAACGCACGCAGAAAAATAATAAGATAATAAGAAAGATAATGCAGAAAAATAACAAGAAAGATAACAAGAAAAAAAACATGTGAGTTGATCCGTCTTGGAAAGATGAGTTGCTGTATTTTTTAGAAGACAAACTTTTGTAAAGAGAACAAAACCTTTGGTTATATACGTAAGTGACGCAACTTTTGTTATATACGTAACTGACGCAAAAATTTCTAACCAAAAAAGCTAAAATAAGGGGCTTTTTTGAAAAGCTCCAAATTTGAGCTTTTGAAAAAGCTGTATTTTAGCTTTTAAAAAAGCTACTTCTACTTTAAAAGTACTTTTGAAGTTTATAGCCAAACACTCATTTTTTCCTTAAAATAGCTTTTGCAGTGAAAAAAAGTGCTTTTGCAGTGAAAAAGCAAAAGCCGAACCAAACGCACTCTTAATTAGTTAAAAGCTTTACATGTTAAAAACTATTATTCTTACTATTTGAATTATATTTTTATAGATGGAAATTATTTTAAATATAAAAAATGACTAAATTTAAAATACTAAATATTTAAATAAGATGAACTAAAGGTTTTTTTAAGTGAAAAACGGATTGTATTAATAATAGCAAAAGCTACAAAACAACATTAAATTGCATGCCCACAATTCAACATCTCTAATAGTTACAAGAATACATGGAAAAAAAGAAAATAATTACAACATCCAGTTCTTCTTCAAGCCTTGGCTAATTAAATTTTGCTTTATTGTTGGAAGATGAATTAATTGTATTAGTTTAGCCAAATTTTTATTTTTTTAAATTTTAAAGGTCATTTTTTATTTTAAAACATCAACAATTTTGATTTCCTTTAATATTTTGATTTGAGTTAAGTAGTTTAAAATACTCACCTTTACTTCTTATAAAAGTTATAACATATAATGTTCATTCTCTTAAAAGATATGAAAGACTTACTTGTTAAGAATCTAGTCTTTAGAAGTGTCAACTTGCTCAATAATTAAGAATTTACTTTTGAATTGTGATAATTAATGTTAAGCACAAAAATTTTTAAAAATAGAGTTTACGCAATCAAGAATGAATAAACAAACATAACCTTGAAGAAACCCTAAAGAGAGAAGTTCCTGCTTCTTTCAAGCTTGCATGCTTCTAACCCTACAACCATTATACCTACTTCCCAATAACCCACCATTCCATTACCCAACCACCCACCACTTCTCCTACCTCTTAACTACCTTTAGCAACCATTCGACTTTACCTTATTTCAAGACCAAAGTTGAGGCCTTCCCATGCTAGACGTGTCATCATACCGAACCCAATCTTTAAGCTCCATGTCCTATGCTTCAACGTACCCTCTCTTGCCTTCTTCATCCTCCCTTTTTACCTTTGTTACAAATGTGCAGCCTCATCCATCATCTCCATACCCCTCACAACTGCTAACATGCTAAGAATGGAGCTACCTTCTTTTTAAACTCAGGCTTAACCTCAAAAATTGGATTTATGGGTGAACAGCCAATGCAATCCCTATCACTGGCCACTAGAAACAAATGAATACCATCTCATAATAGCTCTAGAAATGGAGATTCTACAAGAAGGAGCACCAAGTTGGGAAGCCACTTTGGTTGGCTTCTTTATGGGACCTATGCCTCCATTTCCTGCAATCTCAAATTTGGCTCATAAAAAAAACTAGAAAAGTAAAGGCCTGTAGGATGTTCTCCTTACCAATGAAATAGTCCTCTTCAACTTTATTCTAAGGCACAAGCCATAAAAGCCAGAGAGGAGGGACCTTGAGACCTTTATCATCTTCCTATTTTCTTACAAAATTAGGAATTAGTTATAAGTCTTGACAAAGTGAAGCAAGAAAACATTCCAATATGAGCAACTATGTATAATATCCCTCTTGAGTACTGGACAACTAAAGGTTTAAGCACGTTAACTAGTTACTTAAGTAAACTGCTATACACGGATGAATACACAACCACAAAGAAGAGGGTAGGATTTGCAAGATTTTGTATAGTTGATGAGCTAACTAAAAAACACCTAAACAACATACCACTAATTATATTGAACCTAAACAACTCCGTATATGAAGCCTTAGTATTGGTGACTTATTAGTGAAACCTTCCCTTAAAGTTCAAGGAAAACTGTGGAAGGCTACGTGGAAGTTTTTCAAGAAAGGAACCTATAAAGAGCTTATGGAAATAGAAAATTAGGAAAACTCCAAGAAGAGGAACAACTTGAACGAAACACCAAATGCTGAGGCCCCAACAATCTAGAATTAGGGTTAGACAATCAAACAGAATGTGATACCAATAGAGAGGAGAACAATTCACCCTTAGAACTAGATAGAGAGGAGACAAAACAAAGCTTAAGTGAGGGTAAAACTATGTTGGAACCTTATAACACCAACAAAAAAAAGCCTTATTTAGAACATTCAAACAAAGTCAACAGGGCCTAGTACTTTAGTGGAAGATATGGATGTAATATCCCGTTTCTATATTAAGGGTTAGAACCCTATATTTCTGTAAATGAGGGATAGCAAGGAGAAGTTAGAAAATGTATTTCATGTTCATGCATAATATTGACATACACACACACGAGAAATTGATTGTTTCGCACACATTACAATGATTGTTCATCTACTCATTTGACATTTTTCAGGTATAAATGATTGTCATTAAAGTGATTATAATGTGAATAGAGAATGAAATGTCTTGAAATTATTGATTTAGAAGTTTTGGTAAATTTTTGTGTAATTTTTGATAATTAAGGGAATTTTTGGACTAGAAAAAATACAAAGTGGCAAGAAAATTGATAAATGGCTATAAAAATAAACGTCAAATGACAGTAGAAATTATTGATAAATGACATTAGGATTTAATGACAAGTGCCATAGAAAATTGGGAGATAATTGAATTAGAAATTGGAGATAAATGAACTAGTTAATAAAGAGGACTCATTAGAAACCATAAGGTGGTGACATGTGGCAAGTGACAAGTGTCACTTGCCTTGTCACACACCCATCTATGATATTCTCATTTGCAAGACATCTTTAGTTGTCTTTCATTTGGCCAAATGCTTTCTTCTTCTTCATTGCTCACTTCTCCTTCTCCATTCACGATTTTTCTCACCAACCTTACTCTCCATATTGAGTTGCTATCATCCTCCCCTTTAGCTACTTCAAGATCTTTGTTTCTTCAAGATCATGTTATCTTCTCCTTGAAGAAGAACCTAACCTACTCCACCTTCTATGATGATGATCTGTGATTAAGGGAAAGCTAGGGTTTTATGGTGATTGAAGAAGCTTGAGTTAAAAACAAGTAAGTGTATTCTTGTTCTTCATGGCTTGCTTAATAGAAACCTTTTGATGATGATTAAGAGGGGGAAAGATCATGAAAAAGATGTTGAAAATATATGTGTAATGTGGATGAATAATGGACATATTTATGTTTTGTTTTTGTGTTTTGATGGGTAATAGATTATGGAATGTTATACTGTTGGATTAATAGAGTAAATGATGTATGAAAGTGTGCAAAAATGTAGATGAATGAGTGATGAGCATTGAAGAGTAAATATATGTGTATATGTTCTGTTTTCATAAAAATGACAAATAATAGATCATGTATGGTTTTATACATGATTAACAATGGAAATTGGTGTTCAAATGAGAGTTAATAATTGAAAAAAAGAAGATATGTGTATATGACCTAAATTGGTGTAAAGGATGGGTGTAGCAATGAGAATGAGTGAATGATTTAAATATGTTCTATTTTCAGTATATAAGAAATGTAAATCATAAGTTGTCATGTGAGAAAACTAGATTGAGCTTGGAAGTTAAATAAAAGGTTAAAGCAGTGTCTTGAAATGTGGTGAATTAAAAGGATAAGTTAGAGATGGAATGAAGATGAATATGTGCAGAAAGTTGATGAGGAATGTGTATATGTAAATGTTCTATTTTTGGTGTGTATGATCCATCATATATTTTGATTTGTTTGTGGATGATATTAAGCTAAAATGGAAGTAAGAATGAGAAGGAAATGATGAGGGATTAAGCTAGAAATGATAGACCAAGCATAAGAGATGATAGATGTAACTTGAAGGGGATGAAAAAGCTAGAAATTGAAAGAACAAAACTGGGATTTTTCAGATGGAAGCTTCCCACGATCATGGGAATAGGTCCACGATCGTGGGAATGCTTAAAGAGGGCTGAAACTTTTTGCCAAAGAATCCCACAATTGTGGGAAGTTGTCCACGATCGTGGGAATGAGTTATAAGTGAAAAAAAGCTTCTTTATATGTAGTTTGAAACAACAAATGGTTAAGAACTTTTCTATGATGCATCTAGGTTTGAATGAAGCTTGAAATGAGCTAAGTTTGATGACAAATTAAGTGATTAAATATGTGATATGTTTAGGGTGATGATAGAGGTTATAACATAAGAATAAATTGTTATATATCAAGTGTTCAAAACTGAAATTTGAGATATTATGAGAACGTAAGTAAACCTATGAAGGCTAAAGCGATTCAAATAAGATGAATGATGTGCATTACGTAAAGGAGAATGATAAATTGGATATTTTGTGATCTTATAATGCTTGAATAACCTTAGTAAATGATTGAATGATGAAATTAGAACAATCTTGTACAAATGAGGTGCATACCTAAGTTCAAATTAAATATATTTGAGTTTTGAAGTATGAATGATTGAATTGTGATCTTAGAATAGCCAAAATCCTTGAGCTATAAACCTAAGTGCAAGTTAGACTTATATACAAATGAAATTGTTTGAATGATTAAGATAAGAGATTAAAGAAATATACCCGGAATAGTCAAATTGAGGATGCATTATACATATACATATTTGTATAATTGAATGTTTATGTGATTGTAAAATTAGTAATGTATGTGTAATGTGTGTATTGCATGAAGTTGATACACATGATTGAAAGTTAGCATCTAGACATTTTCGAGTCATAGAAGCTAATGCTAATCTAGAGCGTACTGTGAGTCGACCTAGAGGGTCTCATTTTAATTAATTATTTTGTTTAAGGATCTGTATTGAATTATTATTGATGTGAATGTGAATGCGTGAATTCCAGACATTAATAGTCCGAGGAGTTTGATAAATGTGAATATAGTGCTTCATTAACTGTGAATGAGCAAGGAATAAGTGATTCTCAACATAACTATTGAATGCCGAACTTAGGTCCAATGAAATGTGAAAGTGAATGTGTAAAGTGAAATAAAGTGATTGATTGAGCTTATGTGAATTGATGCATTCCACTAATGAATGCAGGACTAGATAAAGGTAATTGTGACCAGAGTAGCCACCGAAAAAGAGTTTAAAGCTCAGAAAGTGATTAAGAGCCAAAGGCTCACTATATATAGTGAGCCCTGTAATCCCAACAAATAAGGGACAATTATTAATGAGCCCAGTATCCATAATAGATACGTAACAGTTACAGGCACTCTATCACAACAATAACAATTGAAAGTACGTCTCATGAGCATTGCATATATAATTTATATGTATGTTTTAAATGATCGAAAGGAATTGTTTGACTACTCTGAAAGTGAAATGTGAAATAAATGAATAAAGTGTTAATTAATGCTACATGATGAATTAATGAAGTGATGTGAATTATGTGATTATATGAATTGTCGTTATGTGATATGAGTGAGCTATCAAGGATGGTCAACTCACTGAGTTCGCAAAACTCACCAAAATTACAACGTTGTCTTTCAGGCTCAGAGGAGATCCCTAGTTAGACAAATTAAAGTCTAACCACTATATTTGAATGAGAGATAAAGGTCGGGGCCAGTTCACATTTGCACATGTATTTCATTATTTTGTATTAAAGTGTGTATTCACAAGTAATATACAATGTGTATGTGAATGATTCTTTAATGTAATGACGTTATGACTAAAAGTGTTTTGTACTTATAATGGGTATATATATATATATATATTTGTAATATGGATGATTAGAAATGTTTATGAATAAAATGGGCTGAAATGATTTTTGTTTTCTAAAAATACGTGTGATGCCTGAAAAATTTTCAATGAATATGATTTACTGACTATCCTAGCATGTCACCCTCGTAGAGTTGGTTCTTGAATACCGACGGTATGTACGGGAATATACACTATGAGAGTGGGGTGCTATAATGGATGAGAGTTTATTAAGGGTGAGTAGTAGAAAATTATTAAAAAGGAGAGGATTCAAATGATCAAAAGGTAACTCCTCTACCAAATGACAATCTTAGTATAGAAGTTAAGAGGCTAAACTACCCAAGAAATGAATGAGATTTCAAGGATCTTGTCTTAGAAGAAAATCCATTAGTTTTTCGTATTATAGAATCCAAAATAAGGTAGGAAAAGATGGGGAGCCTGAACTACTTAGGGGATTATTGGAATTTCATATTGAATCATCAACATAACTGTTATAGGAGAATAATTATTGCTTATAATACTAGTAAGGCACAAATGAGGCAAATCGATTTAAATGATCAAATGATCTATATAAAAATATAATTCATTTAAAAGGGTTATGTATGCTATACTACTTTTATCTACAGGTCAAACTTGGCATTTCATAGGAAGTTATTACGGGAAAGCTTAAAAAGGTCCCAATCTTCCATTAAAGGCCCTAAGCTAGTGATTGGAGACTACAACTACACACTTTATATAACTGAAGCAGATGTTAACTATAACTTTAGGAACTATAATGAGGACCTAAAAATAGTATAGAGGAGCTTGAACATTGAATCAAAGGAGGTTCTAATTGATTTTTTTGATGATATCAAAACATAATTAGTGTTAATTTGTTTATTATTTTGTTAAAAAGCAATATTAAAACAAAATGAAGTCATAAACAGGAAGATAGTATACGAAGTTGATAAAGAAAAGTCAAAGTTTGCAACTGATGAAATAAAGATCGAAACAAGATCAAGGCTCATTAAGGTCATTTCACATTTTTTATTAATATTTGTAAGCTCACTTTGTTAATTTGATAATCCAAAAGGCTCGCTATGTATAATCATTCATCTTACTTCATTTCATAAGTCTTTACATTCATTAAAAGACATTAAAGCTTTTGATTTTAATATAAAAGCCTCTTAATCTTTTAAATAATCTTTGGTGATTATTTTTGGGAAGTGTTTTAATTATATTTGGATTTTAAAAAATTGCATTTGAGCATTTGAAATTATTGAAACCATATTTTTGGAGTGATTGGTTAACCTATATGGGTTAGTGGTCAACTAATATAAGTTAAAGTTGTTAAAATAGATGTTGAGTTTGTTGCAATATGGCTGATGTATTGGTCGACCAATGTGTCATATTGGTCGACCAGTGTTCCAATAACTAGTGAATCTGGTACTGTAAATGCATACTAGTTTACTAGTGCACTATATATAACTGTTGTAATTACTAGTTCTTGGCTCCAACAATTATTTTGTGTCCCAAAACACTATAAATAGGTGTTGTCTCATTGGTTTTATTTTCTATAAGGTTTTGGCTGTTATATACACACATTACAAAGAGTTTTCAATCATTGGAGCATTATTGTATCACATTTATATCAATGAGCCATCTTGAAATTAACAAGTGAATAAGTGAGATATTTTTCAGTTATAGTACTTTAGTAGGTTGTTGAAAATTGTATTTTGGGGTGATCTAAATGGTATTGAGATTTCTCTTCACCTTAGAAGAAGATTATAAGAAGAGTTTATCTTTACCAAAAATGGTTAAACAAAGGTTATTCTTCAACTTGAATGAAGAATTATAGTGGAATTCTAATAAAGATCTTGAGAGTGGATTTAGACAAATGTTGTTTACAGAACCACTATGAATTGGTTTGCAATATCGGTTGAACCTTTTAAACCTTTAAATTTTTGTCTTACTGATTTAAGTTCCATTCCAATTTTTAAAACATTGATCTAAACCATTTCATGGAAGCCCAACGATTGCTACTATAAAGGGCAGGCATTTATCCAAGAAGCAACTCACTAGTGGGTTTTGCCATTTTGTAATTTTAGCTAACAAAGTTTCTAAAAGTGGTGAAACAATGACATCTCCATCTTAAAGAAGATGGGGGCGATGGAAAGGAGTTTTAGGATAGCTTGGATATTCTCTGACAACCTTAGACTAGGTGAGCTGGGAATTAAGAGTGGAGAGGATAGTAAAATATCCTTAAAATGTAATGAAGGTGGAGAACCAACGAGATGGTGAGACAGAAGTAATGTGGTGGCAGGCGGAGAATTTATTGGGGAGGCAAGGAATTATTGATAATGTGTAACTCACCAAAAAAGAGATGAGGAAGAGATAAAGACAAGGAAGAACAAGTGAACATGATGAAAAAAATAAAAACTAATAAGAGAATACAAATAAGATAAAGGTAAGAAAAGTGTCGGCTTTATAAGTTATTAAAAATAGTAACTAATGAGATAAAAAAAGGTTTTTAATTGTTGTAATTCATAAGCTGATTTTTGCCTATTTAGCCATGCTTCTTAATAAAGTAAATTAGTATTAATGGAAGAGATGAAATGGTTGCGGAAGAAGAAAACATAATATAACCGAAGATAGGTTAAAAGAGTATTTTTGAACCTCAGTGTTTATAGCATAATAAATACAAACTCTAATGTTTTAAAGCTTTCAAATTGAACCTCAGTGTTTTCAAAATATTCAAAACAGACTCTAAATGGATGGAAAATTTAACAGCGTTAACTTTTCATCAATTAAATGTCACGTCAATTCTAAAATAAAAGTAGACCCCCACTATCACGTGACAGTGGGACCTACTGTGTGAAATATATAATTATAGACCCCATTGCCACATGGCAGTAAGACCCACTATATTAAAAAAAATGCTGACATAACATTTAACTGACGGAGAGTTAACCTCGTCAAAATTTTCAATCATTTAGGACATGTTTGGTTAGATGTTAATTAATAAAATAGAATAGAATGGAATGGAATGGTTTATAATGAAATATAATGTAATATAGTGAAAACTATTTGGGAGGAATGAAAGGGTTCATAATGTAATATAGTGAAATGTTATTTGGAAGATGGATAGAATAGAATGTAATGTATAATAAATGACTATTATACCCTTGATATTAAAACCGTTGCTGCAAGAGGTTTAACGCTATGATTTTAAAACAGAAATCATATCTAATTAAAAAGTAACGATTGTGACTTGTTCAAGTCACAATCGTGACAAATATTTTCTATTTTAAAATAATAAAAATTTTAATACAAGTTTTATTATTTTATTATTTATTATATACAATTTATTGTTAATTATATAAAATTATTATTATTAATTATTTAATAAATTTTATTCTATTTTCTTCCACAGTATCAAGTAGAACCCTAAATCTTTGTTCAGCAATCTTTTTGATGTTCTCCTTTCCATAAATAAGAAGCCAAGGGAAAATAAATGTTGCTTGTTCTGCTAAACACTCCACAAGCAATATCCAATAGAGTCATTTGTCTTGCTATCGAGATACAAAGAAACGATGTCGTGAACCATCTATAAGGGATCAATATCAGTTTTCATAAGCAATGAACCTTCAATGAGTTTGCTTACGATAAGGGGTTAAAGTTAGAAGAAATAATTGGTATTAAGAAAAATTATTGAGGGTATATTAGGTAGTATGTATTTATTAGATTACGTTCCATCCTAAAACTCCCGAATCGGAGGTTTCTTTTTTTCACTGTTTAGGATAGAATGGAATGTAACATGAAACCATCCGCTTCCATCCCATTTCGTTCCACTCCATTATGAAACCCTCAACCAAATGATGAAAATGTGTTACGTTCCATCTCGTTCCATTACCAATTCCTTAATCAAACAGGGCCTCAGGGTTTGTTCTAAACATTTTGAAAATTATATGATTTAATTTGAACGCTTTAAAATGTTAAGATTCAAGTTATATTTTCTGTAAGGGTATGTTTGGTTGGGGGATTATTAATGGAATGAAATGGAATATAATATTATTCCATCATTTAGGAGAATGATTTATAATGGAATGAAATGGAATGGAAAGGGATGAAAGAGGAGGGTTTCATATTATATCACATTTCATCCTAAATAGTAAAAATGAAAAACTTCTGATTTAGGAAGTTTAGAATAGAACGTAAAATGATAGACAACTTTACAATATATTATATTATAAACTCTTAATCTAAACAACATTTCACTATATTACATTATGAATCTTTTTATCCCTCCTAAACAATAAATTTTTAATATTACATTCATTTACATTATATTATATTGTAAATTATCCTATCAAAAACTTTACGTCCAACTAAATATAACATAAATGTTGAGGTTCAAAATACATTTTTAGCTGTGAAGATATCGATAACTAATCAAGTAAAGTTTGGATAAACTTGAACTCATGTCCTGCGGGTTAGAGAGAGAGAAAATGCCATTAGGCCAGAAGGCTTGTTGTGGAAGCAGAACGTAAAGCCCAAATCTCTGCCAACTTAGTGGCGTGGTGTCAATCCCAGCCCAAAACCAATGACAGCTTTCTGATTGCATACATTGGGATCCTCCAGGTCCTATCGCCTTCCAAAGAAATTTGTGTACACTAGTCAACTAACGCACATTGAACTCATTATTGTGAAAACATAAAGGTCTGCCACTATGACATAATTAGAGTACGAAGAAAGAAAGTTAAGCAATACTTTGCTTGGTTGACAGGATAAAGGTGGGTCCCTAAAGCATTGTGATTATCCGTGGGTCCCAAAAGGTTTTCTACAGAAACGCAAATGGGAGACAAAAGAAGCTCTCTAGAACTGCTTTGTCCTCATTTTGAGGAGTCTGATCAAAAGTGCTCCAGGAAACAAATATCTTATATGTACAAGTACACTTGTTGATCAGTCCCCACCTTTTCCACAACATTAATAAAAGTCTTTGCTGATGATCCATCATAGCACGTCCATATTAAAGCCCAAGCAATCCTCGGTAACTTACTAACACTTTGCTAGGTGTTTCTTGACCTATCTTTTCCGTCAGGAGGAAAAGTATATTTTGGAAGTTGTGTCGTTCATAAAGACCTAAAGGGAACTCTCTTCAACAAATTAGTCAATCTACATTCGTAAGACAAGATAAGGGTCACTTTCATTTAATTTGATATTTGGCACATATTGTATTGACAATCAAAGTTGGCGAAATGCCTTAAAATTGGATAAAAAAGCGCTAATTCCCTTCCTTATTGTCCCGCTTACGTTTATTACATGTTAATTACAAAGTTTTGTGGCCACATCACTAAAAGAATTATTAGAAATAATTCATATGGCTTAATATTTACGTTGAGTTGGAGTGTCGACCTCATGATTTTATGCACTGATCTTCCATTAGTCACATCATGAACCGTAACTGTGTGTGCTTATAACGCAGTCGCTCCCTCTCCCTTTTAAACGCGCACCTTACTCATTCTTGTGACCGCAAGAATTCCATGGAAAACCATCACCAGAGAGCCAACTTCAGAGGCATTTTCTCTTTTCCCAGTACTCCAAGTCCAGATCAAGAATCTGATTTCGAGTTTGTTTTTTTTACACCAGATTCACCCTCAACCGATCCATTTAGGAACTCTCCAGCAGATCATCTTTTCTTCAATGGTCGCCTCCTCCCTCATTCGTTTCCACTCCAACAATCTCCGTCAACTTTGGTGCTTATTGACAGCAGTTCTCGTACAACTAGCAGAACCAGCAGTGTTAGTAGCAAAGACTCGCTACTGTCATCGAGGAGTAATAGTACTAACAGTAGCAGAAGCAGCGTTAGCAGTGCAAGAACAAGTTCGAGTGAAAACTCAGAAAGGAGGTTTCTGTATCCTACCAACAAAGTTGCAAACAAAACACCGGTGGCTCGTAAAGTTGTTATGGCCCAGTTGTGCGGCTCTTCTCAACGGTGGCAGCATTTAGTTCCCGTGCCGGCTCTAAGAAGTGAGGATTCCTGGCGAAAACATGTTAGCATTCCGCCAAAAAAAGGATTGAACAGCAAAAAAAAGAGTGATTACAAGGAAAAAGAGAGATTCTCCGGAAAAAAAGAGGGATCCTCCGGGCTCTTCCGGAGAATCTTCAGGTCACTTTTGGTTGCATGTAGAGAATGCCATGCCATGGAACCATCTCCAAAGAAAGACTTTAAGGCATGAACGTGGCTTTCTTGATTGTTGTTTTGGTTCTTTCTCCTTGATAGATAACGGAGTTTGATCATGATTTTGTTGGGAAGATAAATTGGGCTGTAGTAAATTTATTGCTTTCATGTAGACAAGCATCTACTCAAACTTTTGCTTTATGATGAAATTGCGACCAAGAACTCGGCCAAAGAGGGCACCGGTGGTCCTTCTAATAATTTTCATATGATTCCTTCTAAAAAATTAATTAATGGTGAGTGCTTAGTAACCATTATAAAGAGGTTATCATAATTTTTAAAAGACGCACCAACCGTAGCAGAATATTTTTTTTTCCCTTTTTCTTGTCCGCCTGAGAGCAATATATGAATATATGAATTGAATAATGTCGCTGACATTTACTAAATTTGACAATGCGACTCTTAATTGATAAAAAGTTGCTTGAATCGTGAAGTCTGAAGTAATATGTTTCAGCCGACATATTATAGTATATTAAAACAATGTCCCTAATATGGACAATTTATTAGCATAGACTACAAATAACAACAATCCTCCTCAAGTAAAGCCATTACTAATCACTATTTATCAAATTATTTTATTTGTTGAATCAAATAGCTGACTATTTAGTAGTTATTAGTGAATATTATTATTGAATAAATTTTTTTATTTTTTATAATAATAATAATTACCAAATAATGACTCCCGCAATTTTTCTTATTTTATTCCAATGCACTCTCCAACTTCTCTCATTACCTTTAATCTCATTCAAATCCCTTATGTAACAATTTCTTTCTCCTTCGATCTAGTTTTTGACATATTGATTTCCTACCTTTTTTACTTCTTTTCCCACTTCACTTTTTTCATAACTCAGGCAACTTTTCTTTCTTGACAAGAGATTTTAAACATCACGGGCCTAATACAGAAGCCTTTCCTCCCTTAGGAGCATGCAATTAAATTAGGGTTGAAGGGCCTCAAACCCTACCAAGCCCTTTGTCCAAGGTGAAAACCAAACAATCTACAGTGCACGCAGAGTTCTCAGCTTACAACTCAAAGAACTTGGAAGCAGATTCTTGTTGACAACTCATATTCAGCCAAACTTCAAGATTACCCTCTAATGGAGTCTAGAAAGGCAAGAAAATATTGGCAGACTCTAGTGTCCTCAAAGTGGGAGCAATCAAGTGGGAAAGCACCTTAGTAGGCTTCTTTTGGAACTCCAAACCACCTTATCAAGCCATCAGCTCTTAAGTAAACGCCACTTGAAAGACCACGAGATTAGATGAAGTACTCCTCAATGAGGATAATTTATTCCTCTTCAGTTTTACTTCAATTGATTTTGCTCACAAGGTTTTAGACAACGGGCCATGACATTGCAATTCCAAGCCAACTCTATTGCAATCTTGAAACCGGGAATAAAACTAAATGACTTGAGAAAGAAGAAAATACCTATCATTACAAGAAAATCATGAATTAGCGACAGACATTTACCGACGGACAAAAAACTGTAGTTATTTATTAACAGAAAATAACAAACTATCGATAAATGTATTGTACTGTTCATATATAGCGACGGAAATATATTACTGTCGGCCACAACACCAAAATAAGAAGATTTTAGACACTTTTACTTAGACACATCTAATAATTGACTTAAATAATCTAACAATTAGTGGAATTTTTAGACATTTATTTAAGATGGCAAAATTTGTCGAAAAATATACTGAAAATTTTCTAAAACTTTTAAATTTTCCAATTAGCAGGATAAGAATTGACACCTTTTATAATTTGTATACATCCAAAAATAACGATT
>JANIIA010000005.1:43521740-43545506 GCA_027478495.1 Erythroxylum alaternifolium
TAGAGAGATAAAGTAAAAGTGAAAGTGAATGAAAAAGTGAAGTTAGAAATAAATATATAGGTGGTTGGAGGGTAAAATGGTAAAAAATTCCTTAAAAAACCCATGGTCCCCTTTTCTGCCCAGTTGCAGGCCACTAATTTTCCACCAATTCTGCATTTGCTTCTTTTGTTATATTTACATTTTTTTAATTCACTTCTTAATTCTTTTGCAGCCCTTTCACCTCTTTTTTTCTTACTTGATCAATCATCCAATTTATCCCGAAATCTTATTCCTTCTTGATTTTCTTCGAAAACAAAAATAATCCTAACTGCAGAATTCAAATGTGCTAACAAAAATAATCAAAGGAAATAATTTTCCATGAGTTGCCTCCCATGCAACACTTCTTTTAACGTTAGTAGCTCGACACTCTTTTTAGACTCACGACGGTTCGAATGTATGGTGCAATCTAATCTCACAATTTGTACCTGAGCTACCATGTTACGGTTTGCACCTTCCTTATAATTCTCCTTCCCTCGTCTTCTTCCATCCACGCGAGTGCTTCTTTCTAAATGCATTCCCAGGGTCTTCGATATCTTCCCATTCTCCTCGAGATTCGGGTTCCTTGATGTTCGTTAGAGGTAACGGAGAACTGTAGTCTTTATTTGACACTTGGAAGGTTATTTTCTCTTTTCCTACCCTTAGAGTTAATTCAACCCCCATTAACGTCAATGATTGAACTAGCAGTGGTCGGGAACGACCATCTAAAAACCATCGGGGTTTTCACATCTTCTCCGATGTCCAATATATAGAAGTCTATAGGAAAGGTAAATTTATCAAGTATGAAATTTGATTATTCTGACCTAAGAATTGGATTTAGAATGTGGAAAATCTTTAGAAACCGATCTGGTTTGTAGAGAACCTAAATAAAAATATATTGAACTAGGTGGTCAAAGTATCGATTAACTTCTTTTTAAGTCGAATCGAATTGGTAGGTCTGAGCCGAACCAAGGAAGAGAAGACATATGGACAAATCAGTTAACGATATGTTTATAGCTGACGTGTAAATATTTGCTGAGATGAAAATGAGTTGGTAATGATGTGGCAGCTGACATGGGTGATGAAGTTGGTGATGAGGTGGCAATTCATGTAACAATTGGCAAATGACGTGTATTCCACCTTTTATAACTAAACAATATTGTTTTGCTTGGAAGATAAACGATGTCGTTTATATTGTCTTCTTCCTCCAAACACCTAAAATTAGGGTTTCAATGTAACACCTCATTCCCGCTGAACCCGAACCTGATATCGATAGTAATATCCGAGTCCGTACCCCGCGAGGGTGGTGTGCCACATCACTAAATAATCAAAAGTCGGTATAATTTTTTTTATACGCACAAATCAATAATCACAAAATTTGGGCCCACTTTTATTCAGAAACATTTTGTTTACAAGAATCGCCAAGATTTTTTTTTATATCAGAATTTCAGAAAGAAGACAAAAAGAAGAAGTATCGTGAATGACCCAAAACAAACATGATGTGTTTAATAAACTGGCATGATAGGCAAGTGACATGTGTCACTTGCCACATGTCACAAGCCTAAGCCTTCACTTAGTTTTCTTCCAAATAAAAATTCAATTTCTAGTCCAATTTTTCCCAAAATTCCAATGGCTCAATTTAATAACTCCTACAATCATTTATCTAAATTTCTAGTGCCATTGGACAGTCAGTTTCACTACCGGTACACAATCAGCCTGTCACTTGGCATTTTCCCAGTCCGAAAAATTTCTTCGAAAATTTCCAGAAAAATTCTCTAAAATTCTCAAACCTCATTAACCCTCTCCAATTAAATTTTTACACAAACCAATCACATTTTTCATAACAATCACATTTATTCACTATATACCGGGAAATGTCATGAATGCATATACAGTCATTTTTCATGTGCAAAAATCACTGTTCACGTGTATATGTATATTATATAATGCATGAGCATGAGATGAGTTTTTCTAATTTCTCCAATTGATCTCACGTGTACCAGTTTCTATGGTTCAACCCTTTGTATAGAAACGGGATGTTACATAATTAATACCATTCAGTTTCCTCTTCATTTCCATTGCAATCTGGGCTATGTAAACTTTTGAATAACATATCATGTTTTGCTAATTTAGTTCAAGTTTCTTCTCCCCTGATTACTTCAGCCTATAATGTAGCCTTAAGCTTGTTGTTTTCCTCTTAAAGATGTTCAATGATTGTTTTATATGTTGAGGTTGAAACATTTAGCGTAGGACCATAGCTAAGGCAAAATTTCATTTTTGATCTACTAACCCTTTCCTTCTCAAAATTTTCCTAAATAAAAAAACATCACTTAATCTTTAAATCATTTAACAAGATTAATGCAAGCAAATGTGAAGGTTAATGATACTTGGCATGTCACCTTTCGTGGATGCACATCTCTTCTAAATCATCTTCCACAACTTTCCAATATAACTAAAGAGGATAAAATATGCTACAGCTTAAATTCATCTGGTGTCTTTTCCAGTAAGTTTTGCTATCGATTCATTTCTAATAGATCAACGGTAGTTCCATGGTTCTTGCTTATATGGCACAATACCATCTGTCCTAAAGCAGCCTTCATTACTTGGCTTGCTCTTAAAAATCAACTCCTAACTACACATAACTGGAACGAAAAATTTGTTGACTTATGTATTATCTGTAACTTCGCTCCAAAGGATCGAAATCATTTTTTTTCCAATGTTGTTATTCAAAAGCCATATGGAGTTTTGTTTTGCATCTATTGTTGTCGCCTTATGACCGATATGATTGAGATTCTATCTTGGCATGGATCATTAGCAAATCGAGAAAAGGAGCTCCAATTGTTACTCTTTTCTCTCCTGTATTCTCACCGGCTATATTCAACATATGGAAAGAACAAAACAACTAGAAATTTACAAACAAAAAAGAAGAGAAATACAACTTAGCCAATATACTCATCAATTAGATAAGCGAATGTCTTTTTGCAAAGGTGTTCACAGGTTACTAACCACGGATTTCAAGAGTACTTGGAAACTTTAACATATAATGCTTCTCAAATTGTTCTTCTAGTCTTTTGAAATCATCTTCTTTAGCTTGAGTCTTAAATTAGAGTAATAGAGTGTTTATATAAGAACTCTTTTGTAAAGTTATAATTAGTTCCATCTATAGCAATATATCATTCATTTACTAAAAAAAAACCCAAAATCTTTCGGTCAAACCAATAGTCACACAAATTAGAAAAATTTTGAGAAGCAAGAAGATGGAAAAGGATAAGAGCATAAGAAGGTGAGGAGGAGGGCTAAGGACTTAAATCCAATTAGAAACTAGGAGCACAAAGACAAGGGAAGAAGAAGAAACGAGTGATAAATAGCCATGGAAGAGAAATGAAGGAGCTTCTCACACTAAAATCCATTAAGTCGAGACTCAAGATTATGCAAATTTTGAGATGTCAGAAGTGAGATTTGTTTCATTTGAAGAATTAATAGTTCTTTTATATATCAATTCGTTTAATTCTATTGTGGTATTAGGTAATCAACCATAACTTTTGCTCTTTATATACACACACTTTAGTAATATCCTGTTGTTGGTTCGTATTGCTAAATACTACAATAAGAGTTTAAAAGTAAAATCTCTTGTTCAATTTATCAAAATCCTAGTAATATTATTAGATTCATACAATATTTTTATTATTTTTGTTTTTGTTTTTATTTTCTATTTTATTTTTAAATTCAATAAAAATTTTATTTAATTGATTTTTTCATTTAATATTTTTAATTTCTTTTAAATTTTAAATTTTTTTTGAAAATTTGTAAGTAAGAATGAATTTTCCGTTCTCTTGTTATAATTTGATTTTATTATTTATTGAATATATATTATTTAATTATTTAAAAGTAATTACTAATTAGAATTATAAACATTAAATAATTTAAAACTTAAATTAAATAGAGAGAGAGAGAGAGAGAGAGAGAGAGAAAGAGAGGATATCGCAATAATTGAATCCATTTGGTGTGAGTACCACAAACGTTGAATTGCTTTGCGGAAGACGTAAAGGCAACAACTACAAAGGCGTGGCGAGGAAATACGACCATCTTTAAACTAGAGATACCTTAACTCTTATATTAGAAAAGAATTAGCTATCAGATGATCAGAATTTGTGCGGCGACAATTTTAAAAGCAAACGGATAACTGATGTGATGAAAACATAGGTAATGCCAAGCCAATATCAAGAGGCTACATAGCTATGGTCTGCCTAGATGGATGGACACGGCCATTATTTTTGTCTTCTTTTATCAATGTGAATGAATAATGGCAACCCATACCCAAGATTGCTAAAACCTAAAAGGTCTAGTTTTGTTAAGCCCCATCACGTTCGAGTTTTCTCTTGTCTCCTTTATTTAATGCCTCATCAGCCATTAGTGTCAGGCCTTTGGATCTGAAAGATCTCTTGAATCGCTATCCTGGTCTCGCTTTACAACTCGCTTCAAGGTCACGGTTTTTCTGACAAGGTTTTTGGTGTAGATCAAGGGCTTCTAGATACTCATCTCTCCTGTTCTGAGAGTGGGAGTCAAGGTTTATGTCGGTTTTTGGTTTTTGACAATCTTTGTTTTTTGTTTCTGAGCTGTATTGAGATTGTTGAGAGTTGTAACTGGAGTTTGTTTTTTGAGGTTGCTATAGATTTTGATTGTTTGGCTTCATTTAGCTTTTAGTTTTGATTGGAAAGCCCAATTTTTTTAAATGGAATTTGAAGGTTCTGATAGATGATCCGAAGTTTTTGATTGAGATAGCAAAGGAGAAAAAGATTCATATCGGTTTCTAGTTGAATGGGTTCATCTGGGTTTTTCTTGATATGTTTTCTTCATTCTTTAATAGCTTTAACATGTGGAGCTCTAATGGTTTTCTACACAAATGAGGTTACCGTGTATAGCCATGGCATTGAAATAGCAACCAAGCTTAAAGGATCAACAGCCCATGACCAACTCTTGATCCAAACCTCTGATTCCTTTTCTGGGTTGCTTTTGTTTGCCATTGGCTTCCTGTTGTTCATGGTGGCATTTGTCAAAGAAAGGGAGTTCCAAAGTTTCTTTGCCAAGGGCTGCGTTCTGCTTCATGTTTCAGTGGCAGTCTGGAGAGTCTATTTCGAGAGAAAAGTCGAAGATCTCACTCATGACTTGCCTAGACAGGTAGTTGGTGATATTGCGTTGGCTCTTTCTTGGGTCTTTTTTCTCGCTTATTCCTGGAGAGAAAAGTACGATTAAGTTGTGCTGTCCCTTAAGTTGCTGGACATTGCTGAACTTGAACGACTTTGCAGGTATGGGAATTTCTCTAAATTGAGAAGTGTTGCCGAGTGGGGTTTTTGGATTGGTATTTCAGACAGGAACATGGGATCAGATTCTGGCTTTGGTGTTGGTTGGTAAAAGCTTTGAATCTGATCTTGAACTTTGTGGCAGAATCAGAAAAGTGGAAATGGATTCACATCTTTTGCTTGCTTCTGAAAAGTCTCGGTTTTTATTCAATTAAGCATTTGTAAATGAATCATGTTTGGTAATACTGTTACCCGGTGAACGGTAATCAGAATCTTATCAACGTGTTTGTAATGTTTTGTTCTTCTTACTTACTTTTGGCTCTGTATTTTTTCTTTTTACCCCTAGACATTGTGTATAGGAAGCTTCTCATATTGTAACTTCAATGTTAATTTCAGATAGATGCTGTGAGAATAATGATTATATAGAAATTGTATAGTTCAAAGATTATTTCATATATAAGAAACAAAATCCATCTTTGATTAATATTCAGAAAATCGAAGTCTAATCCCATAAATGGTTAACAACTCAACTTTTAAAATATATACAATTTCCTTTCACACAAACCAAGTCCAATTGATTAATACGGGAGATATCTTTTCCTCTAGAGCTTGGTGAAAAATCATATCTTTATGCATGTCGTTTCGATTCGTACAATTCGATGTGTGATCAAAACAAGATAACACTAGAGCTTCAGCTCGTGCAGCCCAGGGTATTGGATGATATTAGAAATATCAATAACAATCTGAAGCTATAAATTTACAAAACTAGGTGGGCTAAATTTTACAAAAAAATCCATATCATCTTCAACCTTAACCCTGGCTCTCACTTTCACTCCTCAAAACAAGTTTTCTTTTATGTCGAGTTTGTCGATGGATCCTCTCCCTTCCAAGCTTCGCTTCCTAATCCTAGTCTCCTTGCCCATTGATCCTTTGCTGTATTGTGTCTACTCATAGCCTTTCAAGTCCACCAACAGGTCACTGCTCTTTAATCTTCACTTGTCCTCAACTGCTGCACTCTTCAAATATTGAATGTTGTTATGACTTTTTATCCCAGCTGGGCTTCATTATGGGTTAAATGGTTTAAACAAGGATTGTTATGTTTGTGGGCGTTTGAACAAGGCTTGTATTTTTTCCTTTTAGATGAAAGTTGAAAGCTTGAAATTGAAATAAAAACTTACCGGTAAGTTTCACCGTTTGCAAATCACTAAACTAAAAAACCTCTTCCTTTTTTTTCCTTGCTTTAAATAATATAATACATTAATAATTGATCATTTTTATACGTGCTTTGAATAATAATGCATCAATAATGAATTGTTTTATTATTAATTATGTAGAAATTAATATTAAATATTAAGTAATTTAATTTTTTCATAATTATATTGAAACTAAAGTAGTTTGATCTTTTCATGATTACATTAAAATGGTTTCAAAAGAATAATATAACCAAGATAGAAATTGTTGTATGTTTTTTTTTTCACTGCACTTAATATATAACAAATGGCGCTGTTGCCTCTTCTGCTGTTGCGACAACCTCCCTCTTTTTCATTATCATTCAACAATCTTAAAATTCTTTTCCACCAAATCGCTGAATCACTTGCTTTCTGTTGCGAAAAGGGTTTCGACGGTAAGTAATTCTCTTGCTTTTGGTCTCATAAATTGCTCGCCATTGTGTTGTATGCGTTTGTTTAGTCGTAGTGATCGTATATACCAGTGTTCTGGTTTTTTTTTTTTGATTTCAAGCACTTGCTATTTTTGTTCTCACCCTTTCTATATCCCTTTTGCATCCGTATGTCTTCTTTGGTAAGATTTGAATATGTTTAGTCGTTTCTATTTTTTTTCCGTGGAAGTGATTAAGAGACAGATGGGCTTGTGTTGAGAAAGTTGTAATATTTTCCCATTTGGGAATTGCTCTTCATGTTACTCTTTGATTTTGACATCTGGGTATTTAGGTGTTTCTTTGCCTTGTCTTCCTTCTCCTGTCCTTTAGTTCACTTTATCATCTACATTATGGCATAGACCTGAGGGCAATGTAATGAATCATAATAAACCTGTATATTTGAGCGAGACTTCAAGGCTTGGGATACTCATAATGGGACATTTGGCATTTGTTAATTGCTGAAATTTGAAGTTCAAATTGTTATGGCCTCAAGGTCGTTCTTAGTCATAAACAAATATTAGCACTTGGGCTGTTTACTAGCTTTTGAAGTTTTTCTCAGAAATTTTTTTTTTAGAGTTGCAGGGATGTATGTATTTCCCGTTCTAATACTGACCATATCCAATGATGATAGACTAGCAGAATTGTTCTGCCTAAAAGCATAGGCTGCACAATTTCCTGAAATTTTCTGTAATTTAAAATTTCTCCTAATTTGAATACTGTATTTCTGACAAAAAATGATTGGTAATACTTTTTAATTGTCTTTCTTTTTCTTTGGCAAATAAATGTTGCAAAGCAAGGTGGTTGATAAGAGTTGCATAATGATGTTCCTCTATCCCATAGTGGTTTGGTCCTAAGATTTTGTGGCTTGATGGTAGCTTACTGACACGATTAAAGGCTTGGTTGAATCATGTTTGTTACTGTTCAGATTTTAGTAGGATTTCTTTTCATAGTCTTTGATTTTTATTGATGTCAGAAAATGATGTATGAACTACTCTGTAAGGACTATCAATCTTGGTGGAAGCAGAATGGAACTTGAGAATATTTTCTATTTATTACATGCTCTTAATCAAGTTTTGTCCAACATGTAGGATAATAGTTTCACTTTTCAAAATAAGTTGACAAGTACATTGATAAGAAAAGGAGAGCAGAAAAGAATTGAGATAAAAAATTGCATGTGTTGAATGCTATGCTTACTTCTTATATTTGTTTGCTCTTTCCTTTGAAGCCTCTATTTTATTAGTTTGGAGGTACAATGACTGGAGGGTCATTGGGCTTGAGGGGAAGCCATGGATCGTTGCAGTCTTCAGCAAAATTATCAGCTATTGCAAGAAAGGCTTCTACAAAGATATTACCAAGTTCAAGGGAGAAAGAGCGAAATTTCCTAGTTATTTGGCGGTTTATAGGAAGTAGAAGGGTTGCGATGCTACTCTTGTTTACCCTTTCTCTTCTGGTTATTCTTTTTGGTACCTTTTCAACAAACAAAGGTTTGTTTCAAAAATATATCTTGTTTCGTTTTGACCCGAAACTATTCGAAGATGATGTATATATTCTTTTTCTTGGTCATTTTTGCAGTTTACCTGATATTTTTGTGGTACAAATCTTAGAGCAAGCAGTGTTCATAGTGGCATCGCATCCCTTCCTAAGACCCTATCACATTTATTAAGTAGAGTTCTTATTATCCATTCTCATTTTGAAGTAACTCCCTAATGCAAATTTTGCAAACGCTATCTTTTTTCATTATTGTCTTTTGGTGGAAACGTAAATATTACAAAGTTATTCCTCCAAATTTAAGATGGTGAATGGTTGGTTGATAATGAGTATCTACCAACTTAAGGGTAGGCTTAATTAATTTTTTTTCTTTTTTGTTTGAAGAGACCCACAACAACAATTTAACCTTCCACCCATAGGGTACCTCTCAAATCAGTTATTTTGTCTATTATCTTAATTTGATCTGTTATTTTTTCTAATTTGCAATTTGTTTTACTTCCAACAAGGTAGATTATAAGAACTTGGGTTTGCTATCTTGTTTACTGATGTGCCAGAAAGTAGTAGTCAAAACATTGAGAGACTTAGTGATACTTCAACTTCAAACAACTTGGAAGGACGTATGTTTAAAAGCAGAGCTCCTCCTATCCTTCAACATGAACAGTCAATTAGTACAATGCATCCATGTGCCAATTTTTCACTTCCTCCTCCCCCTCCACCTGGTAGAAGACGTATTGGACCACGGAGTAAGTGTTGAGTCGGCTGTTGCTGAAATGGATAATCATTTTATAGTTCCATTATCTCTATTTATTTTTTGTTTGGATTGCTTTACTATAATAGCAGCTACTAAGTTGTGTAACTTCTTGATGTGAAAATAAAGATCCATACCCTTTTCTTGGGCATGTAGCGTAATCATTTTCCGTAAAGGTATATATGCCAGAAAGCTCAAGAAAAAGGGTAGCCTAGTAGTTGAGGTTCTTCCATCCAATGCAAGGTCTTTGGTTCAACTCACACCCTTCACCCAGACCTGGCTTCCCTTAAGACCCAAAATCCAAAAAACATATACATGATGCTTACTTGTTGATGTTATCATTTCGGCTTGAATACTTGGCCATGATTAGCAAAATAAATTCATCAACACCTTCACATGAATTATTCATAAACCTTTATATCCTAGTGAACAAAATATTATTACCTTTAAACAATTATTCTATCAATATATTATTAATTTTGTTCAGCATTTTGGTTATTCAGGTTGCGAGGTATGTTATCTACCTGTGGACCAGGCAAGAGCAAGCATGCCAGGCTCACCTTCCCATTCACCGATACTTCAAAGTTTGACATATATTGTCGATGAAAATCCAATTAAAGTTGAACCACACGGAGGTTCTGACTTTGGTGGATATCCTTCCTTAAAGCAAAGGAATGATTCGTTTGATATACGAGAATCAATGACAGTGCACTGTGGGTAGGTATCTTTCTTACTATTAATTATTTTTCACTTATCGACTTTATATTTTCCTGAGTATTGCACAATAGAGATGATGAGTTGTAACAAATGTAGTCATTCATTTCTTAGTACATCTGGTCTTTTTGCTTAAATCTCCTTCTATCAGATTTGTTAAAGGGAGCAAACCTGGTTACAGTACTGGTTTCGATATTGATGAAGTTGACCTGGCAGAGTTGAAGCAATTTCATGAGGTCATCGTTGCATCAGCCATATTTGGTATTGCATTAAGATGTTCAGAATAGATAATTCATCTTACCTATGTTTGAAATTTCCTCACTTTTGCACTTTTTCCAGGGAACTATGACATAATACAACAGCCAAAGAACATCAGTGATGCTGCAAGGAAAACTATTCCTTTCTACATGTTCATTGATGAAGAGACAGAAACTTATATGAGGAACAACACTGTCCTTGATGGTCAAATGAAGGTTGGATTGTGGAGAATTATTGTTGTCAGAAATATTCCCTATGCTGATGCAAGAAGAAATGGAAAGGTTTGTTTGGTTCATTTGCCTGAATATTTGGATCTTCTTTAGATATCAACAAGTCAAATTATGGTTGTCACTCTAATTTATGCTTATATCTGTATTTGCATCTTTGTTAGTGGTTTCATACTACTGCTTCATCAAATTTACATCACATGAATATTCTTTGAATTTCGTACTGATTCAGATCAAGATCTTGACTAAACCACTAGTTAGGGCTAGCATTTGATAAAATTGCAAGGAAATTATATCTGTGCTTCAACCAATAGTGCCTATAGGCTTTTTATCATTCTTTCTTAGGAGATGTGTTAGAGTACTTCATGTTCACTTCTTTTGGAAGGTCTCAAAATGCAAAAGCTTGGCTCAAGATTGAATTCCATAAAACATTATGCATAGTCATAAAAGACACCAATCTGTGGAGGCAGGGAATTTCTTGTTATTAATCTTTTGCAATTATGCGGCTACATCTGTCATGTGCTTTTTCTCTGTGAAGGATTAGAAATGTTGAGGCCCATGCACATTCAGTGATCAGATTTTAGTTGCCTAGGAAAAGGAAATCCCTAGAGCCTTTGACATATATAGGGAAGTTTCTCAGTTTGGTTCCTTTTAACGTTTTGTTTCTTTGTTTAGTTGATGATTAAAAAAAAAAAACTAGAGGGCTTTTGAAGGAGAAAATTTCTTCTTGATATTAATGCTAATAGTATGATTATACTCTTTATTCACATTTACAATTTTTGGTTGAGGAGATTCTTTATCAGATTTTATAGATTTTCCTACTTAGAAACCTTATACCTTTTGTTGATCTTTTTTAAAAGTATGATATTTTATTTTCGGCTAAATAAAATATAAGGTTAACTACTCAGACTCATGTTAGGTTTTTTAGTTAGGAGATATTGTATGATCTTGTTGTACGTAGTTTCTTAAGCAGTTTATATTATCTTGCAGTAGATAAATTCTTATCTAATTCTTACTTCTAACTAAATTGATTACAAAATTCTGTGGCTAGTTCTTAGCTATAAGTAAATTACTCACTTTGTGAAAAAATAAAGAAGAAAGGTTATTTTCTATTCAAATATTTCATGGTGTTAGAGTGATGTGCTCTTACTTTCTCTCATGATGAAGACAATCATGATTAGCTGAGCTTAGATGCTTCTGCAGATTCACCATAGAGCGTCCAACTTGCTTCTTTAACATCAAATTCTGGCTTGCAACTAACCATCCATGAGCTCAATGGAAAGAACTATCTTGAATGGGCACAATTTATGAAATTGACAATTAATTAAAGAGAAAAATTAAGGACATTAACAAGTGAAGTAACACAAGTTGCATAAACTGATACATCTTGAAACAATGACGTATCGGAAACTCCATTGTCATTACTTTGGAGCTCATCTCAAATTTTTGGGAGGCTTTATGAGACTGTTATTCTAATTTGGAGACTCATCTCAAATCTTTGATTTGAAAAATAAGACTTTGGAAATCTAAACAAGATGAACACGATGTTATCACCTATTACAATGAGATAATGAGACGATGACTTTATGGTAGCAATTAGATCAATATTATGATGATCTTTGGGAAAATTCTAATGATTATGCTCGCCATAAGAATAGGCAAGAGAATAATCAAGTCTACATATTCCTTGTTACTCTTAATCAAGATCTTGATGAAGTTACCAAACGGATTTTAGGTTAGAAACCATTGTCATCTATTTGAGAAGTTTTACATGAGGAGTGCAGAAGAAAGATTATGTTGTGCAATTTAGAGCCCAGGTGAGGGCTCAACTCTTGTAACAAGAGGGTTTGGGTATATGCATACAAAGCCTTGGTGCGAGCATTGTAAAATCCATGGCTTATGAAGGAAAATTCTTACATGCTTCTCGGTAAACCACCAAAATAGAAAAATAAATCTAGTGGAAACTAATGTGGTTTTGAAGAGGTGTAAGGTGTTCCAAACACCAATTGCCCAACTATGTCATACAAAAATCCACCCCAATAATTGCGCTTTTACCTCACAAATATCTTGTCTGCACACTCCATAAAGTGTGCAGGATGCTCTGAAGATTCATGAGTGAAAGGGGCCTGTCTTTTAGGAGATGAAGGCTTAGAGAAACAAGACATGAGAGGTGGTGGATCTACATAGATGGAAGAGTACTGTGGAGTCCAAATGGATGTTCACAGCTAAATTTAAATCAGATCGATTGTATGAAAGTTGTGACATTTACTATCTAGAGACTTTTGCACCTCTGTCGAAGTTAAGCACTGTAAGAGATCTCTTGTCAATTGTAGTAAACCTTGATTAGCCTTGACTATAATTAGATATGAAAAATGCCTTTTCCGATGGAGATATAAAGGAGTGGGTATAATGGATGCGTCACTAGCCTTTGATGGAAATTTGGTCCAAAGGTATGTAAATTAAGGAGATCTTTATATGTGTTTAAACAATCAATGGTTCAAGAGATTTACTCAGTTGTTAAAATCAATTGTGTACTTAAGGACAAGTTGATCATACTATATTTGTCAGGTACTCAAAAAATGGGAAGATAGTTGTTTTAATTGTGTATTGACTTACCTATGATAAGTTGGTTGAAGAAATCTTTTTCATCGGAGTTTAAGATCAAATATTTACAGTCTTTAAGACACTTTCTAGGGATGGAAGTTGCTCGATTTGGAAAATGCATATTTTTTTCTCAACGAGAATGTGTTCTTGACTTTCTTAAAGATATTGGAATTAATGGTTGCAAACTTGTAGACTTGAAGATTTCCAATTAATGAAATCACAAGTTTGGTGATGGTAGAGAAGGAAACCTGGTGGACATATCTGGATATCAAAGGCTGTTATTGGAAGCTGATTTACTTATGACATACATGGCCAAATATCCATTTGCTATAAGCATGGTTAGTCAATTCATGCACTTGTCCTACTAAGGAACATCTTGAACTAGTAATCAAATTCCAGAGTATCCAAAAAGTCCACCAGCAAAAGGTCAACTCTTTCAAAAAAGCAGAGTGGAACATCGAGGTGTATATTGGTGCAGATTGTGTAGTTTCAACTATAGATAGAAGAAGATGTATATCAAGGTACTGCACATATGTTTAGGGTAATTTAGTCACCTGGCTAAGTAAAAATTAAAAGGTGATTGCAATAAGCGGTGCTGAAGCAAAATATCAAGCTATAACATGTGGAATTTATGAGTTTTTATAACTAAAAAGTGTGTTATGAGAGATGAAAATACAAAGTTACCAATTAAATTATACTGCGATCACAAGGCTGCCATCAACATTCCATAAAACCTCCTACAATATAATCACAAAAAAAATTTCATTTGTTCTGGTAATGCGACAAGTAGATGACATTCTCATCTAAGTATTGTTCAGACCTAATTTTGAGCTTCTTAGCAAGCTGGACATGATTGACATCCATGCACCATCTTGTTAAATTTGTAGAAAAGTAGTTAGGATATCTTATTTCTATTAAATAAATTTGAGGTTAATAGCTTGTATTTATTTTTAAAGTTTTTTAGTGAGGGGATTTCCTATTTTCTTGTAGTAGAAAGATATTTAAGAGATTTCGTATTATCTTACACTAGATACATTCTAAATTGAATTCCTATGTTCTAGCTGAATTGGTTTCAATATTTGTAGCTAGTTCTCAAATATAAATAAATGTACTTACTTTAGGAAAGGATTAAGAACAATTACTTTTTCTCTGTCTTTCAGCTTTTTAAACCCGAATTCCACGAGTGCTGTATGTGAAGCAAAGTACGTTTTCTGCTCCTTTTGAGGAGCAATAAATTGAAAGATGTGGTAGTCCTATTAAAAGTGCTCCTGTTGTGAGAGATTAATACAAGTAGAGGTCTTGGCACTTTGTATGGAGAATGAATTTAAGACCTTCTTATATATCTAATATTGTACTCGAGTTTGTTGTCAAATAGCTATTTGGTTAATTTTGATATGCCTGAGAATGTTGCTTAGCTCACCTGTTTCTAAGCAATATCTTCCAGGATGATTGCAGCCTGTGTTTTCTACTATATTGCATCGTCTGCTTACAGACGCAATAATTTGGCGGGTGGATTGTTATTCCCATTTAAGGCAGAAAATTCCTTATTTAGAACAAGTTATTAGATATCATGAATTAGGAAAAACTTTAATTGTGAAAGTAAAAAAGATGAGAAAGAGTAAAGAGAAAGAGGAATACAAAATTCTTATAGTTCGATTGAAAGGCTGACATCTATGGATACAAAGATGGCAAGAATAGTAGGGTCTATTATTAACTATATTTAGCCCATCTATTTATAATTGTAAGGTAATACCTGCCAAGACCAATATTTCTAAATAGTGTGATATTGCTATATAGGATATAAATAATAATAATATCATACTAATCTAAAAAGTTTCATACTATTATTATTAATTAGATTCTTTATATTTTTGTAATAGTAAATTAGGACAGGCTAATACTAATATTATTAAACAAGATATATATGATATTCTTGCATAAGATAAACACATAAACCATAATTTTTAAGATTATCAACAATTAACATCAAGTATGATTTTGGAAGATTTTGGGATAATGATTATCAACAATTCTTTTACATTTTCCAATTGAATATTAAATTTTATTGAGTTCCATACTTACAAAAACTTAACACAATTGTTCAAGGTGTTATCCTGTTACAAGATGTCTAGCAAATATAATTCTTTAATGTTTATATTGATAACAAAATTAATAACAAAATAGAGGTTTGACACACGATTGAAAAAATTGTAATGTTAATTTTTACGTGTTTAATTTGATGACTGGTGAAAGATGGCTTGCTACTGCAAACTAATCGGTGTGCATCAAATTGTGCAATTGACAGATAAAAGATAATTTCTTTTCATTTGTTTTTCCATTTCTTTTGTAGCATTTTTATAAAACTTTCTTGAGGTCCAAGCTTTCAGTCTTTTAAGATTTTTCTTCACTATTTTATTTATGGGAACTTGGAATTATTCTTTGTTAGCAAACATCTAATTCATGTTGGTTCTAATCCTAGGGCAAAATTATGTTACGGATTCTCTTTGTTGAATCGACTATCTAAAATATGTTCATCTCCATTTCTTATCATTATAGTTTTTCCTGTTTCAAATTCGTTCCAGCTGTTATACTTAATTGTGTCTATTCCTTCAGTTGATTTTCATGAACTGGTTTCCAGAAACTTCTAAAAGCATGTAAATTGCAGGTTCCAAAGCTTCTTTTGCATAGAATTTTACCGAATGTTAGATACTCTATCTGGATTGATGGAAAGCTCCAGCTTGTTGTGGACCCCTATCAAATTCTTGAAAGGTTCTACGTGCTTTCTGTTTGTGTAATTCTTATTTGAGGAGGCTCTGATGAATAACATCAAGATCATAATAAGATTTTGAGCTTATTTCAATTTAATAATATATGCAATTTAATGAAATCCCTTGTGTATAATTTTATTCAGGTTCTTATGGCGAGTTAATGCCAATTTTGCAATTTCAAGACACTATACACGCTTTGATGTGTTTAAAGAGGCAGAAGCTAACAAAGCTGCTGGAAAGTATGATAATGAAACCGTTGATCGCCAGATTGAGTTTTATAAAAGGGAGGGTCTAACGCCATACACCAGAGCTAAGTTGCCAATAACTAGTGGTAGGTGCATGATCTTTAGTATGTGAACGCTTTTTATGTCTTTGATAATTTGTAACTCCCAATGTTTTTTTGATTTATGACCAAGTTTCATGCAGATGTCCCTGAAGGTTGTGTTATCATAAGGGAACATGTGCCTATTACAAATTTGTTCACCTGCCTTTGGTTCAATGAAGTTGATCGATTTACGTCCAGAGATCAATTAAGCTTTTCCATTGTGAGGGATAAAATAATGGCAAAAGTTAATTGGAGTATCAATATGTTTATGGACTGTGAAAGACGTAATTTTGTGATTCAGGTATGTCCTCTTGGCGATAATAGTAGCATCTATGCAATATGAACTTGGGTAAGTTATGCTCACATATTACTTTAAATTCATTGGTTTTAATCTTTGAAACAGTTGAACTTTTTACCTAAGATCTATAAAATTTTGAATGTTTTGTTTTGGTGCATGGTATGAGAGGTTGAAAGATGGTATGAGAGGTTTTCTTTCAAAGGCAATATTAAACATACTGGTGTAGTCTGTTTGTTTTGCCCTTTATACATGCATTAAATAAATACCTTTGCAATGTGCTCTAGTCAACATTACGTCAACTATAAGTAGTTGGTTCCACCTGTTACTGTATTTTCACTCAAATGACTTCCCTTACATGGATACATTGGGCACCACCATGGCAGAGTGTGAAACTGAACTCTGTAGCTTGTGTCACCTTTTCTGATCAATGATACCTATCTTGACTACCTTGTCTCCACTTATATGACATGTGAATTACAATCCTTTTCCGTAGCATGTGCATGTTGTTTACATACATAACACTGGAAAACAAATTGCTCTCAGACCTTAATGTTACACATAATACTGGAAAACAAATTGTTATCAGATTTTAATGTTATCTTCAAGATGCGTTGGTAAACTCCTTTCCTCTCTTATGCACACTTGTTTTTTGGTGATTTTCTTTGACTTGTCAGGCTTACCACAGAGAACTGCTGGAGCGTACGCCTCCTCCAATTCCTCGTCTCATCCAACGATCACCACCTCCACGTCGAGACATTGCATTTGGAAGGACAGTCATGAAGAATCCTTCTAGGCGTGGGAAAGATAGGAAATCCATTTCCAAGCGTCACCGGAAGGTTGGTAATGGGAACAGGATTAGCAATTGATTTCTTAGGCAAGATGTAGCATTTTCCTTTCTTTAACAATACATCCACAGAAGCCAGGATACAAAGTGTTTATATGATCAAATCCAGGAAAGCTAAAGTTTTGATGGAAACTGTCAATATGGGTCTATTCTTTCATTGCTGTAAATACTTCACACCAAATAAGTTTCATGTATGAAAAGGCATTGATCATGCTCTGAGGATTTTATCGAATAAGTTGGCTGGAATTGCTGGAGAGACTTCTGGGCATCACCAAGTGACGTTTATGGCTTGGTGATGGAGACTGCTGCATGAGAGGGTTGTCACCAATCTGAAATTGAAGAAAAATCATGGACTTTGTGCGGATTGATGGAATTTTGCAATTGATCTTGAACTTACTGGCAGCATTTGATTAGTGGAAATGGAAATATCAGGAATTCTCGTCTTTACTTCCATTGAGCTTCGTAAATCAGTGGAAATGGTAGGATCAGAGATCTGCAACCTATACTCAGTAATCCTATGGAGCTACAGTGTTCCTCTTATTAGCCTTTGTCTTAGGTGCTGCTCCAGTTGACTATGTAAATCAATGCCATATTGTTATTTGATAGTGAGCAATCCAAATCATACTAAGTGTGCTTATTTGGTACTTATTTCGTCTTGTTCCTTCCCAATTTCCATTTAGCTGCATTTGGAAGCTCTGAAATTGGACTTCAAATTTGTACCTACTACCATTTGACTATCGTGTAGAAACAAAATTGTAGTTCCTAATTCAATCTCATAGATTTGAAATATAATTTTAACTTTGATATCTCAGCTTTAACGTAATTGTTCTATATTGTTATGATTTCAAGCATTAAAATCATAATTTTAAGATTCCTTTCTCATTGTATAATAATACTTGATTAATATTAAGAAGAAAACAAGGGGGGTGTTTTTTTAGCAAATTCGGAAAGTGAAAGAGAAGGATAGGCCGAGACACATGAAACTCTGTTACATGGGGAATTAAAAACACTCAATAGATCTTCATTGAGAGCTATAGCTGCTTGAAATATAACTAGAGAGAGGGTCGTGCTGTTTTTAGTTGACAGACACGGAACAAGCGGATCAGGATGTCCGCAGGCAAATGTTGCGGAATTCAGTTAGAAGAGATTACGAATACGGGTGTTGTTTTAACTGTTTATTATAACGCATTGTTTACTTACATTAAACGTTTTAAGTTTTCTTTTCCTAAAAAATAGAATTCATATGTTGCTTCCAGCAATTGGTCACTTAAAATACTGTTATAAGAGCCATTAGACCAACGCCCGTACCTCAAGCAATAACAGAATTTCTATTTAGTTTCTCTCTGTGTGAAATCTCTTCTCTACGTGTGTGTTAGTAATTTTAAATTCTTTTCATTCTTAGTTAATAACAACATAGACATGAAATATGAGCATAAAAATAGAAAAAAATTAACCGTTTGAGTATCCCAAATCGTGCGAAAAAAATAGATTAGGAAAAACATATAGTATATAATAAATAAGAAACACAATGGTGCAAACCAAGTTGCGATAAAAACTTTTAGAAAACAATATCTCATTGCAATCGTACAAGAGTTTTGGAAATCACTCCCAAGAGACTCAGAATCACTGTAAGACAATTGATATGGGTTTTCAAAAGACAACTGCCTTTTTATTATTGCAATTTGGGGCTTATATAGTTGTTACAACTTAGATAATTCCTACAAATAAGCAACTTAACAAATATGGAACTTAACTTCTAACTATGTGGGATGGTTCCACTAAAACATGATGTAGTTAAGAATCACCCACCACAAGCAATTCCTACAAACAAGGTCAATAACAGAACACAAGGGAAATAACAAAACAAAGGATGTGTGGCTTTATGCATGGTCATATCCAGTGATACCTTCAAAATGCATCAATTGCCTTCCCCATTAAAGCTTGACTCCGACAAGTTTTGTAAAACATAGGCGTGAAACAATTCCGGGGAGACATCGAATCTCGTGAGCTTGTAACCCATAGCTTTAGAAATTGGCTTTTTGGCCCAACGGACTAAGAACTTGCAGTATACTCCTCTCCTATTAGAAACAAGCTGATGGTCAACAATGGCATCCACATTGTCGCGATTTGAAGGAGTTTTAGGGATGCGTGGAGCTGAATCCATAGGTACACTCTTTTCACGAACTTCGAGGCCCTTGTATGCTGTCAGGTCTTCAATATTGAAGATTGGGCTAAAAGAGTACTCTGGTGGAAGGTTGATTAAATGCGCATTGGACCCCAACTTCTTCAATATATGGAAAGGACTAGCTCGTCTAGCATGTAGCTTAGTGAAACTTCCCGGAGGGAACCGTTCAGGTTGAAATCGGATCAATACTTTATTGCCAACATTGAACTGGACATTTTTTTAATGCAAATTAGCATGAGCAATATATTCTTCAGTATTGGTTGATATTCACCTTCTAATATTGTCATGTAGCATAATGATGTAACTAGAAAAATCCATGCCTGCTTCACTGACTCTGGAAGGCAATGGAAGGGGGCTGACATCAAGTGACGTTCTAGGATTAAACCTACAGACGATGGAGAAAGATGTGCTTCCCATCATACGATTGACAGAATTGTTGTAGGCAAATTCAACTTGTGTGGTAGAACCAAATCCCAACTGGTTATGTTCTCTTGACTTAAACAACAAAGTAAATTTCCAAGACTCCGATTTGTCACCTCGGTCTGACCATCCGTTTGGGGATGGAAGGCATTGGAAAAGGAGAGCTTTGTTCCCATAATAGCCCACAAAGTCTTCCAAAAATAGCTAACAAACTTCACTTCCCGATCAGAAACAATCGAAGTAGGAAGGCCATGTAAACGAACTATTTCTTTGAGGAAAAGAGTAGGAATATGAGATGCATCAAAAGTTTTCTTACAAGGAACAAAATGGGACATTTTTTAGAACCAATCTACCACAACCATGATAGAATCATGATGGCGGAGAGTTTTGGACAGTCCCAAAATAAAATCCATACTTATATCTTGCCAAGGTCTTTGAGCAATAGGCAGAAGGGTGTACATACTAGTAGGTTGTTTAGTTCCCTTATTTAGTTGATAAGTGCGACACTTATCAACAATTGTATGGACGTCAAAAGAAATAGCCTACAACCAATGCCAAAATCTTGTCATAACCAAAATGGCCAGCGAGACCACCGCCATGCAATTCTTGAAGAATGAATTCCCTCATGGAATCCTTTGGAACTTAGATACGAGAGTGGCAAGTAAGGTACCCCTCTTTGATTGCAAAACTAGAAGGAGCTATCAACCTATTTTCTTATAATAAAGACTAAGTAATTTTGAAATCGTCATCTGTCGCATATTGAATTTTCATAGCTTCAAAACCAGTAACATTGGAATAGAAAATTGTGAGGATATGTGGCCAGCGACTCAAATGCATCAGCTACTTAGTTTTCTTTGTTAGCTTTATGACGTATAACAAAATCAAACTGTTGAAGTACATCAAACCATCGAGCGTGCTTAGCACTTAATCTGGTTTGGGAGTGAGGGGTTTGAGGGAATTGTGATCGGTAATTAAGATAAATTCACGGTGGACCAGATAAGGACGCCAATGTTTCAACGTCTGGACCAAAGCATAAAACTCCATGTCTTAAGCTAAGTAATTTTACCTCGACTTATTGAGTTTCTTGCTGAAATATGCAATAGGATGCCCCTCTCGGTTGAGTACTCCACCGATGCCCATGTGTGAAGCATCGTAAGTTACTTCAAAAACCTTTGAAAAATCTAGGAGGCGTAATATGGGGGCAGTAGACTTTTTTTTTCTACTTTACTAACTCAAATGCTTTATCAGTTAGTGGTGTCTATAAAAATGATTTCGATTTTAGACACTCAGTGATTGGTGACATAAAAGTGCTGAAATTGCGGATGAATCGACGATAAAATGTAGCTAATCTATGAAAACTTTTAATTGCAAAAAACGATTATGGAGTGGGCCAATCAACTATGGCTTGAACCTTTATAGGGTCAATAACAACACCTTGTAGATAGTATATAATTACATGTACATTGACTAGATTGTCCTTAGGGTTTACGTTGTAATCTCTATATAAACTCAGTCATCATCAATAATAAAAATGACACATCATATTGGCTCATTACACCTTTGTGGGAGACAATGAAACCGAGAAAATTTGCTTCATTCTTGATGAAAGAACATTTCTTGAGGTTGATAAAAAGTTGCTCCCTTCTAAGCGTTTCCAAAATCTGTCTATATGCTCTAGGTATGCTGCAAGAGATTGACTATAAATGTATCGTCAAAATAAATGACAATGTACTTACCCAAGAATGGTTTGAGGGCTTACGTCACCACTCTCATAAATGTGCTAGGTGCATTGTTCAATCCAAACGGCATAATAATCCATTTGTATAACCTTCTTTTGTTTTAAACATTGTCTTCCATTCATCTTCGAGCCGAAGATGGATTTGGTGGTAACCACTTTGCAAGTCCAATTTTGTGAATAAAGAAGCACCTCCTAATTGGTTTAGCATGTCATTAAGTCATGGAATGGGGTAATGGTATTTCACTGTGATTTTGTTTAGTGCACGACAGTTAAAACACATTCTCCAAATTCTGTCTTTCTTTGATGTGAGTAAAGTCAGGACAACGCAAGGACTTAAGCTTTCTTGGATGAAGCCATGATCTAGAAGTTCTTGAACTTGACGTTGTAGCTCATTATGTTTAGTTAGACTTATTCTGTAGTGTGGTAAGTTTGGGAATGTGGAGTCAGGTACAAGATCAATAGCACGTTGATAATGGAGGCAAGGAGGATGGTAGTTCATCAGGGAAAAAGTCACCAAATTCTTTGAGAAGTGATTCAATGGCTGTTGGCACTTTACCATCATTTTACTTCACTACTCATCCCACAAGAGTATAGAATGTGGCCCCTGCTTGCATTTCTTTGTCAAGTTGGTCGACTGTTAATACTCTAGGGCTGTCTTTTGTGGTACCATGTTCTGTTGGTGGACTGAATTCAGCAATAAGGAGAGGCTCTAAGGTGATTTTTCGCTTGTTAAACATGAATGAGTAGGAGTTTTCGAATCCATGGTATGTTACTCGACGATCATAAAGCCAAGGTCTCCCAAGGAGAAAGTGACACACGATCATAAGGAGAACATCACATCAAACCTCATCAACATAATTAGTTCCCAAAGAAAAATTTACAAGATATCTATATTGAACTGGAATAGTATTAATGTCATTTATCCAACTTACATGGTAGGGAGTGGGGTAAGGTTGTTTCGGCAATTCTAGTTGCTTAACCACTACTTTTGAAATAACATTCATACCACTACAATTGTCAATGATTACATTCAATGCTTTGTTTCCATGGGCCACTAGCGTGTGGAATATATTGGTGTGCTTCCAATCATTGGATTCAGTAGCCGACGGTTATTTACGTCCAATCAATATGCGATTGATGACAATAATAGGGAGATCTGCGGCCTTCAAATCTCCTCTTCTTCTTCTTGTTTAACAATTTTTGAAGTGGAGGGACTCTCACTTGGTTCTGCTTTATCTTCAAACATAAGCTCCTTTTCACACACATATACAATTCTTCTGTCTCTCGTAGGGCATACGACTGCAAAATGTCCAAAACCTTTGCATTTGTAACATTAAGTACCTTCACTGTTAAATTTAGCCTTGCCTCTAACATCTCCTATTAGGTCACTTTTAACTGTCTCATTTGTCAACCTCTATTTAAACATAATGGCAGGACGTGAACCACTAACATTAGCAGGTTGGTAGCACCTATTGGAACTCACGTTGGTTTGTTTTTCTAGTTGCAAAGCTAATTGATATGCTTCCTCCACACTGTATACACGGGCCGTTAACATGTCCTTTCAAAAATCAGCTTCAAACCATTCAATATCGTGCCAACGATTGAGTTTCACTCTCCACTACTTTACTTCAAACAGATAGCTTGTGAAAGCATTCCGTGTATTGATCCACTGAGGCTTTTGTTTCCTGTTTCCATTGGAACATATCCTCATAAATTAATTGATCATAATTGACATGAAGATACTTTCCAACTTTTCCTTCATCTCCACCTAATCAGTAATTGGAGTTTGATGTGTTCTTCTAAGTATTGTAAAAAATACGCAAGATCGAATCTAAGCGCAGCAGAAATAATTTCAAAAATTTTTCACAGAATCAACTTTAACAGAATTAAATTGAAACATAAAATAACAAATATATTAAAATCACACCTGTTTCGATTTCCTTTCGTGATTTTTCTTTCTCCTTGAATCTTGTCAATCCACAAGCCGTTCAATCGTCCGGCCTCTAACGGTATCCACAGATCAATTCAGAGAAAAACTCAAAACCAATTTTGAGAGGAAAAATTGTTAGAAGTGCTAGCATCTATTTTTCTAATTTTTCCTTTTATATGAAAAATCTTATTTTTCATATCCTTGGATTTTATCAAAATTATAACTAAAGTCAAACTTTTGTCATAAT
>JANIIA010000005.1:43551612-43563934 GCA_027478495.1 Erythroxylum alaternifolium
GACACTTGTCACTTGCCACATGTCACTTTCTCATGGTCCTCTTTTGGTCTTTTAAAATAGCTAGTCCATTTGTCTCCAAATTCTTTTCCAATTTGCTCCTAATTTTAAATGACATGTGTCCTTAAATCCCAATATCATATATCAATTATTTCTTTTGTCACTCGTCACTTATTTTTACTACATTTATCAATTGTTATGCCACTTGGCATTTTTCCTAATCCATAAATACCTAAAATTCTAGAAAATTCTCAAATTTCACCAAAAATTCTAAATCACCAATTATACATACCAATTAAATTTTCATGACACAAAATCCATAATTCACATTAGAATCACATTAAAAAAATCATTTATACTCCGAAATTTCAAATGAGTGCATAAACAAATTATTGTAATGTGTGCAACAATCAATTTCACGTACATGAATGCTATATTATGCATTAGTACGAAATGCATTTTTCTAATCTCTGATTGTTATTTCTCATTTACAGAAATCTAAGGTTCTAACCTTTTGTATGGAAACGGGATGTTATAATTCTATCCCTTTAATAAATTTCATCCTCTAAATTTGTAACTGAATCATAAAAAAATGGCAAGGGTAATGTTTCTTCATATGCTTCTCCATTTTCCATGTTGCAAATTTACTCAAATACTTTCTTCCAATTGACTATAGTCGATAGAATCACTAGGCCTTTCAATTACTTATTTAGTTATTCCACTATCTTAACTGCTTCCTTAATATATCTCAGATTACTCAAAATTTTCACTTCTTGGGTCGATAACACCTATGTCAAATCATATCGATATTTCTTAACATACTCATGTAATATAGTGTGGATTTGATATATCTTTGTTGGAAAGACTAACTTAAGTCAATGGCCCTCTGCTCTCAATAACTTCCATATGGACCAATATAATTTGGACTTAGTTTAACTTTTTTAACAAACTTTAGCACCCCTTGCCCTAGTGTTACTTTCGCAAACACTTTATCTATATTCGATATCTTCGGTATTGATCCACCTAACTCGTTTATCTTTCTTGAATCACTTAATTTCTAATACAGTTCAATTTCACTTATCAGCAGCATCTTGAATCAATTATGGCCTTTAACCATTTTTAGTCCCTCTCTATTTCAATATAAGGGTGGATGACTCATTCGGTAATATAACGCCTTATACGGTGTCCTATTGACACCACTGAGATAATGATTTTCATAATCGAATTCAATTAGAACTATCTATTGATCTTATGTTGCTAAGAACTCTAAGAATATAAGTTCTAAACATATTTTCCAATATTTAAGACTATTGGCAAATCAAACATTTAGTCATTTGCTTTTACACCCTTCGCTATTAAATACTGCTTTAGCGTATTCCTACTAGGATGTATAACATAGGTTGCTATTTTTGGTTTCTCTAATAATCTCTTTGCTCAATCATCTTTATCGGGTACACCTACTTTTTGCTACAACCATAAAATATCATTTTCCCAATTCAACTCAAAATTTGAATTCATTTCCAATTCTTCAGTAAGATTCACAAATTTTGAATCCTCACTTAGGGCTTTTCTAATCCTTTCATACAATACTAGTCTTAAATTCTATATAGCTAATAACATTTTTCCCCAATTTAAACTCAATCATTCTAAGCTCTTCATTGCACTAGATTTCGTAACCTTAAGAATTTGTACTACACTGCTATTGGATTTTTTGCTTAATACTTCAGATTACAACACTAGCTTTACTAGGTAATACTCATTTGTACATCATGATCTTCAAGTAACTCTATCCGTTGTCTCAGTCTTGTATTCAACTATTTCAAACTCAATAATTACATCAAATTTAATGATCTGTATATTTATATATAAATATCCAAAATGTTTCACTATACATATATTGTATCCAAGTTCTCGAAGCAATTACTATTGCAACAATTTCTAAATCATGTATCAAATAATCAACTCATGAGACTTTAATTGTCTCGATGCATACAAAATCACCTTATTATGCTGTATTGGATTACATCCTAATCTCTAGTGTGAAACAACGTTATAAACTACATCTCCAAATCCAGATGATATAATTTTTTTAATTCCTCATATGGGGTAACATTATCTCGTGTTTTTCTCAGTCTCTCGATTGATTTATTTTCTCGAATGACTTTCTCCATCATTCAATTTCCTCTAATTTCTCATTGACTTATTCTAACGCCTGTTCATTCATACTATTTTCTCCACACATTTCAATTTATTTGCAAGTATCAATTTTCTAAACATAATTGTCAAAATCTAATTTGTATCTTCTGGACATATGAATATAGAGCACATTATGGATTTGAGTCCCTTTAGCAATAGCAATCATATCATCTCTAATTCAAGAATCCAATAACATAGTTGGATACTTTACAATAGATAAGACACATGTACTCTCTATACGACATTCATTTTTTTCTCGTAATTGAGTCTCATATCTATCTGGCTCCTATGTTAACTTTTAATTCATTAGATACTCATTCATTCTTAGAAGTAAACCATTTGGTCTACTTAACCTAGTTCGGTGGAAGTCTTCTTTAAAAGAGATTTCTTGCTACTATCATTTATACTGGTCACGTAATCTTTATTATTCAACTATATTCGTCATTGTTTTTAAGTCATTCTTATTGCCTTAATAAGATCGATTTCAACTATTCATAACATCTTAATAAGATCAATTTGTATCATACTTTACATGGTGAGAATACTCTTTATAATAAAGCTCAGTGAAGCAATAAACACATCCATTTACTTTTATACTTTGGTACTTATCATCAAGATCATCACATCTTATCTACAGATGTATTTCTAATAATTCACCAATTAATAACTCATGCTAAGGATACCTTAATCCCAATTGATTCTGGACAATAATTCTCCTTTTGCACCTATCCACGATCATGGGAACTCTGCCACGTGGTGATAGAACCAATTAATATCAGCCATGATTGTGGGGACTATAACACGATCGTGCCTTTCTTCCTTTTCCTCGAATCTATTACACACAGTAACATCATTTACACTCTCAATATATCCCCAATTAATCATCATAAAGGCTTTCATACGTTACTCTGATTCATCTTAAAATTTTTAACTATGCGGATTAAAAACTTAAAAGCATTCAATAAGTCATGGATCAATTCCTATTTAATATCCAAGTATATGATACATATGTGCTTAATGACATCATTTGTTAAGGTAATCACATTATCCAACATACATTCACAATAACAATTCAACTTAACCTAAGGGACTTTTACTTATATCGTTATCATTCTTCTCATCTTCTAATTATCCTTTATTACATCTTACATATGTATATTCTCAATCAATTCAAAATTATAGAGGCATAACCATTATGAAATTCTAATCTCAACTCTATTGACATATTCTTAAGTCAAATCATAACTCTTATTACTTTAATCAAATAAACATTTGAAATCTAATTTCAACCTATCAAAATCATAAAAGCTTTTGTTTTCATTCAACTTTGCTTATACACTTTAAAATCTTATCATTTCTATCATATCTCTATTTTCCTCAATTAATCCACTACAATATATTCACATCTATATCATATTGAAGGATATACCATCAAAGTACATTATTGATATCATGTTCAATAATAAAACCATGTATACACATGTAGTGATTAAACTAGATACTATTTCTCATTTCTAGATGTCCACAAATTTTCAGTTTCTTATATCCTAACAGATTATCATTCTTCTCACTACTTCCAACAGTTTAACTTTTAACGAATTCTCATGCATGTGACTCATGAAAATGTAACTCAGACTGGGAATCAGTTGCTATTGCCTGCTATGACATGTCTAAAATGCATGTAACTTTATATATATTCCAAAAAGTGCCCATGTAAGACACTAACCTGGGCTCTGATACCAAAATTGTAGCGCCCCAATCTCATAAGGCATATTACCAAACACGCTGATGGTATTCAAGAATACACTTTATAAGGGTGGTGTACTAAGATAGTCAGTCAGTCATAACCATTAAAATTTTTTCACGTAGCACGCGCATTTAAAAAAACTCATAATTGTTTCGACACATTTTATTTAAAACATAACTGATTACAATTGTCATTACAAACTCACATTTGATCAAAAATTAAACACATTGTCAGAATTTCAATAATCTTTTGGGCCCATTACAAATTCAAAATGTATTTGAACATAATTGTTATTACAAACATAATTTATTTGTATAATAAATAAAGCTTGCGAAATACAATATTTAATACTAAATTTATAGAAAATATATGTAGACACCAATTGATCCCAACCTCTATCTCTTACTCAAATGCATTTGTTAGACTCCAGCTGGTCTAACTGGGTGTCTCCTCTGAGCTTGAAAAATATGTTGCAAATTTTGTGATGAGTTTTGTGAACTCAGTGAGTGGACCATCCTTGATAGCTCACTCAATTACATAACACATAAATTCATGTAATCACACAATTCACATCATTTCATTAATCAACATGTTGAATCACATACACTTCATATTCACTTAATTCATATTTCACATCAGAAATTATTCAAACTATTTATATCAATCATTTAAATCGTACACATCAAATGCATATGCAATGTTTATAAGACTCACTTTCAACTGTCATTATTGCAACCGAGTTCCTATAACTGTCCCATATCCATTGTGGATATTGGGCTCATTAATAACTGTCCCTTATTCGTTGGGGATACAGGGCTCATTTTATATACTGAATCAGAGGCTCTTACTACATTTTGAACTTTAAGCTCCTTTTCACTTTCTGAGCTTTAAGCTCTTTTTCGGTGGCTACTTTGGTCAAAACAGCCTTTATGTTGTCATGCATTCATGTAATGAAATGCATAACATGTATTCAGTCAACCAATTGTGCCTAATTTTACACTTTCACATTCATATTACATTCTCATTCACATTTATCATCAGACCTTAGTCTGGCATTCAACATTTAAGTTGAGAATCACTTATTCAGTCAAATTCACATTCAAGGAGCACCTCTAATGATTTTTACATGTATAAAACGGCTCAGATATTTATTGTCTGGAATCAACACATTCACATCACATAATGCAATACAAAATTTAAAAACAGAACAAACAATGAAAGTGAGACCATCTAGGTCAACTCACAGTACGCTCCAGATTAGCATTAGCTTCCACGATTTGGAAATGACTAGATGTTGACGTTCTATCCTGTATATAAATATTATGTAATACACAAATTGCACACACATTATTAATTACAAAATCACATAAACATTCAATTATACACATATGTATATATGTAATGTATAATGCATGCTCATATTGACAATCCTGGGTATATTTCCTTTGTTCGCATCTCATGATCATTTAATAACATCTTTCAATCATTCTTTACTACCTAATGTACTTTACTCACTTTACTTAACTCATTCATCATCAACTAGGTACACTTAAGATCTCATTGAAACATAATTACCTCATATGGAAGCACCCTAGCTTTGGTTCGTTTAAACTTCACTCAAAAGATAACTCTTTTTTCCATAGGTTTGGCCACGATCATGGTGTCCCTGCCACGATCGTGACATAAACATTATCTGGCCAAGCCACGATCTTGCTGGTCCTACCACGATCGTGACAGAAACATTTTTTGTCTAGACCATGACTGTGGGGAAGGGCCACGATCATGACAGAAACCTTTTCTGTTAGGTCATAATTGTAGGGTGAGGGCCACAATCGTGCCCTGCAATTTTCCTCCTTCAGTCATCTGAATTCAACATATATCTTAACACCAAATTTACACCAAATTTCCCATAATTCACTACGTCTAATACAAAATCGTTCCACACTAATTCAAATAGCAATATGATTGCATTAAACTCTCAATGTCTACTCATTTAATTTACCATTCAAACTTAATCTCATCATTCATGAAATCCAATCTCCTTCCATGCTATGTCTTATTCATAATGCATCAACAATTCATTCACTATGTTATGTCCTCATTTAAGACTCTAAACATTTCACATTTAGATGCATTGGCATCAAACATCATTTTCCTTAAAGTATAACATCAAGATCAATCAAAACTTATCAAACATTTTACCAACCTTTCCAACATCAAATTATGTTCATTTTAGGCCCCAATTAAGTCCAAAAGCATCATATTTATATACCTCATCCTTAATTGGTTCAACCATTGCATAATCAAAACTTTACCATGAAAAATCACTACCCATGATCGTGGCATCCCCTGCCACGATCGTGATAGAAACTAATCTCCCATTTAACCTGCAGTTTTTCAGTTTTTCTCAGGACAAATTTTTAGGTTAGTTTTATATGACCATTATGACCTAGAAAATGAGGTAGTTAGGCAACACCTTCTTCTAAACAAATGTTCCTATATGTCTTAAGTTTCTAATGACATCAAAGTCATGTAGTTTTGTTCAGTATTATGCAAGTTATATCCAAAACACTACAGACTGTTCTCATACCATGACAGCACACAGTTATCAACTTCAAGCCAAATTTTAAGACCCTTAGGGACAAAATTAAAATTCAATTCCTTCATGAAAATTGTAGCCATATGTATCTTGTTTAATATACATTAAAAAAATCATATTTAGAGATCTACAGGTCAATATATTACCAAATACAGATGCATGTTCAGCGAAAACACTTCATTTAACATATTCCAACACACCTTTAACTTCATTTTCAACTTTGCTTTGTCTCAAAACTATCATCCTACTTCTTCTCATTTCAAGACAACACACTAGCCTTTTCTATGGCTTTAAACTCATTCTAATTCATCTTCATAACATCTACCAATAATCCATATGATCACAACTTAAAACGTAACATAAACATATATCATCCCTTTATAAATTTTTGCATTCATTCTAAAACATTTAAAATGATCATTCTAGCTAAAAATCATCTCCCTAACAATCTATGAATTATCATTCACAACATACACAAAACAAGACATCTATAAGCTCATTTTTCTCATCCGCATTTCAACATGTTTTCATCCCTATTTAATGATGTTTCAACATCAAACTATGATCATGCATTTTTCACTCATCAATTCAAGAAGAATGACATGCTACTTACTTGTTTAAGCTTCAAGATCTTTAAACCACACTAAAATCTAGCTTTTCATCGTCATAAGATTGATTATCGTCATTTAAGGAGTGATTTAGGTCATTTTGTAACAAGATGAAGAGGACAACAAGGATCTTGAAGTGGGTAGTTTTATTATTAACAAAAATCAAGGTTGTGAAGGTGGATAGCAAGAATCGTAAATAGAGAAGAAGAAGAAATAAAGAAGATGAACATGGGAGAAACTTACGAAGAGAGGAGAAAATAGCAAGTGAAAGACCAAAATGGGAGTAGTTCTTTCACTTAATAAAAATTGTGGGTTAAAATAAGTGGTGTGGCAAGTGACACTTGACACTTGCTAGATGTCACTTTCTTATGGTCTTTTAAAATAGCTAGTCCATTTGTCTCCAAATTCTAATCTAATTTACTCCCAATTTTAAATGACATGTGTCATTAAATCCCAATATCATATATCAATTTTTTTTCACTCGTCACTTATTTCTACTACCATTTATTGATTATTATGCCACTTAGCATTTTTCCTAGTCCATAAATTTGAGAAATTTCAGAAAATTCCCAAATTTCAATAAAAATTCTAAATCACCAATTATACACACCAACTAAATTTTCAAGACACAAAATCCATAATTCATATTATAATCACATTAAAACAATCATTTATATCTGAAAATGTCAAATGAGTGCATGGACAAGTTATTGTAATGTATGCAACAATCAAATTCACACACATGAATGCTAGATTATGCATGAGTATGAAATGTAGTTTTCTAATCTCTCATTGTTATTTCTCGTTTACAGAAATATAGGGTTCTAACCCTTTGTATGGAAACAGGATGTTACAAACATCATCTGTTCCTCCCCTATCATCATTACGAGGAACTTTTCTTTCTCTTATATGCACATGCGGCCTAAAATAATGTGAACAAGATGTACTTGCTTCCTCTACTAAATATATAAAACCTTCAAGTTTAGCCTTATTTTTGACATTTTTCTTCAAGTAATGAAAATACCTACATTAGAAATAGCTATTGATATATAATTTTATGATTAAAACATCCTATAACTCTAATTTAAATATTTAATATAGTTACCTCTTAAATAGATACATCCATCAATATTAAACTAGAACAGTAAGTTTAGGCTCATGTGCTAAATACACGAGTAGATGCTCCATATAATTAAAGAAGCTTGGAGGAAAAATCCCTTCTAATTTGCACAAGATTACTAGAATTTCCTTTTTTAGTTTTTCTATTTCAACTAACTTTATTTCATATATGTTAACCTTTTAAAAAACAAACTTAATTCTATTGTACTTTCCAAAAACTTATTCGATAGCAGCTCTCAAAATGCAATTGGAATTAACCTTAGCATAAACACATGACAATCATGATTTTTCATTCCAAATAATTTGTACTTCTTCACGTCCACACAATTTGCCAAGTTTGAAACATATACATCAGAAAACTTTAGACTTTTCAACCATTCACACAAAATTTCTTTTATTTTTTGTCCAAATTTTAACATGCTTTCAGATATTTACTAATGCGAAGATCTTTATCTAACTCATTCCTTCTGCAAAAATCTTCAAATTAGCTCGTGATTTTACACTGTCCTTTGTCCTCCCTTCGATGTTTATTATGGTATTGAACCAATTGTCAAAAATATTTTTTTCAATATGCATCACATCTAGATTATGACGTATTAAATTAGTTTTCCAATGTTGTAAATCCCAGAGGATGCTTTGTTTTCTCTAACCAAAGTTTTTACTAATGCTTGTATTAACTTCATTAGCTTTAAGTTTTGTAACTTTCAGCAACCCTAATTCATCAATCTCTTGTAATATCTGTTCACCAACTTTGTAAGGGGGAGGAGGTGTTTGTGTCATTATATTCTTAATGAACTTCTGTTTACTGTGTCTAAATGGATGATCTGGAGGAAGAAATTTCCTATAGTTGTCAAACTAAGATGTTTTGGCCCCGTTTGGAAGATAAAACGCATAAGAATCATTGCCATAATAAGGACAAGCCAATTTCCCTGCTATGCTCCATCCAGACAACATAGTATATGCTGGAAAATTACTAATAGTCCATATCAAAGCTACTCTCTGTTTGTAAGGTTACACACGCTAAGTTTTAATATTTATTAACCTTGGTAAGTTATGCAAGCGCACGGGTCGTTCACGTAGTACCTAAGGTATAAATGCCACGAGGAGGGCTAAGCTAGTCTTAAAATCTAAGGTCGTACTAAACTACAATAATTCAAATTGAATGACTAATGTATAAAATAAGCTAATCAAATAATTAATTTCACGAATTGAATTGCATAAATCTAAACAAGATAACAAGTCAGACAAACCAATCTAAAAACCAACCTAGAAACTATCAAATAAGAGAAAGTGGGTTTTAATCTAAAATTAACGAAAACCTAATCAGTTGTGCAAATATCAAATTAATGGGTCTATATAGTCCTAGGGTGAATTACTCTCTCTCGAGTTATAATTCTTAACCCTGATTGATAATCCCTAATTTAAATTATGGATTGTGATCTCTCGATTCATAATTGACCTAAAACCTAAATTAGTTCTAAATTGTCTAATAACCTATCGAGAACCTATGCTCGATCTCTCGTTACACGATTTTACCGGTTTGATTCAATTTTTTACCTATCAAATCACTTAACTCTCATTAGCCCAATTTTATTATTTTCACTCAACTCACCCTCTCAGTCTATTTCCAAGTTATTAAGAGCATAATTAAATCAAAATTAAATCAATAAAAGCATAATCAATCAAACTTTATTAATCTCAAAAATAAAAATCCCAAAGGTGAATATAAACAAAACCTCATTATTCAACACAACCTATTCTCAACACCTATTTCAATTATATACATGAATAAAATTGAATAACTAAAAATACGTCAGGAACGGAATTGCGGAGCTAGCGACAGTGAGAACCCACCTGTTTTGGGAAGTACATTGTGTCAAACTTCTTCTCCATGTCTCTTTTCCTTTTTCTCCTTCCTCAATCTCTTGATTTCTTTCTAGTTTTTTTCCGAAATTAAATGACATGAAGGCTCTCCTTTTAACACTCTTCCCTTGCTGGTTTTGTCCCTTTATGATATATTTTTACTTTGGGTGCCTTAGGTTTAAGTCTGGGTCAAAACAGTCAGAAAAATCTAGCGAAACTCGAGTTTTTGCTTCAGTCCAACACAGGCCATGATCGTGGCCCTGCCTACCACGATCTTGGCCAATGCCTAGACCTTTCTGTCACGATCGTGACTCAAAGTGCAAGATTGTGGCCTGAATCCAAGCTCTTTGTCATGATAGTGTCCAAAGTATACAATCGTGGCCTGGCTGCCCTAGCTCGTCCCTCTCTATCACGTAGGCTATATTTTTAGCCCGAAACTCTTCGCAAGATCTCTGTTCTTTACCATTTACCCTGAAACACTAACAAACACATCAGCGTATCTAAAAAATATAACATTGAAGCTCAAAGACTCATACTAACCCATAAAAACTTTTAAACACATAAACTAACAACTAAACCATAAATACACACTCAACACTCAAATTCACACTAAATGCCTAACAAATTACACCCTAAAAGACAATGTAAATCATAACTATCACTCTCAATACAAAATTTTCTTTAAAAGTTACATCATATTTCTCTATACCATATTCTCGAAGATGATGCAATTCAAATACTAATTATTGTAAGAATAAATCAATTTTATGATTTAGATTTCTAGGCTTTGGCACAATTACTATCAAGAACATATACGCTTCATTCTACACATCCATAGAGGCAAATTATAAGGAGTAATTATGATTGGCCATGATGAATATTATTAGCCAGATTGACCAAAAGGTTGGAATCTGTCTGTCGATAGCTATAAACTCATAATGGGTGTTATTAAAATGTTTCTATGCTAGTGCATCTGATGGATGACTCATTATTCCATCTTCCTATTCATGTTCATTATGCCATCTCATGTGAGATGTAGTAACATCAGAGACATAATTTTTGAATTCTCGAAGTTAGTGGGAAATAATACATTCACTTCTAAGGTACTAATTTCTGTTTCGTACTACACTTTCTAGGTTTAAACCTAGATTGACCACAAAATTTGTACTTTTGTAATTTCACATCATCTCCTTAAAACAACATACACCCCAATTTGTAATAATTAATTTTTCAACTGGCAAACCCCCTTAATAAGTTTCTTAATATTGTAGAAACTATCAACCATTGTATGATTAAGAGGCAATGGTTCATTATACCAACCAAGAAATTTATGAAAACTTCAATAAAAAATATACCATTAAGACTTTATGTTTAATATTCGAGCAATTGAAGACAACTGAGTCATCGTCTCACAATTTGTCCATAATTCTTGGTTAACTGATTATAGTAAGTCAAAAAATTGTTTTCCATGTGGGTTTGGTTCTTCTTGAAGATTTTCTATATTTTCCTGAAAGGTATAACTGGTTGTATCATAAACCATTTGGATGTAAGGATTTTCAATTATGCCCACATTATTTGTTCTAAATCCAATCCCCCCTTCAAAATAATCCACATTTATTGACGAGTTTACTTCATTACCCTTTGAGGTGCTATAAATCAATGGCTCCCCATGTCGTGTCCACTCAAAATAATTTGGAACAAACCATTTTCTTAACAAATGGAGATTCATTTCAGCAATAGGAAGAAAACAAATATGTTTGCACTTTTTACATAGACATATGATCTTTGGGCCATTTATAGTTTGAGAATATGCATAGTGAATAAAAGCTTCAACTCCCTCAACAAATTCAGGACTAATGTAACCATCAGGTGTTAATAATCTATACATCCAAGATTTATCAACATTACTCATTTATGCAAAACTGTTATTTCAAAAATTGAGAATTAATCAAATTGAAGTTTAAGTAATCATGTTTGAATTAATTACCTATTAGTTAATTTCCAAAGTTTGAATTTAAATAAGCATTATGGTATGTGGCATTGTTTACACCTGTGAATCGAGAAAGCAAATTCTTACTGTGACTATAAGTGTTGGAGTTATGTAAATGTAGTGCCTTGGAAAGCAAGTGTATTTACATGTACCTTAATCTTCTTCAGTTACAGTTTTGTAATGGAAATATTTATTATTAATAA
>JANIIA010000005.1:43600635-43620185 GCA_027478495.1 Erythroxylum alaternifolium
TAGTCTTAACTTTAACTTATAGAGAGGCTGTTATATATATATATATATATATATATATATAGTGCATATACATAGTAAAATAATAAAATAATAAGATAATAATTAAAAGAAAAAATAGACATAAAAGATGATAATAAAATAAAAAATATAAAAATAAATATGTATAAAAAATATTAAAATAAGTAATACAATAAATATAGGAGGTAGGAACTGAAATTGGGGAAAGTCAAATCTTTGACAACCTTCAACACCAGCAACAAGTTTTTCTGATGATTGGTCTCATAGGTTTCCTCGATCTCAAGATGTAGACGGTTACTAGGAACCATAAATCTCTGTAATATAGATTCTATGGATTATACTAGTTTTGTTAGCTAGATTGTATATATATTGTTATAATGAAATCTTTAATTTTTTTAAAAAAAACCTTTTTTTGATGAGAGTCTCCTCCCACTAACTGCACCTCCAACATCCTCCCCCCATTTTTCGACAACCTTTGACACACGTTCATTTCCTCCAACTCACTTGACAACAATGTTCTCCTTTTCCCCTTTTTTTCCAACAACCATTTCGACGGCCTCCTTTTTCCTTTTTTCTTCGACATCAACCCTCTGTCCCCAAACATCACCCCTCTCCTTCGACATCACACCTCTCGACATCACCCCTCTTCTCCGACAGCCACCCTTTCCCTTTTTCTCCTTTTTCTTTCTGATAGCCTCTAACCTTTACACCCTGTTCATCCCTCCAATAGCCCGTCCTCACTTTCCTCTTTGTAGACAACCTTGACCTAACCCCTCCCCAGACATGTCAGTTTAGTCACCCAAATCCCACACTAACCAAACCTAACCTTATGGCAATGGAACTTCTTGAAACTAGCCAACCTAATTCCCAAGCCTATACGAAAACCCCAATCATAAACATAGCTGACTTTCCATTGCTAGGAGGAACCTCAGAAAGGAAACAGCAAGATTAGACAAGGAGAAGACCAAATGGAGCTCCACTGTAGGGGATTCTGGGAACCTAGGCAGACTTAGATTTGTGGAGATAGACGGGGATAAACCGATCCAAGCTCTGATTGAGGTGTTACGGCAAGGTGCTAAGAAGTGAGGCACATCTATTGTGGGTTTTTATTAGGGGACGAGGTTAGCTTTTCCAATTGTTGGCAAGTGGGCAAATGCTACATAGAGGAACAAGGGGTTGGTGAATAGTATAGTAAACAAAGATGAACTCTATATTCAAATTCAACACCGAAGAGAATGCGCAGAAGGTGTTGGAAGCAAGGCCATGGCATATAATGGGGCATCCAATTCTTATTAAGAAGAGGCAGCCTGGAGTTACACTGGACAAAAGTAATTGGCCGGTAACTCCAGGCTGCTGCCTCTTCTTAATAAGAATTGGATGCCCCATTATGTGCCATGGTAGAAGCAAGCTTGCCTCAATCCCCATGTGGATGGATATTCATAAAGTTCCCTTGAAGTATTGGTTTGCAAAAGGTATGAGTTATATTGCCATTAAGATTGGAAATCTTTTAGGATTAGATGAAAATACTCCTTAATGAAGATGATTGGGTTTGCTAGAGTTTGTATGGATGTTGATATATCACGGAAGCTTTCAGATACCCTTAGAATCATGAAGCTAGATGAGAAAGGAGAACTTGTAGAGGATTCAATAGGAGTAACATACATGTGGAGCTAGAGGGGAAGCAGATGAATGAGGGATGTCCAAGCCAAAAGAAGGGTATCTTAGTAGAAGGAGAAGCACCACTTGAAGAGCAGATTATCTAGAACATGAATCAGGAGGTCAATCAAGTGATAGAAAATCGGAAATAGGAAAACAATCAGGAAGAGAAAAATATGACAGGGATTGTAGCACAAATTGTGGGGTATAATCAAGGGTTAGGAAATGGAAAACAGGTGATGAATTTGGAAGAGACTAATATGACAATGAGTGAAACACAGTCAATTGAGGATAAGGGAGCAAGACAAGAAGAAGAGACAATCAACACTCCAGTGATGGAAAAGGGCGAAGCTTCTGGTAACAAGAGTGACAGAACATCTATTTACCTGGGTTTGAATAGGAAGTCTAAAAGGAGAAGGTCAGGGAAAGAGAAAAATGATTAAGGTAACAACATGGAATGTTAGGGGTCTTAATAACCTAAATAAACAACTTGCGGATAAGGAGTTTATTAAGAACAACAAGTTAGATTTTGTTGGTTTATTGGAAACCAAAATAAAAAGGGAGCAATTGGAGAAGATTTTATGGTTCCTATAACAAGGATGGATGGTAATGAGTAACCATTTCAATGGGAAAGTGATAATAGGTTGCAATCCTCAGAAAGTGGAAGCAGTGAAGTAACTTGAAAATGATCAGTTGATACATTATGATGTCTTGATTAAAGCTACTGGGACAAAGATTGCAATAACAGGGTTATATGCAGCAAACCATAAATTCTAGAGACAACTTGCATGGAATGAGATGGAAAAAACTAGAAATACAATGAGTCTCCCATGGACAGTTATCAGAGACGATAACTGTACTCTGGGAGGGAGAAGTTGGAAACAAGTAGACTGTCGAGAACTTTAGGAAATGGTGGAGAGGATAGGTTTGGTTGGTTTGAAATGGTATGGTAATTCATATACATGGAACAATAAGCAATCAAGGGAATGGTTTTTGCTGAGAAAATTGGACAAATATATGGTTAATGATAGGTTAATAGCGAAATACCCAACAAGCAGTGCTATGTTCGACGTTCCTAATGTATCATATCACAGTTCAATAGTAATGGAATTGTTAACAGGTGACAGGAGGAGGAAGGTCCCATTTAGGATATTCAATCACTTGATGGACAATCCTAAATTCAGAAACATGCTCAGAGAGGAGATACAATGGGAGATTCCAAGCTCAAAGGGGTACCAACTTAGCATGATGCTGAAAGCCTTGCAAAATAGACCGAAATTGTTCAACAAAGAAACAGTACAACTAGAATTAAAAGTTAATGTTGATGCTTTGGAGGAGCTAAAGAAATGTCATAAAAGAATATTGGACAGACCAGAAGATCTACAAATGAGAAAAGAGGAATCTACACTGGTGGAAAAGTACAACCAACTGCTGAAAAGCACGTACTTTTGGTATGATAATTGACATTGTAAAGGTCTCCTATATGAGGTTAAAGAGGTACAACCCTTGAAATTGGTGGTAAATCCAGAACTAAAGTAAATATGTTAATTAGAAATACTCAATGGATATGGCCCTTCCATAATAATAGAAGTGTCAGACTCATAATGGAAGTGTTATGGACTCCTTTGTGGGTCGTTCTTATCAAAGACGCAAATAAGTAGTTGGAATCATACGGCTTGGGTTTTGTTCAGTTATTTTGTTTTATTGTTATCTCTTAGATAGGAAACTTATCTCTTAGTTAGAGGTTTCTCTTAGATAGGAAACTTATCTCTTAGTTTGAGGTTTCCTATATTTGTAATAATACTAGTCCTATTTTAAGGACTTGGAAGTTAATAAAAAGGGCAAGCTGAATTTTAATCAATTATATAGAGATTGGAGCTCTCTCTAACGAGATCCAAGGTGTCAAGCTCCCTTTGATGAGTTTGTTTGTAATCCACCATAGGTCGTTCACAGAATAATAATAAGGGGAAAAGGCAAATCTTGGAATTAGATTTTCCAGTGAGTCACCTTGTGACAAGATCCTTGGTTAGGGAAGGTAACAGGAAGAGTTGCCAAGATGCCAAGTAAGTTCAGAGGCTAGCAGACAAATCAAGAAAGTTCAACACAAAAGCATGTAATGCATTTTTGCAGACTACATAGAACACAAGGCAGGAGTGGATAGCCTTAGTATGGGACAGTGAAATCAATCCAAATCATTCATTCATCTTATGGGTGAGAACAATGGAGGGTTGATTACAAGGGATAAGATCAAGTTTTCCATCAACTCATTGCAATGTGAGTTATGTAATACTGAATTGAAAATCTGGAACATCTTATGATTAGATGCATGTCTACCAGACAAGTGTGGGACCGAATGTAGATTATTCTCAACATGGACAAACCAATGGACTCTTAGTGAAACTATTGATTGATTGGGGAAGCTTATAGTGCATATTACAGTAGATAGGCAATTAAGTTAAGCTGGGTAGCCTTGGTGTATTACATCTAGAATGAGCGAAATTCTAGAGTTTTTAAACAAGAAAGTAAAAGCTTTGAGATAGTTTTTCAGGACATTTTTCTTCATTGCAGATTGACCATGTTAGCGAGAGGAATAGCAACAAATCTGACAAGCAATATGAAGAGAAGATGGGAATTGGAGTATTACTGGTTTATGTGGTCTTATAAGTATCCCTTAGATATCAAGATGTAGACGATTACTAGGAACCACAACTCTATGTAAGCTAGAACTTTGGTACTATTCTAGGTCTTTTGTTCTCTAGACTGTATATATATTTATTTAATGATATCTTTTAATTTTCAAAAAAACAAATATGGAAAAAGTTAAAGAGTAAAAATAAAAAATAAAAAATAAATAGATAGACAAACAAAAAAAAGACATGTAAATAAAACAAACAAGCCATTATAAGAAAATATTTAGGCTAAATAAGGAAATGTTTAGGCTAAATAACTAAGAGGCAAGTACTATATATTAAATGTTTAAGCAAAATACAAGACATAAGACTCTAAGAAAAATGCTTAAAAGACTTATGAGAATGAGAAGGACCTTTCTATGTGAGATCCTTTATCTATATCCTAGTACGCTAAAGTTTTCTATTAAGGTCTATATCCTCGGTAAATACAACATAAATTCATTATAAATAATACAATTCAAACTCGAAACCACTTAATTACAAGGCTCTGGTACCATCTTAGTAAACTATTTAACTTAAACTAATGGGTGGGGCTTGTTAAGTGGATTATATACTATCTTAGTAAAGACAAAGGGCAAGAACAAGAGAAAAAGAACATGGGATGAATTAGTGGAAATAACTTAATTAATATGCCTTTTGACAACATGGAATGAATGAATCTGATTCGTGTGACCAACTAAATATTTTGGAATCAGCAACTCCTCCCTGTTGAACATCGCAAAGGAACTAGTAATGAAGTTAGTGCTGAAATGTATTCTTCTAATTCTAGGTGGGGATAGGGGATGGAGAGAAAATCTACACTCTTGTTTTCTATGTGCTATGAAGCATCTTCGTGCTAAAGTAGCTCAGCATGTGAATTTGATCTTTTCATAGATGTTTGACAATATTAAGTAAGCATTAACATATCAGAGTTGCATGTAAATTGAGAAGTTAAATTTCGAGGGTGTGCTTATAGTATTGCCAACTGTTTTCTTACTCTTGAACTTTATTTGAACTTTTTGAGAGTATTTTCCTTCATGGCTTGGGTTGATTAAGGGCTTGCATAATGGTGGTTGATTTTTGGGACTTCTATTCACAATATTCAAAAAGGATGCTTTTATGTTTTACTTCTCTAAATTGGTTTTTGCAAAACAGTTTTATGAATACTATCTTCTTTTATGTCAAGATGGATGTTGTGATGAAGACTATCTTAAGGCCATATTGTTTAGGCAGTTTGGTTTTATCTTAAAAAGTTTATTGTTTTGCAATTGACTAAAAATTACTGATTTTCTATTGGGGTCACTAGCTGGAAAGTTGAATGAGAGAATGGCCATAACTATATGAAGAAATTGTTACTAGGATCCTACTAATGAACAATCTCTCTTGTAGAGCTACATCAATTCCATCTTTCTTGAATATGAAGATGTGGGTATGTGCATTTCACAAGCTGCAAACTCCATAGGCTTGGAAGAGATCCCTACGTATGAGGTTAATAGTGGAAAACAATATGACTGGGTGAAGAATCAGGTTGATTTCCTTTCTTATGTTTTCTTCTAAGGTGTAACTTGTTCTAATTTTGTGAGATTTATCAAATACTAGTCGATTACAATCAATCATGTTCCTTTTATATTTCTTCTCAATATTCATGGTTGACTGTATTCGATAGATTTTAAAGTCTACATGTTGTCCTCATTTCTTTTGCATGATTAAGTTTAGGTACAATCTTGATTATAAAACGTAGTATGTTGGAGCCTTTATGTTTACTCTAGGACACCTTGTTTTTTAGTTCGTCTTATGAAAATTGTTAGGGCAAGACTTAAATTGAAAATAATGACTTGATTGTGCATCCAAATAGTATGACAATCTCTACGTCTTTGTTGATCTCTGCACTTTCAGCTCTTTTGATTGTTCTTCTTCCTCACGTTCTCTTTCCTTGCTGTGTTCTTCTTTCCAACATTCAAATTAGAGTCATATCTCATATGTTTTGTCATTCTTCACCTTTTCACCACCTTTTACCCTTTGGGCGTCCGCATGGTGTGCATGCAATTCAAACCTACAATTCCTCTATTTTGTGGAAGGACTTCTCGTTCTACCTTCATACTCCTCTAGTCACCATATTATCCCCTTTTGAGGTCCTTGCCTCCTTTACTCGCTGGTCATTACCCCTTCTTTCTTGTCATGGAAGACACTTTGCAAAACTTCCCATCTTTAACATCACTTCATCTCGCCCAATCTTCTTCACCCCCCACCTTATTAATAGAGTAGGATTTAGCCAGCTCCATCAAGAAAACTTGGGTTCAAGTGCCAAGAGACATTTAACCTGAAGATAAATTAAGCTTTTGTCCTCTTAATGCTTCTGCAAAGCATCAAATTATCTCAGCACCACTCGAAAGTCTTAAAGATGGAGCTCGACATTCATAGGGTATTTCTTAGATAAGAAGGCTGCTTTTCCTATGATAAAGGAATGGGCCTTTGCCAATTGGAAGCAACATGGATTATATGACATACTTGTAAATAGTGATGATATCTTCTTTTTCAAATTCTTATGTCTTAAGGCAGTAAATAAGATGCTACAAGATGGTCTTTGGCATGTATGGAGTAAACCTTTCCTTTCACAAGCTTGGCAGCCATGGCTAAACATGGAAGAAACTAAGCAAGAGATCGTCCCAATTTAGGCTTGCATTCATGGTGTACCACTGGAGTATTGGACTATCAATGACCTGAGCCATTTGACAAGCTTCATTGTCAAGCCAATATCTATGGATCACGCAACTATCAAACCAAAAAGAATCAACTTTGCTAGAATTTGTGTGCTTGTTAAAGCTTTGAGCAATCTACCTGAAGAAATACCAATAGTTTGACTTGATGAAGATTATGAATTGATGGAGGATACATCGGAAGTGTCATATGTTTTGAAGCCAAAAATACTTGTTCCAAAAAGGTTATGGCAACCCACCTGAAGAGTATTCAAGATAGGGTCGTACTAGGAACTTATAATGGAAGTCATAAAGGAGCATAATATAGGTGGTATCAACGTGGAGAATGCAACTGAAGAATAGGATAGGAATAATGGGAATGGTGAAGAAGCTCCAGTAGATGGAGCCTCTAATAAGACACATCAACCACATACTGAAAAGGAAAGTGTAGAGGATAATCCAACATAAACAAACCTTTTAAACAAAGAGCATGAAGATCCCAAGAGTTTAGAAATCAGGAATGTAAGAGATTAGGTCACTAGTGCAACATGATAACATCGAGGAATTTGAGTTTGTATCCAAGAGAAAATCCAATAAGAAAAAAAAACCTCCTTCAGTGGGAACAAAAATACTAAGATCATTGCATGGAACATAAAGGAAGTCAATGCCCTAACTAAAAAATTTTTGCGCAATGGTTTTATCTTAGAGAACAAGTCTAACATAATAGGCATTTGGAAACTAGAATCAAGTTTAGTAACTGTAGTTTCCTCTAGCATTTGCTTAAGAACTGGAGAGAGATTACTAATAACTTCCATCACCCTTGTGGAAGGATTCTTATCTACTACAATAGTGATACAATGGAGGTTCACTCTTATGAAATTACTAATCAAGTTGTTCATGTTTTGGCTAAGAACAAACTTTCAAGTAAGTCCTCCTTCATCTCCATTTATGCTCGGTTGTTAGAGAAGTCAACTATGGATCAAACTTTGAGAATTGGCATTAAATAATCAAATTCCATGGCTCTTCCTTGGTGATTTCAACTCCACTATACAACTTGAAGAAGTAGATCTTCCAAATAGCCTTGTTTAGAACTAAATCAATGTTTGAAATTCAAGCGGTTGATCTTCCATCTAGAGGCAATTTCTTCACTTGGCATCATAACCAGGATGGGAACAACCTAACCAGGAAAAAGCTAGATCGCAACTTAGCAAACCTTGAGTGGTTCTACTCTTTTCCTTATTGTAAAACCATCTTTTCTATATTAGTCTCTCGAATCACTCAACCATCATCATTTAGGCTGAATCAATAAGAGTCAAGATTCATTTTCAATTCAACAATTGGTTAACTAACCTTGTAGGCTTTGATGAAGCTATTTGGAAAGGTGTCTCAAATACCATTACAGGATCAAAGTTTGATCATGGTTTACAATTATAACTTCCTTATATACTAAGAAGATCAGAATCATCGAAGAAGATCTCAAACAACTTCACAGGAAGAATGTTGAAAACACTAACCATTTGCTTAACACTACAATGCAAGCTCTCCACAAGGTTCAAGTTGATTTGAACATCAATCAAACTTCCCCTTCGTTGCAAGAAACTGAAAAATAGACAATATTCAACTTATCAAAGGCCCCGAAATTTGATCATTCTTTGATGAAGTAGAGATCAAGGGTTGCTTGGCTCAAAAGTGGTGATAGAAACTCTTCCTTTTATCATAGGTTAGTCATTGCAAGGAAAACCATAAATAGGATCATCTTTATGGTGAAAGGCAATTGCATACTAGAATCTCAAAATCAATTGTTAGAGCAAGCTACTGATCACTTTTTTGAAGTCATGAAGGCTCAACTAAAGCTTACTCCTCCATTACATTTCTTAAAGAGTAGTTTAGCACCCCAAGAAATTGAAACTCTTGCCAAACTACTTACTAAACAAAAGATTGAAATGGATTTAAAATCTTTAAATCCATCTAAGGCTTTTGGCTCTGATGGTTTCAACTCCTACTTCTTCATCAAAGCCTGGTCTCTGATAAAAGACATGGTCACAGATGCAATCATGGGGTTATTTAAAAACAAAAAAATGTTGAAAGACTTAATCAGAACCTTTATCACTCTTATTCCTAAAGGAGGAGAGTAGAAAACATTTAATGACTTTTGTCCAATTGCCACTTATAACACTATATACAAAATGATATCCAAGATACTAATAGAGACAATGAAGCAAGCAATCCTTAATCATGTTGATCAGTCACAAGCAACCTAAATCCTTGGGAGAATAATATGGGACATTATCCACTTAATGCAAGAGTTTTTAAGAAACTACTAGAAGAGGAAAGGAGGAAGAAATTGGATGGATAAAGTGGATTTTTAAAAAGGCTTATGATAATGTGGATTAATAAATTCTAAGAGCCATTGAATTCCCTGAGAATTATGTAATGGCTGGAGCAATGCATCATGACAACTTCCTTGAACATATTAATTAATGGAGAGCCTACTAGAACCATCAAGAGCACCAAAGGAATAAGGCAAGGAGATCCATCTTCTCCCTACTTATTTGCCTTGGTCATGGAAATTTTTAACAAAGTGCTCAAGAGAGTGGTAAAAGAAGCAAGCATTTCAAGTATCACTTAAAGTGTAAGAAACTTAAGATCATCAAGTTGAGTTTTGTTGATGACTTAATCTTACTTTCCAAAACTGAGAAGAATTCAGTAACCACTCTCATGAAAGCTTTGAAGATGTTTCTAGAATTTTTGGTCTTAAAGTTGTTGGATAATTATTTATCTTTATTTTTAGATAAGTCTGTTAGCTTAGGAGATTATCTTTTAGAAGATAAGTTTATCTTCTAAAAGATAAGTTTATCCTATTTTAAATCTGATAGTTAATAGCATTAAATTAGGAAATACTCTTGTATAAATTCCCTTGAATCAAAAGAATAAAGTTAAGTTTTGTCCCCTTTCTAAAATCCTCTTGTTTCATGGTATTAGAGCTACTGGTATTGGTAGCCTAAAATCTGTTTCCAGCCACATCATGGCTGGAGTTCATCCAACCCTTGACGAGTTTTCCACAACACAAACCTCTTCCCAAACACCTAGTTTTGTAACCCCTTCAGTCCAATCCTCCTTCTATTGATAATCTTTCGTTGCAAATCACGCAACATAAATTGAATGGAATGAATTCCCGAGAATGGTCTCAGTCAGTCATGTTAGTAATCAAAGGAAGAGGCAAGGTTGGATATCTAACTGGGGCAATTCCTCAACCATAGGAAACAACAGTCACTTGTGGTGCTTGGGATGCTGAGAATTCTATTGTCATGGCTTGGCTTATCAATTCAATGGAGCCCAAAATAGGAAGAACCTATCTATTATGCAAAATTGCAAGAGAAATTTGGGAGGCTGTGCAAGAAATAAAGTTTGATTTGGAGAACACATCTCAATGTTTTGAAATCAGATCAAAAATCAGAAATACTCACCAAGGTAACATGTCTGTTATTGAGTATTATAACTTCCTCACTAAATTATGGCAGGAGATGGATCTGTTTTATGCAATACATTGGGAGTGCCATTGCTGATGCCGAGAAATATGGAAAATGGTTGGAAAAGGAGAGAGTTTTTGATTTCTTGCAAGGACTTAATGTTGAACTTGATGAAGTATGAGGACGGCTACGTGGTTTAAAGCCATTAACTCAATCTGAGAAACGTTTGCTGAGGTTCGTAGGGAAGAGAGTAGAAGAAAGGTCATGCTTACCTCTCCCACTTCAGAACAAATCTCTCAAGGTTTAGCTCTAGTGGCAAACTCTCGAAAGGGGTCTACTCAACAACCCTGAGAGCAACAAATCCAAGAACCAGCAGTGATGTGACCACTGTGATAAGCCCTACCACACCCGTGAGACCTGCTAGCACTTATATGGAAACCACCATATTGGAAGCCTAAAAGCCAAAGGGGTCAGCAAAAATGTGGAGTAGCATGTGTAACAAAATTTGATATCAACAAATCCACTGGGCTAAATTTGTCTTCCCAGCAGATTGAACTGCTTCACCAACTCTTTAATCATGAAAAGATTGCAACTGAATCAGATTCACATGACCAACAAACTCCTACTACAGCACTAGTGCATGAAGGTAACTTGTGTCAATCATTATTATCAAAGTCTGTAGGTCATGATTTCTGGATTGTGGACACGGATGCATCAGACCACACGATTGGCTTTGAATGTTTTTGAGAAATATGAGCCACGTGAACAGAATGTTAATGTCTGGGTCGCAGATGGAAAGGTGTCACCAGCTATTGGTCAAGGGGGTTTGTTTGTCAAATCTGACATTAAATACCATTCTCTATGTGCCTAAGTTAACTTATAATCTGTTATCTGTTAGTCAATTAACCAAAGACATGGACTGTGTTCTGACGTTTTTTTCCTTCTCATTGTGAATTTCAGGACCGGTGTTCGGGGAAGATAATTAGCAATGCTAAGGAGAAAGATGGACTTTACTACTTCTCAAGAAAGAGCACTCCTACTAAACTTAAAACACCAAATAAGTTTTCCCTTTCAATTATGTCAAATTCTGATGTTATTTTATGGCATCAATGCTTTGGTCATCCAAATTTCTCATATTTGAAAATCTTATATCCAAAAATTTTAATCATTATTATATTGTGAGCAATGTGTCCTTGCAAAGCAAAGCAAAAACAATCATGCCATACACTCATACAGACCCCCAAAACCATTCCAATTAATTCATAGTGATATTTGGGGTCTTGTTAGAGCTAAAAGTTTAACCAGTACTCGTTGGTTTTGTTGACCAGAGATTATTAGCATTGATATTGTTATAATTACACCTATAATCTCTCCTATAATTGAGAGATTTCATAGAGTTAATAGCTAGATTACTTCCTAAATAGTCCTGGGAATTTTGTATATAAACTCTTGTTCCTATGTACACAATTGTATGTAATCAAAATTATCTTCAACTTTCAACATGGTATCAAAGCCCAATCTGATTTAGGGATTGTTTTTTCCTACTGTTCGTTCCAAATAGGAAAGAACACGAGCTGAGTGTGTACTCACCCACAAAGCAACATGTTTTTCTTCTCACCACCAACCTAGATTGCTTTAGTTGTGACCGGCGACTTCCACTGTGAAAGACTCGGCATCAACTGCATCACCATGGGTCGCCATAGTCTCTCTGCTGTCGCCGCAAGTGACCACCATGCGCCACCCTTTGGCTAGTGTTTCGCCTCGATTCTTTCTCCACCAGGGTCGCTGGCCTCTTGCCTCTCCTCCAGTGGTGTCAGACATACTTTTTGCCTTCTATCAGTGTCCTTGCTTCCCTGCCTCTCCTTGGTCTTTTTTTGTTTCTGAGTCTTTCTGGTATTTTTTTTTGCCCGTACACCAGAAGCACATTTTTGAACAGCTTCTATTTACTCTATTGGCGTATTTTTTGTTGGTTGTCTTGAGTAATATTAAAGAAGATGGAGGAAAAGAAGGTAATTTTGTCGAGTTCCGATAATCCTTCACGTCATATCAGGCCCGTGAAACTTGATGGAACTAATTATCTTGCTTGGTCAAGATCTTGTTTGTAGTTCATCAAAGCTAGAGGATTACTGGGCTACATTAATGATGACAGCAAGAGACTCGACGTCAATAATTCTGATTATAATCAGCGGGAGTTTGAGAATCCTCTCGTCACGTCTTGGCACATCAATTCAAGAAAGAATCGTCATTTGTTAGAGGTAGCCCGATCTATGATGTTTACCAATTTTGTTCCAAATTCCTACTAGGGAAAAGCTATTCTAACTACATCATACTTGATAAATCGTCTCCCTTCTAAAACTCTTCAATTCCGACCTTTAAGTGTTCTTCTAGATCAATTTCCTCACATAAAGATTCTTAATTCTCTTCCTCCTAAAGTCTTTGGTTGTACTGTTTTTGTACACAACAATCAACCCAATAGAAGCAAACTTGACCCACGAGCTATTAAGTGTGTGTTTGTTGGGTACTCTCTCACTCAAAAAGGTTATAAGTGTTTCTCACCTTTTATGAACAAATTCTTTGTTTCATATGATGTCACCTTTTTTGAAAGTCAATTGTTCTTATCCAATACCTCTCTCCAGAAGGAGACATTCCATGAAGAGAATTATTGGGACATAAGCATATCACTCCTTATCGCACAAAATTCTGTCCAAATCTTCCCACAAAACTCACAAACACCCACCATTGAACCCAAAACTGTCCAGTCTGATTCAGTGGGAGAACTAGTTCCCGACTAGCCAATCTTGGTGCATTCTTGAAGGCCTAAAGCTCCTCAGCAAGGCCAATCATTGGACCAGGAACTGGCTCCTAAAGCAACTGTAGCAAGTGACTTGGATATGCTAGTTGCATTACGAAAGGGGGTAAGATCATGTACCAACTATCTTACCCAAAGTTGTCTTCAAAGTTTAAAACTTTCACTGCTAAGCTTGATATTGTAAGAATTCCAAGAAATGTGCATGATGCATTCCAAGAGCGTAAGTGGAAGGAAGTTGTACTTGAGGAAATGAAGGCCTTACTTGAAAATAAGACATGGGATATTGTAGATCTACCCGAGGGAAAAAAGGGTGGTTAGATATACCCGAGGGAAAAAAGGTGGTTGGTAGCAAGTGGGTGTTCACTGTGAAGTATAAGGAAGATGGAGAGATCAAAAGATATAAGACTAGATTAGTAGCTCAAGGTTTTACACAAACCTATGGAATAAATTATGAGGAGACATTTGCTCCAGTTGCAAAGTTGAACACAATTAGAGTTCTTCTATCATTGGCTACAAATTTAGATTGCAAACTCCATCAACTTGACATTAAAAATGCCTTCTTAAATGATACATTAGATGATACATTAGATGAGGAAATATATGTGAGGATCCCACCAGGTTTTAAATCTAAAGAAGAAAGGGGAAGGGTCTGCAAACTGAAAAATTCTTTATACGGCCTCAAATAGTTTTCACAAGCATGGTTTAAGAGGTTCAGTGACACTCTTTGCAGATTTGGATACAAACAGGGACAAGCTAATCACACCTTGTTTGTGAAGTTTGGAAAAAATGGAAAGAAGTCCATCTTGATTGTGTATATGGATGATATTATAATCACAAGTGATGATACTAGTAAGATCAATGATCTTAAAAACAAATTGAGGCTGGAATTTAAAATAAAAGATCTCGGAGCCTTGAGACACTTTCTTGGAATGGAGATTGCTAGAAGTAAAGAAGGTATTTTATATCTCAACAAAAATACATTCTTGATTTATGGGAAGAAACAGGAAAAATGCGTTGCAAATCCATGGGAACTCCACGGGAAAGAAACTGGAAATTCAAGAGAGATGAAGAAGATCCTCCTATTGACAAAGGAAGATACCAAAAGTTGGTAGAAAACTTATCTATTTGTCATTAACCAGACCAGATATTGCTTACTCTGTGACTATTGTCAACCAGTTTATGCACTTTCCAACTCAAAGGCATCTAGAGGCAGTCAACCATATTCTGAGATATCTCAAAGGCAATCCAGGAAAAGGATTAATGTTTTGGAAAAATGAGAAAAGGAACATAGAAGGTTTTATTGATGCAGATTGGGATGGTTGTATTGAAGATAATAGATCAACTTCTGGCTATTGTACTAAGCTATGGGGGGGATCTTGTCACATGGAGAAGCAAGAAGCAGTTTGCAGTGGCAAGAAGCAGTGCAGAAACAAAGTTTTGGGCAATTGCACAAGGAATTTGCGAAGTTATTTGGTTAGAGAGGTTAATAATGGATCTACAGATTACCACTTCCTCTCCCACCAAAATCTTCAGTGATAGCAAATCAACCATTAGCATAGTGAAGAATCCAGTTCAACATGATAGAACGAAACATGTTAGAATTGACTGAAGCTACATCAAATGTGAAATAGGAGGCATTGAATTATGCTATGTTCCTACTCAAGCACAAGAAGAAGCAGATATTTTCAAAAAGATCATACCTAAGCCTAGATTCAAGACAATTCTAAATAAGTTGGGAATGATAAATATCTATTCCTCAACTTAAGGGGGAGTGTTGGATAATTATTTATATTTATTTTTAGATAAGTTTGTTAGCTTAGGAGATTATCTTTTAGAATCTTCTAAAAGATAAGTTTATCCTATTTTAAATCTGATAGTTAGTAGCATTAAATTAGGAAATACTCTTGTATAAATTCCCTTGGATCAAAGGAATAAAGTGAAGTTTTGTCCTCTTTCTAAAATCCTCTTGTTTCAAAAGCTAATTGTGATAAAAGTGGCATTTACATCTCTGCCAGTGCAACTAATTAGGAAAATGTGTTGACAATAATTATTGGTTTTAGTAGACATCAACTTCCAGTAACTTATCTTGGCATTCCAATCTCAGCCTCAAGATCATCCTACGGTGACTTCAAGCCACTCTTTGACAAAATACACTGTAGGATAGCAAACTGGAGCACCATGATACTATCTCTTCCATGGAGAACTCAACTCATATCTTTGTTGTTAATTCTCTCAATTTGCATTAGGCCTTTTAGTGACTTTTCCAAAATCAATCATTAAAACTATTGATAAAATCTTGAAGAAGTTCTTATGGACAGGAGGTAACGATAATGAAACCAAGTCCAAAGTGAGTTAGAGATATATTCAACTAAATATTATTTTTTTAATGATCTTGAATTTGGTAATGCTAACTAGAAGGATGTGGAGATTATTAATTGACAAACAATCCTTATGTACAAGGTGGGTACTTGGATACTCCATCAAAGGAAAAGCTTTTGGCTCTTTAAACTCATAAGCAATGCTTGTCCAATAATGAAACAAATACTAAAAGTTAGAGCCAAGGGTAGACCACATTTTGTTTGTCTCATTGGAGATGGCGAAAACACCATGCTTTTAGGACAAATGATTGGTTATCAGCTAGTTCATTAGAGGAAATTAGTCATTTGGAGCCTATAACGGAAATAATAAGGAACAACTTCATAGTTGCAATGTCTCCAGACCAAAAGGATGCTATCATTAATAGAATGTCAGACTCCAATCTCACTATAGAGTTAAACATCTCTCTCACAGCAAACAAAGATGATAGAATCATATGGAAGAATTCAAGGATTAGAGAGTTCACTAATGTAAAATGCAGGTAACTTTTTACAGACTTAATAGTCAAAGTTCCTTGGGCAAGAATTCTATGGTGTAAGTATCTTCTTCCACATGCCTAAACTACCTTGTGGATTGCTATCAAAGGAAAGATTTCATCAATTGATAGTTTAAACAAATACATGATACCAAATTGGTGCATACTATGCAAGAAGGAAAATGAAAGCATTTCACAACTTTTCTTCCAATGTGATTTCATTAAGGAAGCTTGGAATATCATACTTAGCAAATGCAATCTTACAAAACCTCTTACTGACTGGGATGATATAGCGTAGTGGATCTCAATCATCAAGCATCAAAATGAAGTAAGTGGATGGTGTTACTATCTAGCTTTATCATACCCCGTCACTGCAATCTGGGATGAAAGGGAATAGATAGATATTCGTTAACACAGATCGGGGTAAAGAATAATTCCTTAAAGATATGGGGATTGTAGGTTCTATGGAATTAATAAACCATCTTTTGCTATTGGCAGAAACATATGGGAATTGCAGGCTCCATGGAATTAATAAACCAAGTTGTGATCAAAGAATTTTTAGATCTCTATATTGTTATATTTAGATCATCTAAAGTCATCCTTGTTATCTCGCTAGTTAAGTACCTGAGTTTTCCTCCACTTTCAATGGCCAATTTTATTGATTTTGATATTCGTCAATTGAAAAGGCAAGTTCGAGCCAAGAAGATCACAACTACGTTGTACGTTCCCCATCATAACACCAAGATTAGTCACACTTGAATTACTGAAATCATCATTGGAGGATGAGGAGTTTTTTTGTTGGCTGGTCATCACTAAATGATAGTCCATTTAGGACTGATTTGAATGAAGAAAGAAAAAATATTGTGAAAGAGTCGTGGCTGTGATACTATGAAGAAAGAAGGAACAGTAATTCTTCCTTGATTTTTTTGTGAATAGTATAAGGAATATATAGGACAATATAGTAAGGGGTTGCTTGGTTAATGGGTTTGGAAAGATATCAATGGATAAGGAATGAAAAACAGTTAGTTGGTTATATATTATCATTACATGAATAGTACTTTTGTATCCAAGTTTTAGGGATTACTCTATACCCCCCCGAATATGATAAGAATAAAAGTCATTCTTGGTTAACGCGCAAGTGTCACAGGCGTGAGAGATTGTTGTCATGCCTGTGAGAACCTGTCATGTCTGTGACAGTGATTGCAATTTTTTTCCTCTTTTAGCAAAACAATATAATTAATTAAATATGATTAATTAGAATATATTAAAATTAAATATAATTAATTAGAATATATTAAAATTTGATATAAAACAAAATTTTAACAAAATTTTATTTTTCCTTTTTTAGCAAAACAATATAATTAATTAAATATATTAAAATTAAATATAATTAATTATAATATATTAAAATTTGATGTTAAACAAAATTTTAACATTTTTATTTTTTCCCTTTTTTAGCAAAACAATATAATTAATTAAATATAATTAATTATAATATATTAAAATATGATATAAAACAAAAATTTTAAAATTTTTTATTTCTCAAGATTTTTAACAAGCTAAATACTATCAATAATAATGGTAATCATTCCTTCATTCAAACCAGCTATCATAATTATAATGATTATATCCATTTTCATTCTTCACTATATTTATTTGTATTACTATTACCATTGTTGCATGTGAACTAAGCGCCCTCTAATTCTCTAAGCAATAAATTCCCATTAATTCAACTACTAATTAATGGAATATCAACTAATTATCTATAAAGAATCAACTAATATCAATGCCATTTGTAGGAACAAAAGGCGTACAGATCAATCCACTTTCAATCTTTTCCTTGATGAAGTATCGGTCTATCTTAACATGTTTTCTGCTATCATATTGAATTGGATTATATGTGATGCTTATAGCAGACTTCTTCTTGCAATACAACTTCATAGGTATATCCCATTTAATTTGCGAGTCTTTTAATTTTTTTTTATCCATGATAGTTCACATATTTCTAGAGCCATTGCATGGAACTAAGATTCTACACTTGATCTAGATACCACTGCTTATTTTTTGCTTCTCCAAGTCACTAAGTTTCTTGTAGTCAAAGCAAGTAGCTAGCTATTGAGCGTCGATTTAAGAGTGAACCAGCATAATCTGCATCTATGTAGGCTTCTATTGTTAATTATGTTCCACTTCTAAACATGATTCCTTTTTTGGAAGTAGCTTTCAGGTATCAAATTACTCTATAGGCAGCTTGTAAATGAACTTTCTTAGGATCATGTATGAATTGATTTATCATACACACAACATATGCAATATGAGGATGTGTGTGAAACAAGTAGATTAGTTTCCCAATCGGCTTTTGATACCTTCCTTTATTAACAACTTATCATCTCTAGCTTCATTCAGCCAATGATTCTTTTCGATTGGTGTATCAATAAGCTTACATCCCATCATTCCTGTGCCTCGTAAATGATCTAAAATATACCTCTGTTGGAAAGTAAACAAGCTTTCTTTAGATCAAGTTACTTCAATTTTCAAAGCATATTATTTCATTTTTTTTGCAAGTCTAGACTTGAGCTTTAGAATTTCTGCACCATTATCACCCGTCATAATGATATCATCATCATTTATACTATCAAGCCTGCAAGTTTCCCTACTACTAAGGGTCTAAAGAAGAGAGTATGATCCCTTTGGCTTTGTTTGTAGAAAATAGTAAGCATTACTTTAGAAAATTTTCCAAACTAGGCCCGTGGTGATTGCTTAAGTTTAAAGTGCCTTTCTTAACTTGCACACTTGGTTATCTTTGAAATTTTTTTCAAAATTCGTTAGAGGCTCAACATACACCTTTTCTTCAAGATCACCACATAGAAAGGCAATTTTGACGTAAAATTGTTGCAAACACCAATTGAAATTGGCAACTAAAGATAAAAGAATGTGGACTGTGTTCATCTTATCTACTGGAGCAAACGTCTCTTGATAGCCTACTCTATGTGTTTGAGTGTACCCTTGGCTACTAACCTAGCCTTGTACCTCTCCAAGGATCCATCTGCTTTAAACTTAATTGCACACGCTAATTTAAATCCTCCTAGTTTCTTGTGTTTTCGAAATTCTCCAATTTTCTCCCTTTTTTGACTTCAATTACTTCCTCCTCAGTTACTGTTAAGCAAGTAATTGGACTTTTATTGTATGGGGCAGCTGACGCTGAGCCATTAGCGATTTTTTCTTTGCTTCCATATTGTCTAAGGCTAGGTCTTTCCTTCTTCATTCTTTTTAGCCATTTACCAAATTTTTGTGTGAGTGGTACCAAGTCTTCGTTTTCATCTGATTCATCTTTCGTATCATTCACACATTTTCCAGTTTCCACCTGTAGTGTCAATCCTTTAC
>JANIIA010000005.1:43644731-43658727 GCA_027478495.1 Erythroxylum alaternifolium
AAAAGTTTCATAGGGCTCAAGAATTCTGTTGGAGCACAAAGTGTCGATTCAGTGACTAAAAAGACCAGATTAAGCAATGCAGTTCTGGTTTTTGACAGAAACCATCCATTACTATTTAAGTTCATGGAGGATTTTGTTTCAAATTTTGATGGAAACATACGAGGATACAATGGCCCTTATTTGATCTCTAGGGTAGTTGGGAAAGTAGCAGGACTTTCAGGATACAACTTCTCTGTCTTGCCACCTATGGCCTTCTATCCTGTCGATTGGAAGAACATAGGAAGTTTTTTTTTTTTTTGTTAACCCACGGGGTATTCTAGGAGGGTCTTAACTAGAGGAAGGCGCCTTTAAGTCATCCATACCCCAGACTAATCTCCGCTAGCATCGGGTCAGCCCGTAAGAGGTAAAGTGCTGGCCAAACAGGTCTCTCCATTCTTAGGACTCGAACTCGAGACCTTTGATTAAGGGACACCCCATCCATGTTTGGTTACATAGGAAGTTATTTTAAGAAACCAGAAAACCTGACAAGTTCAAGATGGGTCAACGATACACTACATCAACTAAATGCGAATTCTTTCGGGTTGCACCTATGGAATAGAATTAGAAGAAAGTTTAACATTGGAGAGGGAAATGTTTTGGCAAGGTTGATCAAAGATTACTGCATCATCTGCAGTTTGATGGATTGACAAGTGGCAAATCATCTGATGAACTAACTAGCAGTAGTATTCAAAGAATAAAAGACACGTTCCCAGAATCTGCACCCAAGAAACAATTCCTGTCACTCTTCAGGTTCCAGATCAGGATAAAGTACTGAATCTCAGGACTTGATCACTGCTAGAAACCTTTTCTTCCTTTCTTTCCTTTTTCTGCAAGTTTGTATCTTTTTGTTTTTTATCGTTGGGGTCAAGTTCCTTCTACGTATGATTGCAAATTTACAGGCAAAACTTAGAAAATTTTACCACAGATCTTAATCCTGATTCTTCTGAATCTCAACCTGAACCTGAAGCACGTAAATCTATGAAAACTCAATCTTGGCAACCTCCTGAAAGAACTTTTTCTTCTCAACTTGCGCCTGTTGTTGACAACGTGGAAGTCTCCATCCCTGAAGCTAGCATCAGAAGCAAACTTAGTTGCTGAATCACTTCCAAGCTCATTAGAAGTTCCAATCTTTTTAATGGCTGACCATGGATCAAAGATATCATTATCTGTATCATCACTACCCCACAAAGGTATAATCTTTATTAATGGCGAGCCAGTATACTCCTGAAAATGGGTCGCCAAAGTTGTGTGCTCCATTTCAAACAATCTCTTCAAAGACATGCTTCCAACTTTCATCAAATCCAACAAATTGCTGTTTCTGCGAGAAGAAGAGAACGAGGAACAAGAAGCAGCTGAAGTGGACAATGAAGAAGAAGAAGAAGACCAGTACAAGGATTTCTGATACTGTATGATCTGTCTTATCCTTTCCTTTTGAGCCTCTGTGTTGATGAATAAGTAGTTGTCTTCCTCATCCTTCTCTTCTGTTATCTCTGACGATGGTACCATGAATGGAAAGATCTCTTTTTTTAGCTTAAATTATGCAGAAAATCAATGGACACAGAACAGAACTTGAAATTCCAGACATGAACAAAGGGAAGTTTGAAACAATGGGGCATTCTTCAATAAACAAATTAATAAAAAGCCGGCTCTGAAGAACTTCTTGTTTTATCGGTTGTTTTGGGAAAACCTGACCGTTTAGAACATGACAAACCGGAAAAAAGACAAAAAATGGAATGACTAATTAGTAGAGAATCTTGTTAAACCGAAAAGATAAAAGATTTAAATTAAAATAATAATAAAAAGATTAATTAGTAGATAAATTCGATATTTTAAAAATTGTACTGAAAGTTAAACCAATAAAATAAGAAATTTAAGATTTAAAAGATTTAATATTATTATAAAATCAATTAAAGATTAAATAAAATTAAAAATTTTGAAATATAATTGAAGAAAAATGTACTTAATTATTAAATAATTTGAAGGTTAGTTAAAAAAGATAGCGTTAAACGAAATTAATTAATTTTTATTTATAAAAAATTGATTAATTTACAAAATTGACCTATTAATTACCTAGGATATTAAGTCTTAGCCAAAAGAAGTATGGTCTCGTAATTGTTGATGACTTCACTAGATTTTGTTGGATATTATTTTTGTCATATAAAGATGATTCTTTTAAGTGTTTTAAAGTTCTTTCCAAAAAGTTACAAAATGAGAAGGGAATGTGTATTGCTGGAATTAGAAGTGATCACGGTGGTAAATTTGAGAATGAAAAATTTAGAATATTATGTGAAGAGAATAGAAGTTTCCATAATTTCTCTACTCCTAGAACTCCACAACCAAATGGAGTTGTAGAAAGAAAGAACAGGACGATTAAGGAAATGGCAAAACTTATGCTATGTGAAATGAATCTTCCTAAGTATTTCTGGGCAGAAGCTGTAAATACAGCTTGTTATATTCAAAATAGAATACTTTTGCGACCATTGTTGAATAAAACTCCATATGAGTTATGGAATGGAAGGAAGGTAAATATATCTTACTTTCATCCATTTGGTTGCAAGTGTACTATATTAAATACAAAAGAAATCTTAGATAAATTTGATTCTAAGGTCTATTCAGGAATTTTTCTAGGATATTCATTATCTTCTAAAGCAAAGTATTAGTAACATAAACATCAACTATTCCCTCCAGAGAAATACCTGATTTTTGTTGGTTTTCTAAATCTTGGACACTAGACCTATAATATTAAGTAATTCTCCCATAGATGTACCTGAGTTAGAATAAGGTGCTTCTGGTGTATATGGTAATTGCTGTGTATACTATAAACTATTATGAAAGTAATTTTGATGGCTATCCTATCCTTAACTAAAGTTAGTATAATTAGTCCAAACATGGTTATAGGATTGAGAATATGAGTTACAGAAAAAATTACTTCTGTCCATGTAAATTTTTTTTACTACGAAAAAAACTAAACAAAAAGTGGAAAGATCATGAAATAATTAAATAGAAACTAATTACAAATAAGTATATACAAAACACTAATTAAAATCAAGGAAAAAAACTAAAGCACCACATTCCCCAACAACGACGTCAAAATTGACAATAGCACATCATAACGCTACGCAAAATAAACTAGATTTACAACTATAGTAGTGGTGAGTCTAGGTCGATCCCACAGAGAGTGAGTGTAAAGCTTTTGAAATGAAAATAGTCGGTGTTTTGGTTATGGGGGTTTGTTTGTTTTCAAATAAGAAAATAAAATAAAACTAAACTAACAAAAACAATTTAAAGAAAATATGCAAAAATGATGAAAGTGATGAATTTGTTAGGGACCCAATTCTTTGGTTTAATCTCAACCTACACCTAATTAGACATATTTCATTGATTTGTTGTCTTAACACCTCTCTTTGAACTATTGGTTGTAGGTTAACAACAAGCTCTGTTAATCAGAGTTTTCCTTAGGTCATAGTTAATTAAGAAGAGCTCTTTGATTAAATTTAACTATCAGATAACCTAGGAGACACTCTCTAAGTTTAATTAGACAGCCATCTTATGAATGAGAAAAACATCCCAATGTAAACAATAATCTCACAAGCTTATATTCTTTAACCTAGGTTATGTTATCCTTAATGATATAATGCCATTAGTTGCTAAAAATGAATTCAAACTTGACTATTACATGTTGCACTTAAGTTCTAGCAATGGTATTTCATGAAAAATGATTCAATAGAGCATCAAAAGCATTCTTACACAATACCCAATCTATAAACACAAGACAACATAAACAATCTGAAAAAAGAGTAAAAATAACAAACATAATGAAGGGTATGCTTAACTGGGTTCTTCGGTATCAATGTCACCTCTGAACTAATGTCGGGAAGCTAACTCTCTTCGGCTCTGCAAAGGAATGGAGCTTTGCCCCTTCTTTCCATCGAAATCGAGCCTTCACTCTCTAACATGCTTCAGCCGTACTTTTCCTAGATGAAAACATAACATTTTTTTCTTTTTATCCTCTTCTTTTAATCTTCTTCTTCTTGCTCCATGAAGATAAGTGAATGTTAATGTGAATCTTTGAAAAACAACTCAAATGTAGTGCTTTCGACTCGCTTGAGCTCTTTTGCTTCCAAATTTTTACCTAAAACTATATATAAACTAAAGTGAGTACCTTAAGCATTATCATATCATTAATCACAAAGTGTTATTGAATAAATATATAATCAATTAAGCACATATCAATTTGCATAGTAGACATAGCTTTTTTCTTTTACTCCCATCAATTCTTGACTTATAAGCACTATGTTTCTTCTGACTTCTTCTGCTCTTAATTACTTATCTCTTTTACTTGTGAATTCAGGGTTCTTTGTTGTTACAATTTAGTGACTAAAACAATGTTCTTTTTTATATTTTTAATTGATTTGATTTTTTTAATTTTCTCGAGTTTATTGTAAGTGTATGTAGAATCTTGATTCACCATTATCGTCAAGGAACATAAAGATTGCAAATTTCAATTGCTTTAATAGTTTAATAGTCTTTCAACATCATTGCTTTGTTTCCTTCTCCATCTCCAAAGTGGGTTTTTTCCTTTTTCTTTTTAAGTCTTCTCTATGTTTACCTACTTTCTTCATATTCATAATTCATGTTTTTTTATGAAAATAAATCTGCAAAATAATCTCAATTTGTTATATATATCATCACTAATGAAATTATGTATTTTAGTATGTTTGTATGCTTTTGAAAGTATATAAATACACTACTCAGAAAGTTAAAATCACAATTATGTACTTCTATATCACTTAGCAAACACATTTAACTGTATTCTTAATTTCATCTATAATTAAATATAAAGTCCCTTATAAAGTAATGTAGATTTTCTACATAAAATTTTTTATATTGAATAATATAAATTAAAAATTATAATTAATTTTTAAGCCTATCCTGGCTTGGCCTAGCCAAGCTTCGAGCTGCTCAAGCCTGAGCTCAAGTTCCTGTCCTGGTGCCTGATTAGCCTAAAACCTAATCAAACTTGAGCTTAGGCCACGAGCTCTAAGCCTGGTCAGAATGCGAGTTGAGACCAGTCCCTTACTCAAAATTTCAAGTTAGGCACATCCTAATCCCATTCTTAATTGCAATATGATCATATATGAGTTTCCAGGTAAATCTAAAGCTTAGGGTGCCCTTATATTGTGGAGTGGGTCTACAAGCTAAAAGGAACAATGTTATGCATGGTCAAAAGACACGCTTGTTCCTAAGACATGTTTTTAAGGAAAAAGACAATAAGATTCATGACTTAGGGCATGGACTATTAAGAAAACATTTTCAGGAGGCTCCATAGTCGAGCCCACAAATATTTCTTGAATTTTTCTACCCAGAATTATCCTTAGGTTTGTGCCACATCTATGTTAGAGATTGTGTCATAAAAATTAAAAACAATAGAAGGTTATCCTAGACCTCTACTTTTAACACTCTTTTAAATTTTCTCTTAATTTCTCTTAAATCTTTCAAACATCCATTTCCCAAATCTTGTTCCTTAATAAATTCGATCAAGTTTTTTTACGTTACCCCTCCATTCTAAATAAGATTTAATCACTTTTCATCCTTCAAATCCATATTTTGGAAAAATAGAGCTCAAAACTTCAACTTTTTGGAATTTTTGCAATCCTTTGTAAGTTGTCAAATAATTTTGATTTTATACCTTTCACCATACATAAATGTGAATATCCAACCATTAAAAAGAAAAAAAGGAATAAGTAATTTTAGGTGGCTTAAGAAGGAATAAGTAATTTGAGGTGGCTTCATTAGTAATGTATACGCCTAAGCTAGTATCCAAAATGAACACCCTATGCTTACATTCCATGATGGCAACCATCTTAAATGGCACATTTACTTCAAACTTAGACGTTTTGAAGAAAATAAAAGTACATATTGGAATGACTTGGAATATGCACATTTAGTGGATTAAGTGAGGAGTTATGTGGGAGATGAATGGTGGACATCAATTTTTAATATGATTGACAATGCCTATTAAAATGTCACTTTAGAAATTTTAGTTACATTAGAAGTGGTTACACATGCTAAACATACCTGAATAGGTATACACAGATGGCTTTAAAATTTTTCAACTAAGAACACCCAAATTACCTTTCTTACCCTTAGATAATTACACTTCACTTTCAAGGAAAAAAAGTCTTTATGTATGGGGATTTATTCTATTTATGGTGTATAATTGAGAGGAGAATATATCACCTAAATAAATGTTTTTCCATGTATCTAGGGTCGATGGGAAATATAAAGTACAACCTAATATATGGAGGCTTTTATTAGAGTAAAGTGACAAACAAAATTAGTGTCTTTAATTTTCTTTTATACTTAATTATTAGGTGTCGTATAGGTACCATCAAACTTGAAATGATGAGGCATATATGTTAGTTAAAAAGACTTATGGCACTTATGTTATAATGGTTAGAGAGGGAGTTAATGCCTTTATGGTCAAAGAAACGGTATAGGATAGAGTGGAACTAAAGCCACTAGCTAAAGTTACATAAACAACTTATGTAACTTAGTAGGAAGAGATGGAAAAGGAGCCTAGAGATGTCAAGCCTTACCTATAATAATTGATGTGGAAAAGGACTGATAGGATTGTTCAATGACAAATAATTAATTGACTACATTTATATACCCATATTTAATATATTTTGTTTATTATTTGAGAATCTTATGGTATTTGTGGTACTTATTCTAATTTAAGTGTGTTTTAAAGTGATCATTGCCTTTTTAGAACAACGGTGAAAGGAATTTTGTGGAATCATGGCATAGAATGGAAAAAGTGAAGCAACCTGGGACTTGCACTACTGTGTATGGTGACCGTGTAAGTCCCTGTGAATGTGTGGATCTTCGAAGACATTTTTTTTCACCTCTATGAAGCCATACAACCTTATATGTTGACTTACACCTTCATGTATGTGCCCATGTATGTAATTGTGACCATGTAAAGTCAACGTTAGAGGATTTTTAGTCATACACAATCACCAACATAACCATTTAAGTGACTATGTATGTTCTAAAAACTGTAGTTTTTACTATAAAGGGACATTATGAAGGCTATAACAAAGGGGGCATAGACTTGAGAGTCATGAGACACCAGAAGAGGAAAGAAAAATGCAAAAAGGTTGCACATCCTAAGGAAGAAGATTAAAAGTGGAATCACCAAAATCAACTTCAACATTCCATATTTTTTAGATCAATTTTATTTTCTTATCTTTATTCTATTTCATTGCCTTGTATGCTAAATTTAACAAGTTGTGTTTGGGACATGATTACGAATTTCTAAATCTATTTTAGGTTTTATTCTTGAATTATTTTGCATAACTTTTACCTTCTGAATTCAATATATTAACGTTTTGTGATATTTATCGTGCTCACACTTGATAAGAAATCAAGAGATTGAATCAAAGTTATTTGTCTTAAGTTATGTAATGGAGTTGGTACCTTAATAGAATTACAAGTATTAGGGTAATAAGTAATTGAAGAGAGATCTTAATGTGAGTTCATTACACTTACGGTTGCTTCAAATCCAATTAAATACTTAGGAGTAGTTTTGAGAATCGAGAGATTTCAACTCAACTATTATATATTTTAATCATGAATACTTAGTTATATCTTGAGAGAGGGTAATAAAAAACTTAGGATATCTAAGATCAAGAATAGTTTAATTCACAAGGTTACGAAAGACAAAACAAGGACAGAATAATGCCTAAGTTTCCATAATTAAGTAATTCAATTTTATGGTCATCTTTTATTTGTTCAGTTATTAAGTTTGTTAGTTTAATATAATTTTAAATCAGTTCAATCTTTTGTTACCCTAGATGAAGTGTGATTCAAATTTTTGGGTGACTATAATCAATCCTCATGGGAACAACATCTTGTGTACTGTAATATACAATTCATATACTTACAATATTGCATACATTAAAACAAGCAAACAAGTTTTTGGTATTATTGTAGAGAATTGCAATTTTAGCATCTTATCCAATTTAAATTACTTTGATTTAAGGAGTTTGATTTTTTATTTTTTATTTTTTATTTTTTTCTTGTGTGATTGTAGGTGCATGGACATAAGATCAACTAGGAGTTCAAGCAAAGTAAAGGATACATAAAATTATAAAATCATCTAGCAAGAAAGAAAAATTTCAAAAAGAGAGATGCCAAGAAGAGATAGAAAGAATAATGGCAGAGGAACGAAATCAATGAGAATAGTAAGGACCTTATGGACTTCATAAGGTCAAGGTTCACTGCAAATCAACAAGAGATAAAATGACTACCAATGTAAACCAATACATTTAAAATCAAACTAGCACTGCTGAATATATAGCAAACCAACATTCAATTTTATAGACTGGACCATAAGAATCCTAATGCTTATTTAGCCAACTTCCTAGAGATTTGTGACACATTCAGATATAATGGATTATCAAAAGATGTAGCCAAGATGAGGCTCTTTCCTTTCACACTTAAAGATCAAGCCAAAATATGGTTAAGTTCTCTCAACCCAATGAACGTCACAATATGAGATAGTTGATTCAGGCCTTTTTGGCTAAGTAATTTCCCTTTAAAAAGACTATTAGACTCATAAAGGAAATCATAAATTTCCAACAATGCAAAGGGGAGTCTTTATATGAAGCATAAAAGTGATTCAAAGAGTTACAAAGGAGCTGCCCACACTATAACTTACCAAAAGAGTTCCTTCTATAAATATTCTACAATGGAGTGAATCCACCCATGTAAGGCGATATATATGCAACAATTGATGGCTATTTAATGAGGAAAACAGTTGAAGCAATACGTAACTTATTAGAAAAATTGTCAAACAACAGTTGTTTGTAGACATTGGAAGGAAGTAAACAGCAACTAACCTTTAGAGATCAAAAAGTAGTGCTGATTGTTGATTCAATGACAACATTAAATGTTGGCAAACCTAGCCAGACAATTATACAACTTAAAAGCCATATTTTCTAGCCCACTTAAGGCAATTCAACATGGATGTAAGCTATATAGATAAGAAAGCCATGTCTCAACTGATTGCTTCCTATTGGGAAAAAAAACATAGAGTAGCTCAACTTTTTGGGAGTACAGTATAGTCAGGAAGGTAATAATCCTTATCCTAATACTTACAATCTTTGGTGGAAAAATCACTTAAATTTTCTTAATCTAGCAATGCACGAAATCAAATAAGATCTCAAGGCAAATTAAAAATTCAGTAAAATAGGCTTAGTTCTTTGGAATCAAAGATGGAAAATTTGATGGATGTTTTAAATTCTAAATTTGTGAGCCAAGATGAGGACCAGAATAGGATGGAAGCTAAAATTGACCAAATTAAGAAGAATCATGCTTCTTTCGTCCATAACTTGAAGTTTCAAGTGGCCAACTAGCCAATACATTATTTGTACAAAGTATGAAGAGTTTAATAAAAGGGAGAAAGAATGACATCACAGTAATAAGTGAGAACGATTTAAAAGAATTCTACCAAGTAGAAGAATAGGGGTAAAAAGACATGGATGAAGAGAAGAAAGAAAAAAAATCCTTTTATTCCTCCTCTTCCATATGAACCAAGGATTCCATTTCCACAAAGGCTACAAAAGAGCAAATTGGATGCACAATTTTCAAAGTTAGTGGAAAAGCTAAAGAAATTCTAAATCAACTTGTCTTTTATGGAAGCTTTGGAATGCTTGCCCAAGTACGTGAAATTTCTTAAGGATATACTATCAAATAAGCAAAATTAGGAGGACAATCTATAACAACATATGTCGAGTACACCGCAAAATTTACCTAAGTCTACACACTTCAAAAATTTGTAGCTATGGTGAGTCAGGATCGTATCCACAAGGAGCGTTTGGTTAATTTTGCAATGAAAATAAACTATATAAAAGAAATAAAACTGGGGGGTGGGTTTTGGTTTGATGTGATTTAGAAAACAAAATAAATTTAAATTAACGATAGTAAATTCGAGAGACTAAAAGAAAGCTTGGAGAGTGTTTGTAAAGAAAGCTTCTTCTTAAATATTGGAAGTAGTGTATATGATGTAGGATGTTTACAAATGAAGCCTCTAAGGTTATTTATAGCCTTCCATCTCCTAAATGGATGACTATGATCTATTTGATCTAATGGCTTACATTGAATCTCTAGAATATTCTATGTTATTCTACATACATCGTACATTATTTACAATATTCTACATTTTTTCACAATGTTCCATAAGCTTTCATAAGATTCTCCCATATTCCATAAGCTTCCAGGGTCTTCTATAAAGTTCCATCATATTCTAGAAACTTCCTGGATCTTCCATATGACTCCACTACATTCTAGAAGTTTCTAGATTCTTCTTTTCCTCTTATAGAATTTTTAGGAGAATTCTAGAAGACCTTTTTAGGCTAAACCTCTTCATGTGAGCTTTTTTTTAAGAAAAGAAAAGGATAGGATTAATAATAAAAAATGTTGATAGTAATACATAATCAACAAAACAAAGGGGAATTATCTTATGACAAGCCTTACATGAAAATGTAAAAGATAGACTAATAAGATTAACAAAATGTTATAGCAACCATTCACGAAGAGAGGGTTAGATGTTCAGGGGATAGAGAGTATTGATAGTGTAATGTAGATGCAAGTTTTTCACGATTAATAGTTAACAGATTTGTTGAATGATATCAGATTGTAAGACTTCCATTGTGGAACTTTGGTTAGTGAGGCATCTGTGGTTTTGTTCCCTCTATAGAATATAGACGCTAAGACCCAATGTAATAAAATGTAATAGTTGTTCATGGGAAGAGTGAGCACACTGAGCAGATAACCGTTGCTTAATATCAATGAGAGTTTTTGCCATATCAGACCATAGACACTTGCCTTTGATGTTTTATTAAACGGAATTATTGAAAGGCCATGTAAAGAAGAGATGGTCCCTAGTGTCACTATGAACTCGACACATAAGACAAGTTGGATTAATATTTAGAAAACCTAATCGATCAATAGTTAGGAATTTGTCATGAACTGCTAGCCAAAGAATAAAAGAGAGGCGAGGGGTAAGAACTTTACTCCAGATAACTCGATTCTAATCCATAATAGCTTGACATTGTCGTCAGAGCTTCATGGTAGTGCTGGTGGTGAGTGTATAGATCGAGTGTCCCTTCTAGAAGAAGGTATCTGATGAAGTTGAACAGGGGAGGTCTATAAGGATTAGATGGTTCATTCGGTGGGGAAGTTGCCAGGTGTTTCCATGGATGAAAGAGTTCATCCTAACACGTAGCGAAGACGGGAAGGGGTACCTTATGGCAGAAGGGACCAAAAGGAGGAATCCATGTCCAGACCAATTGTCATACCATAAGGAGATAAGCCAACCATTCCTAACCCTGCTGGTGATTTCAGTTTGGACAATATCCTTTAACCAATGGAGGAAATTAAGGAAGTGTAAGTCATAAGGACTCGTATTCAACTACCATATACATCTACCTCACAGAAAGTATGCATGGAACCATTTAATCCATACTGAATTTTTATCAAGCAAGATCCCCTAAATCATCTGAGGATAAGCGCTTGATTAGTTAGCTTTATAGATGAGACCATTTGACTTTAGCCATACCCCTGGACCCATCTAGAAGGCTCCAGAGGAAGTTTTTAAATAGTTGCTCGATAGTTTTGATGATGCTTTGGGAGAGGAATATGTGAGAGCTCTGGTAAATATGTAAGGAGTTAAAGACCAATTTAATGAGTTATAATTACCTGCATAATAAATTTTGATGATGCTTTGGGAGAGGAATATGTGAGAGCTCTAGTAAATATGTAAGGAGTTAAAGACCAATTTAATGAGTTATAATTTACCTGCATAATAAAGAGTTATATTAACCTAAGAGCCCATTCGTTTTTTAATTCTCTCGATGATAGGTAGACATTCCATATAAGTGAGACGTCTAGGAGTCATAGGAAGTCCCAAGTACATGAGATGAAGAACAGATGATCTATTGTTGTAGAGCTAACACCTTCTTAGAGAGAAAAAAATTCTTTTGTTAAGATTGATTTGTAGCCTTGAGAAGCTATTAAATTTGGTAAGGGCCTTCACAAAAGTGCCAATGGAGTTCATCTGAGCTTTACAAAATAGGAGGAGGTCATATGCAAAACCAAGGTTAGTTAAACTAAAGTTTTTTACATTTAAAGTGATAGCTAAATTTAGGATTGAGTTGCATTTCTTATTGAATGATAAATTTGAGGATTTTCATGCTTAGGATGAAAAGATATGGGAATAGGGGATCCCCTTGTTGAAGGCCTCTAACAGCTTTGAAAAAGTGAGTAGGATGACCATTAATGAGCCTGAGAAAGAAGCAAAGGAGATGCATTCTTTCAACCAATTGATGAAGAGAGATGGAAACCCAAAGGCTTGTAACATTATCTATAGGAAGCCCCAGTTAATGCTATCAAATGCCTTGTGAAAATCAATTTTAATTGTACAATTAGAAGAGTAGTTCAGTCTTGAGTAGCCATGTAGGAGTCTTGAATGATGAAAACATTCTCTCCAATATGACGATCCCTCTTGAAGGCACTTTGGTTATCACTAATCAGCGAGGTAATTAATGATCTTTTTCAGTCAGTTAGCAAGGATCTTAGAGATGATTTTGTAGAGAAAGTTGGTATATGCAATTGCTAATATTCAATAAAGGTGGAATCTTAGGGAATAAGCAAAGGAAGGTTCTGTTCAGTTCCTTAAGAAGAACTCCCTGGGTAAAAAATTCTTAGACTACCTTTATCACAAAAGGGCTTATAATGTGCCATGATTTTTGAAGAAGTAACCATTTAAGCCGTCGGGCCTTGGAGCCTTCTTTCCATTCATTACAAAGACAACTTGTTGAATTTCATGAGCATTAATTAGTTTGATTAATAAATCCAGATCCTGAGCTGATGCCTGTTTTAAAGATAGAGTGTTTAAAGTAGAAAGTGAAGCTTCTGAAGAGTTAGGTGTACCAAGGAGGGAACTGAAATACTTATTAGCTTCATCTTGTATATCCTAAATGTTCTGGAGTGATGCACCAGTGGTAAAGATGATGAAATGGATTTTGAAGTGATTACGGCTTGCTAGGATCGAATTAAAAAAGAAACTGGTGTATTGATCCCCCTCAGTGAGCCAGTTAACTCTAACCCTTTACTAAAGCAGGGAATTATGGTTCTTAACAACTTGTAAGTAATTAGAAAAAGCAACCTTTTCGGTGTTCAATAACAACTGATCAGTAGGAGTTACAGCAAGTTTGGATTGAATATCTTTAAGTAATACTTGGTGGAGTGGAGGGATCTTGAACAAGATAGTTATTGAATTGAAAAGGGAAGTGGGAACAAAGTTGCTAGAATAAATTGCCATAATGATAGGGGTGTGATCCGCGAATAAGGGGTTTTTAAATCGAGCAAAGTTGTTGGGAAATTGAGACAGTCAGGAATCAATGACAAGGGCATGGTCGAGCTTCTTTTGAATGTGCTAAGAAGAGGATTGTTTATTAGACCAAGTGAAAGAGTGTCTAGTGATGTGAGGTCAGTCAATCCAATGTCTTGAACACATTCCTTAAAGTCATCCAAGTAGTTTTTTAAAAATGCAGTGGCCTTAAGCCTCGGAGTGGTAGAGGATTAAATTAAAGTCACCATATAATAACCACGGGTTGTTATTACTACTACCACAGATAGGTCTATCATTTCATATAACACTTCCTTGGAAGTCGTAATTGCTTACATAAAATGAAGGATGCAATTAGCTTAACATTTGCCTGCAAGAAAAGCTAGTGTAGGTGCATTACCTATTCACTGGAAACCAACAAGTTGACCCTGACCTCATCTTTATTATAGTAGATAATGATTCTGTGTAACACCCCATTACCCTAGGGTACGCACCGGGACGCCCGTAGGTCATTCCGATACATATCCTAAGATAAGGGAG
>JANIIA010000005.1:43708318-43719102 GCA_027478495.1 Erythroxylum alaternifolium
TGCATATATGAATGCATGCATATGTCACTATACACTTATACACTCCTATTCATGGCAAATGGTGAGGGGATGTTACACTTTATTTATGAATACTAAGCTTTTTTGAAAAATTATGAATAATAAGTTTCTTCCAAGAAAACGTATTTTTCTTGATTAAAATTTGAAAATTGTTTTCATGTATTAATTAACAAAAACGAGCATTCTTTAATAATTTTGAAAATTATTTTTCTTATTTGATAAAGATATATTTTCTAATTAATTAAGAGGTAGTCTTTAAACAAATAATGAAAGGACTTTCTTAATTAATTAAAAGTGTTTTATTCAATCTTGAAAGTAGTTTCCTTTTAATGTTAGAAAATAGTTTTTTAAATTAAGGAAAAGTAATTTCTAATTACATTAGAAATAGTTTTCTAATTGGATTAGAATGACTTACTTGTTAAATTTTGAAAAAAAAATGAGTTTTTCTAAATTATAATAAGCAATAACAACAACAATAACAATAATATCTCATTCGTAGTCTCGTTGGACGTGAGGTTTGGAAAGATCTAAAAGTATGACTAGTCGAGAAGTTATTTCGAACAGACCTATATGAAGAAGAAAGGATTAAAAATAAAATAAAATAAAGATTAATAAAAGATATATATTAGAATAATAAAGTAATAATAAAATAAAAGTAGACATAAAAGATAATACTAGTAATAATAATATAATATAATAAATAGAAATAGATAAATATGTACAAATCGAAATATAAAAATAAGTAATACAGTAAATATAGAATAAGGTAACGAATAAAAAATAGATAAAATAAGTATATAATTGCACAAATAAGAAAGAAGATAAGTTAATAATTTAAACAAACAAGTCATTACACTATACTATTTATATTAAGTAAGAAAATGTTTAAGTTAAAAAAATAAGAGGGAAGTGTTATATATTAAAAGTTTAGGCTAAATACATGACATAAGACTCGAATAAAAATGTTTAAAAAATCTATGAGAAAGATAAACATATTTATATATGAGATTCTTTACCCATATCCTATTACACCAAAGTTTTTTATTGAAGATTGTGTCCTCGATAAGTTCTAGTGGAGCTAATCATTCTTGATCACCCCTCGTTATAATAAGTAGGAAGTATAATTGATTGAAAATTATTTTCAATTCAAATTAAATTTTTATTTGGACTAGGAATTTAATTTATTTAGGAATTAATGAGTTTAGTCTAATTTTAATTTTTCAACGAGTTAGAAATATTATTTTAGATTATGAAGATCAATAACTAGAATTAAGCAAAGCTTGATATTTTATGCATATAATTTGATTATGAGTGCATAATTGCATACTTTATTTATATGTTTGATATATATATTGGATGCATGTTAAATTGCATGTTTTATATATATGATACTATTACATGTAATATTGTGTTTAATGAGACAAATAAAATTAAAACCTTTGTTAGGATATTAAATACACATTGGGAACGTGATTGTTGCCTTCCATTATTTAATAATAAAAACAAAGTTCTGTTTATTGTAAGGTTTGTTAAGTAACTCAAGGCTCCTTTAACTGAATATATTTTTTCTTAAATTAACGGGTCTTACTTAACTAAATTTGTATGATTTAGATAAGTGACTCATGATCATATAAATTTAGAGGCAAGGTTAAGAATAATATATAAGATATGTTTTGTTAAATATTGTCACCTAACAGATGTAAGAGTCATATGAGATGTGATTGATAAAGTTGTTTACCTAATTTGAGTTTAGTTGGTTTGTTGAGTAGCCTAAGGCCAACAAAATTTGAATGGGATCTTATCCTATTATAAAGATTAGAGTTATCTTTTTTTTAGAATTTATAAAATTCATTGAAGAGGAAAAAATGTATAGTATACAACATTAGAGAGGGATTCTTCCACAAACTATTCGAAACAGCATGGTTTAAACATTATAATACACAAGAAAACAACGACGTTGAGCCAATTGAAATTGTTAAGGTGACATCATTTATGCAACTAGGTTAAAACCACACCCGACCTTTATCACATCTTCATAATGTTACCTAATTAGGGTTGGCATCTCTGAAGGCTACGAGTCATCAATTACAATACTAAGGTATCGTTCTAGCTCAGGTGAGAAGAATCGCATTCAGCCCAGGTAAGTAATCAATATTTTTTGGATTTTCTGTAAATCTCTGTAGTGTTACTAACTTCACCTTAAATACTAAGGAACTGGTGGAGGTGCACTGAGATGCTTCCCTTGTAATGTCTACAGGTGAGTCTTCTTCCTTATAATATCATATTTCATTCCCTTCTTAAGTTGATTATTGTGAAAATCTATTAGAGTTGCTTAGGAAGTATACCCTATGCATGGATAGACCCTTATACTATTCCACTTTACCATATCCCAAATAGTACCTACAATGATGAAAGTCCATAAACTGTGGATGATCAGTGAGAACTTCTCTACAAGTACTATTAGCCCCTTGATAGAAAACTATACTCTTCAAGAGAGAGCCAGTCTTTTACTACAGTGCTTTCCCAAATGATTTATAATGAGTTATTCTCTTATATTTGCAATTTTGAGTACAATAAGAGATATTAGGCTTCCAGATTTCCTTACAAACCTTCTATTATTTCTCTCCTTCCAAATTTCTTAAAGACAAGTTGTTATTACCACCACAAATATTTCCTTATCATCTATACCTCTTTAGAAACTGCACTTGAGTTATGGCTTAAGTTAGGTGCACATAAGATATCTCTTGTAAGATATATGTTAGATAGCTATGGCTTGAGTTAGGTGCACATAGGATAGAAATTATAATCTACACCTCTTTACAGAAACTGCACTTGAAGAATAGATGATCTCTATTCTCCTCCTATAAGTTGCAAAGTATACAATGGTTAGAAGAGGATAGCAACTTCAATCTATCCATAGTGCTGAGTTAATTCAGCATAGCTAGCTAAAGCAAAAAGCTTGCATTCAGTTTTAGAACCTTGCACCCAACCAGTATCCACCACCCTATTCTTATACTTACCCCATCCATTAGCTCCTTTGCTTTTCTGTTAGTAATTTTTGATACAGAAAATCCTTTCTATAAGTATATGTCTTCCTCCCCATGGTATCTATATTAAGGAATGAGCAATAATCTCAATTCTTTTAAGGAAAGAAACCCATTGCCATTTTGAATTAACTTTTGAAGATTTGCTTTCTTACAGAACTTAACCAATAAATCCCTTGCCAACTGATTTTGAGTTAGAGCCCTATGACCCATCCAATTATCTTACCATAAAGAGATTCTATCCCTTGCCGCTACTCTACACGTGACATGTTGTTGTACTTCTTCCCTCATCTTGAGAATTTGGTTGAATAACTAAGATTAGCTACCTTTATTTCTTATTGCCCAAAAACTTTTTCCCTTTAATATGTCATGAATCCATTTGAAAGAGTAATCTTTCTGAATAACAGTAAGGGTTATTATTTCGAATAAAATAGTGGAAGTAACCAAATATATGATTAAAGTCCTGATCTTATATAATCAGTGACTTTCTTTTCTTATGTTTATATTTTTTTCTAAGTGGAATTTATTTTATTTAGTATAGTTACTACTAAGTTAGTGAACAAAATTTCTTGGATATAAGGTATATTTAAGAAGATTCCTTAAAGTTAAATATAAAAGTTATATGCCCAGTATGCAATGTTTGCTCTTAATCTCTGTTGAGGATTTAGTGTTAAAGTTTTAAAGATATGTCAAAATCAACAAAATGTATTGATATTTTAAGTTGAATAATGTCTCATAAACTTTGATAACAATATGTAAAATGTATGTCAACATTATGATAGCAAAATGCAAGAGGTTGCATGGAGTAGAGCTAAAAGGTATAGTACCTTAATGAAATTATTCCACTTAATTTAGTCTATTAAAAGCATAAACATGGATATCAATTAAATTCTTTGCCTTAGTGCGATAATAGTTATCATAAGAAGAAAATGATTGCATGACTTTTCTTACTTATACGTGATATGATAGTGATCATATGTATTTCTAATTCATGCTTATGAGTATTTGATATTGAATTTAGATTCAAAATTATTATAATATTCAATTCATGATAACAAATATATTGTTAAGTAAAATTATTTAATTCAATCTTATACAAATATTTTGTATCTATTGAATCAAGGGGGACTCACCCTTAACATAAGTGGCAAGAATACAAAGTGGATAATCAAGACTATCCTTTTATGTCATGTTAATTAATAAATGTAATGAGAATCATAAAGTTACATATAAGGATATATGTATCCTTTTGATTATTAATCATATAAAAATTGTGAAACTTATTAAGTTGAATAAAAACTAAATTAACCTTTAGTGAAAGGATGATGAAGGTATTAAATTGTTAGATCTTATATATATGATGTATGGGATGTAATAACTATTCATAAAAGGTTCATACTTGTATTTCATTAGATTATTAATGACTTTATGTAATATAGTCATATGTATTAAAAGAAATAGTGATTTAAAATTTTGAAGAATTTAAAATTTTAATTATAAGTAAAAATTAAGCATTGAGAATGTCAAAACACTTTAATAAGATCGACGTAGTGAGTTTTATTTTTTTGGTTTTTAAAAAGAACGAGATTCTCTAATGAATACCTCCACAATAAAATTCCATAAGTGTATGGATTTATGTAAGGAAAAAATACAATATGAGATATTGTATGAAGCAATATTTATTTCTTTTATAACTATGCCTAGTGTTATTACTTACTTTTGGTAATTCCAATTAAATTAGTTAGCAAGATTTCATATTAGATATGAAATGCTAAGAATTTGAAAGAGTCAACGTTAATGATTTTGAGATATGATACTTAGTTGAAACATTTATTATCCAGTAAGTTTAGAAATAAATTAGATAATAAAAAGTTATAAGATATTCAAAATGTTGGATATAATCTTACAAACTCATTGAACAAATTGTTTGTTTCAATGTATACTTATAGGAGAATGGTTCTCAAGATAAGTAGTGAGAGTAAGATGAAATTTGAAATGTTCAAATCTCATAACAATACATCTAGTTAGAAATAGTACCTTTATTGATACATTTGACATATAGTTAAAAGGCTAGGAGATGTTGAAAGATTCACTTTCATGATGAATTCAAAGAGTTTGTTTTGGAGTGATTTTATCATGTCCTCAATAAGGTTAGTGGAGTATATTTGTTCCTTTCATTGAGAATATGTGAAGACATATTGCTCATAGAGAGAAAAATGATTCGTACTTTCGATTGTTAGAAATATATTTGTCCAAGAACAATTCATATTTGATATGAAAAGATAATAACTTAATTATAGGAATTGGATATAGAGATAAATTGGAAGTTATTTACCTATTCTAGTCCAAGTATATAGATAATGTACTAAAGGTATTTAACATATGAGATATTTGATATTTATGAAGTATTAAAGATATCAATTATTTTATGTATGAATTGATATTTGAGTTCAAGGTTACATGGATATTAACTTTAGAAGTAAATCTTAATTAAAGTTTATTTTACTTAAAACAATATTATTTTGAGATTGGAAATATTCCAATGCAACAGTGGTTGCTAATTAAGTCACAATACATTTTTCATTTAGTGGAAATAATAAATTTGGTCAAATAAGTTCTTTAATAACTTAGTACAGTTCCTTGCATTGTTCAGATAGTCATGTACCATAAAACATTAGAGTCATTGGGTATGCGAAAGGAGTTAAGGTCTCATTAAAGATACAATTATGTGTTTAGACATTTTCTCTTAATTATGATAATAATTGAAATGAAAGTTATAAGAATTGAGCAAATGCTCACGATAGAGAATCTTGTAGAATTCTCTCGGTGGTTTACTGATCTTCATATGGTGATATGGTATAAGATACTGAAATGATTGGTTTAGTGTAAATGGTAGATTATTGGTTTATGCTTTATAGCTAATCTGTTGGTTGTAGTTTAGTGATAAAATAATTAAAAAGCATTATTTATCATGTACATATTTCGATGTCCATGAGATAATTATACGTTGCAAAGAAAACTACGATGAGATTATAATTATGAGATATATTTTGCATTAATGTATCATCTCTAAATTGTATATAGTCACTGTTCTATTGAGACTGGACATTAATGGAGCATAAAAAGACTAGCACACATTATATTTTTCCTTATTTTAGAAGTAGTCAATCTTATAGACTAAAGTATGGAGATATTTAAACAAACATGCAGGTGCTTATCAGATAACAAGTTCACTAAATTAACCTCATATGAGAAATTCAGTTGGAACATTACCTGTATGTCTATGGAAATTCTCATTGTGATGATTGTATAAATAATCCTTTAACTTGCTCCAAAGCTTTCTTGCATAGGGATTGCTATGTTTTGATACTACTTATGATTTATTCTAGTCAAAGATAGCTCAGTCGGTAGTCCTTGAATATAACATGAACTATATAGAGGTAGTTAAGTGATCAATATATAATTCATTATCCTAAAGAAATTAGAGAGTATTATATTATTGTCAATTAGTGTTGATTCAGAAAATTCTTAGTCAAGGTAGAATGACACTTTGTAAACAATTTATAAATTTCATTAATTAAATTAATTACTAATGGTAGAGAACTAACAATCTTCTGTTATTTAATTGTTCACATCAAATCCTCTGATCTAATTACAATGTTCCAATCTTATTTTATTAAATTTCATCCATATATTTACCTGAGATATACGTAAATATGTGAATAAAGATTTAACGAAACACGATAGGAACATCATAATCAAAACAAAAAATCTCATCTTTAATTGTAAGGTTAGAAAGCGATCCAGCCCCGCCCCTGCTTGATGGTGTGAACCTGAAATGACTTGCGTTACCGCAATGAGTACTTATTTTACGGCAAGAATGCGGCAATGAATTTATTTTACTACAAGATTGCGGTAATGGCCTATGCTACTGCAGCTGTCTTATCACGCGCTAAATGAAGTTGGAGGGGCTGAGCACGCTTCTGATTTGTCAATTTCTCTCGTCATATGAGGATCACAAATAATAGCACTTTGATACCTGTGCTACTGCAGCTGTCTTATTCACGCACTAAATGAAGTTGGAGGGCCTGAGCACGCTTCTGATTTGCCAATTTCTCTGGTCATGTGAGGATCACGAATAATAGCACTTTGATACCTCAAATTGAAGTTACTATCTCCTGTCTTTGGTTGTTCGGATCACAAATAATAGAACTTTGATACCTCAAATTGAAGGTACTAATTTGAGGTATATCTCCTGTCCTTGGTTGTTCTTTTACGGGATATAGTCATATTTTTTCTATGCAAGTAAAATTTTGCTGCTTCTTGTTTTTAACCTGTATTCCAAAGGTCTTAATGTCTTGTGTGTTGGGAAATTGGGACTGGATTGATACTTATTACAGCAGAATAATTACAAATCTTTTTTGTTTAACTTTTCAAATGATTAATGCATAAATAATTATAAAAGCAAGAATCATAATTCGTATTTTATTCTAAAAGTTGATCTTTTTTTGTTGTATCTTTCAAATCATTTTAAAAAATGACTCATTTTAACCACCATAGTTGTGTAAGTGTCTGACTTCTATCGGTATTCATAAAATGAGTTGATAAAACTCTACAACTGTTGTAAAGAAAGTTAAGTAAGGAGTAAGGTATGAATTATAATTGTTGCTTTATTATGATTTAGGCGTTAATTATTTTATAAAATTTTAGCGATCTTCGCTTTTGAGAAATCAAACGAAAAAGTTTCGTAATTATCTTACTGAATACAGTATTGGATCTTGTCCCGATTTTTCAATAATGGTATCAGAGCTAGGTTGGCGAAGTTTGATGAATAGAGATTTAAGAATTTGAGTCAAATAAATAAGTGATTTATAAAGTGACTCAAATGGCTTCATGTAAGTCATATGGTTGAAGAAGAGATAATCTTATATGGATGGATTCACTCGTGTGGGGCAATTGTTGGAAATTCATAAGTGAAGTAATTTCATATCGAAAAGAGACATAAGGATAAAATAGGTTATATGCATATATAAGAATCATAACATATTGTCTTAAAGTTATAGGTTGAGATACGGTATCTTAGTTATATATATATGAGGTCACTTAGATTTGGTTTAATTTTTAGGTTGAGATATAATGTCTTAGTTGTATAGCCCAGATCACTTAGATCTGGCCCAATTTTGTCCCAAACTCCCTTAAAACCTTTTATAATAAGGTATCACCTTAAGCTACAGTTTCTATATTTACGCATTTCGATCACACTTATCTAAGGCTTGTCAGTTCATTTATTAGCGTCATGGTCCAGAAGAGTTGTGCATGATAAAATTCATTGTTCTTGTGCAGTTTTGAGTTTGATATATGGTCCACTGCATTGAGTAATAGATTAACCGCCAAGAATGTAGTGTCCATCTCTCCTCCCTAGTAAGCAAGAGAAAATGCTGACATGATGATCTGCAAAAGTCATGAAATGCGCATGAATTCAGTGTTTGTTATGCTTCCTTAAAGATGGTGATTGGATGGCTTCAAATAAATACACGTGCAATTATTTTGTCTCGATCATGGTTATATGATGAGTGCAGAATCTTTAGTCGTGGCCACATTTAACGGAATACCGTTCAAGTCTTCAAGACATCTTGTGGTCCCTGCGTATCGTCTGTTCTTCGCAAGGCAAAGCATCAAGTCGTAGTGGCCATCTCTTGGCCCATGTCTAGTTTTTAAGCTGCATTTAGTATGTTAAATGCGAAGAATAGAGGCATGTAGATCTAGTAGCACTTAAGGCGTTCCCCAGGCAAAAGTCAAAACAATTCACCTGTGACTTGTAAAGAATGCAAGAAAAGTGCGAGTTCGACAACTTATTCCCTCTTAGTCCAAACCAGCCGTCGACATTTATCACGTCAACTTGGGCAAAACATGTAGAGTATGTAAGTGTCGTTCAGTCTTTTCAAGGGAGTAATCCCGTGCATATTATAAAAATTCTTTTAATTATGAATAACTTACAAATCAACTTATCCCTATCAAATATTAATTAGACCTCAATTTCTCGCTTTTAATATCTGAATGTCTTAATTTTTAAAATTTAATCGTTAAAGACCTTAACTATTTGATAGTAATCATTTTTTTACCATAAACGTATAGTCACTATTTTTCATATGCGCATTAATTAAATTTCCAAATGACACTCAGTGAATATTGGCTTATTCTTCGTATTTGGAAGGTCCATAATCTGAGTTCTCTAGCAACCTGTTAGTGGTAGGTGAGAGACCTATGCTCTAAACTTTCTCTCACGTCTCATTTCTAACATAACAATCCCATTTGTTTCATTTATTACAATACTTCATTTATCACTTCGCTCTCGTTCAGACTCTTGTACCTGAATTCTGAAGTTTGAGCACATGTGAGAGTAGTTATGCATTTTTACCCACCACACATCATGTAAGCTAGAAATAAAAGGAAAGACAAGGGAAGGATGCATGATATTTAAATCATTAATTCTCACTTTTCTCTAAACTCCCGAAATTAGAATTTGATAATGCTAGAGCCATCTTCAACAATGTTTTATAAGAACTCGTTCGTCAATCTTGTAGGTCTGTATTTGACACTGAAGTAGGAGAGGAAATAGGTATACAATCTATCAATTAATGTCGTTTATGAGAAATCTGATTAAGAATCTAAAGTCAAGATCTGGATTCCTAAAGATTCCATGATGGCAAGATTAATAACAATAGGAGTTCCCCCAATAAGAGAGGGGGTAGAATCCTTCTGGAGGTTCAATATGAGCTATGATCTTCAATCTAAAAAAGCATATCAAGGGATTGATGAACATGGCTTAATAGCAATAAGAAGACCCTAGGCTGACAGAGGAACCAACAACATCATTGAGCCTAAGAAATTGTCAATAACAAAATATATCTAGGTTGAAGGGGGACCAACAGCACCATTAAGTTTTGAAAACTATAGACACAAGACAAATTCGCCACCATAAGATCCCTAGATTAAAGACACAAGGATATCATTGTCCCTTTTGGTATTCACAAGAAAGGACCCATTTGTTCTTACACAGTCCCTTCATCCATGAAATCACATGTAAGTCAACCTCACCCAAGTATAGGTTATCTAGCTTGGAAGCTTAATGACACTATAAACCTCAAATATTATGTCGCCTAACAATAGAAGAAAATAGACTTACAAGCAGATTGAAATGCCTTGAAATGCACAACCTTCTCTTTAACCCTAATGGAGGCTATAAAGGAATAGTACCAAACCATCGTTAAGGGGTGTGTCTTTAGTTTCAAGTATATTAAGTCCATATTTAAAGCTCACTATTCCAGTAACAAAAGGAGGCCTAGAGTTCCTCTGTCCTTTTTGACATGGTATAGGCATAAAGAGAGTCTTATACAATACACTCAAATGTTCAATTTGAAAGCTACTTAGGTGACAAATTTAAATTATGTCATAATAGATATAACTTTTAAAAAAGGTTTGCATCACCATCAGCCCTTATAAAAATCCCTTTTAATGGAAAAGGTGTACAATTTGGATGAGGTATAGTATAAACATAAACACCGAAAGGCTCTGTCCCTTGCGGTTAGGAAGAATTTGTATTCCATTCCCATCTCAAAAGAGTGAAAATCAATCTCCTTTCGTAACAACTTCCTTAGTATGACCTTAATGAAGAATAGAATCTCAATCCTTTGAATCGAAACCTGAATCAGGAAACCTTCA
>JANIIA010000005.1:43728537-43744738 GCA_027478495.1 Erythroxylum alaternifolium
CCGGATCCCATCAGAACTCCGAAGTTAAATGTGCTAGGGCAAGAGCAGTACCAGGATGGGTGACCTCCTGGGAAGTCTTGCGGGAGTAATGCCCTAAAGAGGCTTACACGCTGGAAAAACAAAACCATGAGAGCGCGAGGCCCGAGAGGTCGAGACTCAAAGAGGACAATATCTGCAAGCGGGTGGTCTGGGCTGTTACATTTTATAGTTTAAACTAAGGGTGCAAAAAGATCCGTATTCGAACACCTACAATTTTGGTTAGAGAAACCGCCCTAATTTTTCATGGAAGACCAACAATCTACTAATGCAACCCCAACCATAACATCAGAATTTTCAGAGGTAAAACTAGTTTCAAGGGTAATCCTCAAATCAGAGTCTACTGAGCAAGCCTTCTTTGGAGGAAAGTCTGAATGCATTTATTTAGGTAACAACTCAAAATCAAAAAAACAAATAATAAGAGATTTGACTCCTTGGAAGTGTCTATAAGGAGGATTAAGACTCAAAGGCAACTCACTACTTAAATGCACAAAAATTAAAAAGGGAGGTTGCCCAATCAACCTGATCCTTATAGACCATCGATCCCATATCCGAGTCGCCTTAAGGACTCAAAACAAAATAAGCAATTTTCTTATCTATGTAACGTGTTTACCAAAGTTATATTAATCTACCTTTGTTAGGTGTGGTCAAGAACATTCTAGCTTATGCGAAGTTCTTCAAGGAACTAAGAACCAAAAAAATGGACGTTTGAGCCAAATAAGAAGGTGATAGTTTCAGAAGCTACAAGTGTAATGCTTCAGTAGCAATTACCCCTTAAAAGACCCAGGAGCTTTCTTATGCAAGTATCAATGGGTGATGGTGAAGAGTTTAAGGGTATGCTTGACCTTAGAGCAAGTGTAAACTTTATGCCTCACTCTATTTATAAGAAAATGGATCTAAGACAGTTAATACCTACTAATATGTGCTTACAATTAGCTGATAGGTCAATTCGTTATCCAAAAGGAATAAAGGAAGACGTGTTATTAAAGGTTGGCATATTGATTGTCCCTGTAAAATTTGTTGTCTTAGATATGGAGGAGGTTAAAGAGCGAGGAAAGGAGCACACCATACTCTTAGGGAGGCCATTTATAGCTACTACCAATACCTTGATTGTTGTGAAGAATGAGAAACTGAGCATGATTGTTTTGAGAGAAACAGTAAAATTTTCAATCTTTAATGTTAAACACATTCCTACTACTACTGTTTGTGAAGAATGCTCTTTTGTTGATCAATTTAATTCTGCAAACCTTGATTTTACTTTGTAGGAAGAAGAAGAAAAGAAGCTAGGCTTGGTGAAAGAAAGTGATAAGTGTTATCAATTGCTAGACGATGCAACTAAGGGAGAGGTTGGCAAATTCTTGGAGAAAAATCCCAATGAAGAGAAGAAAACAGTGCAATCAATCAGTTTGAGCGATCTACCTTAAGTATGACGGTTGAGGGGCCCAACTAAAAGATATTAAAGAAGCGCTAAATAGGAGACAATCCATATCATTTTTGTTTTGTTTTTCAATTATTTGTTTGTTATTCCATTTTAGTGAAACTTGACTTAATCTGTTTGCTTTGTGTGCACAAACCTACTTTTCAATCTCTTCTATTTGTCTTCCTCGCAGTTGTTTTCCACTCCTCGATGTAGGATGCCATGCTCCACATCGCATCAACGCAACCATCACCCACACGTTCGTGTCGTATTTCTATCCCTTTTCTTTTTATTATTTTTATTGCTTGTTAGTTGAATTTCTTCTAGTCTTAATGCTTCTCCTTGTTCGTGTTAATTTGTGTCCTAGGTACCTCTTTCATTTTCTTATCACATTAGGGATAGTGTGATATTTAAGTTGGGGGATATTTAAGTATGATATTTGTGTTATGTGTGTTTGTTTTACCATTTAATAGTTAAAGATGCATGTTCATTAAATAAACTCGATTGGGATTAGAAATGCATAATATAAAGGAATGAGTATGCTCACATGTTTAGACTGATTAACTTGGATTTTGATAAAAAAAGACATTAGTTTGTTGTGACAGATGAATGTCACTTTTCATTGGTAAGAATTTAAGCCTTTTGAAATATTCAACACCAAATTCAAGTATTCTTTACTGAGAATGTCTTTCACAATTAAGGAACTCTAGAACTTACTTACAAATACTAGTTGAGATCACATAATCTTTTGCAACGTTGAAATGATGAAGGCAATTAGGATTTATCTCTTTACTTAAAAAACCACCATAATGTTACCCTTGGTGAGCCCCTTTGAGCTTAACTTGAAACCTTTTCTTTCTTTAAACTTAAATTATGAACCTTTGCCTTAATTATTTATCCTCTTTGTTGTACCTACTATAAGGCAAGTTGAGCATTTGAAATGGTATTACTGGGTTTATGAAGTAATTGCTTGAATAAGTGTAGGGGAGCATAGCATATAGTTGGGTATTGCATTAGGAATATAGTTGGGTATTGCATTAGGAATAGGTATGGTTGTAGCAATTATCTCTCATATATATTTCTCCTCTTGATTTCCTTGTTTTAAATAAATAATTAATTAATTAAAAAATAAAAAAGAATGAAAATGAAATAAAAAAGAAAGGAAAGGAAAAGAAAAAGAAAATTAAAACAAACAAAGGAAAAAGAAGACCACTAGAAAATGAAAAAGAAGAGGAGAGACATAAAAATAGGGAGTGTTAACCTTGTTAAATAAGAGGGAAGAATTGAGTGTTTATTGGTTCATTGTTCTAGGTTATTTTAAATGATCAATTTGTTCTATAGTTTTAAACTGCGATTTTTCTTTTTCCTACCCTTAGCTCGGGCCCATTACAACCAAAATAAAGACCTTCAGATTGATATTTGTATTGGATATGAGTGGTAGAGATTGGATTGGTAAGCAAGTTTATAGTAGATGCCTTACATGAAATGAACGATGAGTGAATATATCCTACCGTTGAATGCTTGAGATGATGGAGAGTAGAGTGAGTATCTATCACACATGTTAATGTTCATTGAATTGAAGTGCTTGTTGATTTTAGCTAAATATGTGAAGAATAGTTTTTTCATGGAGTATTATAAGTTTTACGTTCTTAAGTTGTGTTTATTGAAATGATCATTGATATCTTTGACTATTATTTGAGAAAATTGTTGTTTCCATTGCTTGTCTTTGTATAGTCTAGTGTTCTTTATTTTGCTTAGGGATAAGCACACGTTAAGTGTGGGGAAATTGTTGTGTCTAATTTCTATTGATTTTGTTTGCATTCATATCTTGATTTTAGTTACAAATTCTTGTGTTTTGATACAAATGATAGATCAATTGAGTGGAATTAGTGTGAATATGACATGAATGTTAATTAGATTATCTTGTGAATGTTGCAAGAAAAATTAGAAGAATTATGCATTAAAGAATGAAATGGGACATGAGCAATGTATGGAATTAACTTAATTAATCATGTAAATGGTGAATGGTGTCACACCTATGACTATACAAGTCACGAGTGTGACAATGGGAGTCACATTTCCTTTAATTCTTCTAAATATTACGTGGTAGCTATAAGGGTTAGGGCTCAAAACCCTAAACCTAAAGTCATACTACAAATAAAAAGGGAATAGAGGGTGGTGCTACCCACAGACATACCCAGGACTCATTCGGGGACATAGAACAGATAGAGAGAAACAAGGGGAGAAGAGAGAAGAGAACAAAGAGTAGTCGGGTGAGGTGAAAAAGAAGAAAAACATAAAGATGGAAATGGCGTGAGCATCTAAACATCTAAGTGAGAACCAAGAATAAGTAGAAGGCGAGAGTCAAGGCAGAGAGCTTAAGAGTGGAAGGAGACCATTGCAACTCCATCATCTGATCCTTGTTTGCTTATTTTATTTTTCGCATGTTACATTGTTTCTCTGTTATTTACTGAACTTAATAGCTTATTAGCTTAGTAGACTTTTACTCTATAGCTTTTGATAGTTCATCTTAGTTATTTACTTAGTTATTGCTTTAATAATTCTCTTATACTGATAAAGATGGAATTGAAGTATATGAAGATGATGAATCTTGTTTATTCCATGATGACTAATCTAGTTTTCTTGAGGATTAATGTAGCTATTTTAGTCAAATATGCATTATTGACTAAAATGGATGTAAAAGCATAATCAAACTTTGCATCATTTTGATATTAAACGAAGGATCAAGAGAAGAAGTTTAATATGGAACGAGAAGCTATAGACACTTAAGTTATGAATTAGAAATATATTAACTTAAGTGGGTAATTATTAGTTGGGTTTAATAATTAATTTGGATGATAAACTTGTCAAATAAGAAAGTTAGATTAGTTTGTTATTTAAATTGATTTTAGAACCTAATTGGTAATTATAGTAAGACAATTATCCAATCATTTTCCCTTAGTCATGCATAGGAGATTAAATTAGTAAAATTAATTATCAAGAGTTTCCCTCATCAATTTATCAATCCATTTTTGCTCCCAGTTAAATCAATTTACTTTTCAATCTAATTTTGTGATTTTCTTTAAACCCTTTACTCAACAAGTCGGGTTATAGTGTTTAAGATTGCATTTGTTTTTATTTTTATTCAAGATTAATTTGAGTGGACCAATTTCACCTCTGTGGGAGACGACCCTGGGTAATCGACTACAACTACCTCGTATACTTGAAGGTAAGATAGCCTAGGTATTTTTAGAACTTATTTTGGCACAACAACTATATATTATTTTGCGATAGTTAAAGTTCTATTAGCTTGAGCAAAAATATTATGTATCATTTTCGTATAAAGCACATAGACATTAGATATCATTGGTTGAGGTCGATAATAGAAGAGTAACAATTAATGTTGAGAAGGTTTATACAGATTTGAATGGTGCTGATATGCTAACTAAAGTGGTTCCTGGAAACAAGCATGAGCTATGCAGTAAGCTTGTCAAGATGTATCTAAAGTAGATGATGGAGAATAACATATCGTCTCCACATTTGGGCTGGGGGAGATTATTGAGTGTCCAGCCTTATTTTGAGACTTTAGGTGATCATAGACACCTTTATGGTTCGTGGGAATGACAAACAAGTGAAGACAGGATGGAAAATTTTCTTTGGGAGAGATACAAGACCGTGTAAAGTGCCACACGCTAGTGTCTTGACTTACACGACTTTCTGGATCAACCATGTAAGCCTCTATAAATTTATAAAGGAATGTGTGAAGATCAAACACATACACAGCCATGTACGTGCTCGTGTGAAGATACATGGTCATGTGTAGAGATCGTGTAACTCTTTTTAACTATGTATAATTCCAAGTGCAGTAGTGCTAAGATACACCGTCACTTTTATGGCATAGAAAAACTTATTCCTTGATATAAAAGAGAAAAATATGTAAGTTTTTCCAGAGAGTGCAGCCATAACATCCAAAAATGAGGAAAATTTTTGGGAGAGCAAATAATGTAGTATTCTCATCCTTGTTTTAGTTTTGGGATTAGTTTGAGTGAGTGTTAATTGTGATATCAACTTTAGTTTTAATCCTGAAATTTTGTGAGACAATTTGTTGCTATGAGGTGAGATATCTTTTCTTTGTAAATCCTTATTAAGTATAGAGAACTTATTTATCGATTTGTTCTGTGATTTTTTCCTTTACACTGAAAGGTTTTTTATGTAAATCTTGATGTTTGTTTTATTGTTAGGTTTCTTATTCTTATAATGTCTGTTGTTGTAAGTTGAAGAGTTCTTTTTTATTGTTAATATTTAGTTGATTTTTTAGATAGTTATATGCTATTGTTCCCCTGCATTTTCCACACAAGGCGGTCGATAATGGTAATACCAAAAAGGAAATGCCACTAATGACATAAACAAGCTTGTCTCTGTAATCATTAACCACCATAAACGAAGCTTGCAACAGCCCACTAAACTCTTTCTCATCTTTTCTTTTCTTTTAGGCCCTGCATATGCCACTAACATCCTTTGGAACTCATTTATTTCCAATTTCTTTCTCTGTTTGGTTGTTATAAACCCATTTGCCCACTAAACAAAGTAGTCCTTTCACAGCTTAGCTGTCTTCCACCAAGTTGCTATGGCTTATTGAAATTGGGTTATATATGGGACTTTATTGATTGTGGTTGTGATATATATAGAGAGAAAGGGGGTGGACAAGGAGATGTGTCAATAAAAGACATGCATAAAGCAAAGATGACCAATTTAAGCTTTTATTTGGAAAAATATAGTGAAAGATCTTTCACTGGTATTTGACTCGTGGAAGATTTCTTCTTTGAAAATGAAGAAATCCCAGACGCTAAAACTCATTATGGGGCAAACTCCAACTATTGTTTAAGATGTTGGTGAACAATGTGGGTGAAAAGGGAATATTGATAACGTTAGGTTAAATTATTCTAGGGATAAAATTAGGGATTTAGTTAAAGTTAGGTTAAATAATTTAATTAGTTTAAGTAATTAAAATTAAAGATAAGATAAAATTATAAAATAATTTTAATAATTATAAATTTTAAAATTTTTTAAAAGTATGACTAAGTTTGTAAACTCATTTTAAATATAAAATATAATATTTTTTTGATGAAGTCAAATTTTTATTTACATAAAATTTAATTTGAATAATTATAAACTGTTAGAATTAATTGGCAGGTTGAATTTAAATATTTTTAAGTAGTTATAATTTAATTTAAATATAATAAAATATTAAAATTGAATTTATATTCATTTGTTTAGGATTATAGGAATGTGTACAATGTACTGGTATTCCTTTTCCATACTCGTTAATTAATCTTCAATCCACTAAGTTTGTTTACTGGCTACGCCTTAATTTCACTAAGTTATTTTACCTGACTTTTATTCAAAGACGTGCGGAAAGCTTATGTTTGCACATTTGATAAGTTTATAACAAATTCAACAAAAAGTTTCCTTTTGTTTCACAAATAGAAATTAAAATTAAGAGGGAAAATAAAAATCACAGTCGAGACTAGAGAGAGGCACAGGAGAAATCGAACTATCCTCCAGAATCATTCCAAAAACATCCTGATTAAAAGGACCACCTTTATAAAAATCACAGTAGAGACTAGAGAGAGACACAGGAGAAATCGAACTATCCTCCAGGATCATTCCAAAAACATCCTGATTAAAAGGACCACCTTTCTCTAGCCTCCTATGTCTAGATTTCCTCCTTGTTTCCAACCCCAAAGCAAATGTATTGCGCTTAATCTACTTCTTCCTTGTTTTACCACGAACCCAATCTTCCAAACCCCTCAAAAACCCGCTTGTCAATCCCTCTCTAATGCAAGTGTTGCTGCTCACTACCAATGCTATTCCTCTTTCTCTTCTTCTTCAGGAAGAAGCAGCACTAACGTGGATTCCAGTTTTCGGTGGAAACCCATGTGCTTGTATTACACACAAGGCAAATGCTCCAAGGTTGTACTTCGAACTCAAACCATTTAACCTTTTTCCATTTGGGTGTTAGCCAAACCATTTGTAGTGAAGGTGGAAAAAAAAGTATTCTTTTCACTTTTCAAAATTTTAAGTCTATCTAGACTCTGATTTCTAATGAAGATTGTTATGGTGCCATTCAGATGGATGATCCTAGCCACGTAGATAAATTTAATCATGATTGCTCTAGGGACTTGCCAGTGAATGCCGCTGACTTTCACCGCAAACAGCCCCAAGATTTTGATTTTTTCTTGGTGTTAGATTTGGAAGGCAAGGTTGAGATTCTTGAATTTCCTGTACTTATAATAGATGCAAAAGCTATGGCCGTCGTGGATTTGTTCCACAGGTTATGCTCTTTTCTTTGGCAGTATGTCAATTTGTAATACATAAACAGGTTTGACATTTTTTCTGTTCATGTCCTTTGAAGGAAGACATTAAAACCCGGGCCTTTGTTAATAATATTCAACATGTTAACCATTTTTGTTTTTCTTGTGTAGCTGGAAGAATTCTTGTCTTGATTGTCTTGCTATATCACTAAGTAAACCTGCCCTCTTGGCTATGCTTTTGTCTCATTGCTTTTAATGTAGCCGTATGATTGTTCTGGAACAAGTTTTCATAATATATCCGCAAACTAGATAAGGTCTTGCTGTAAGTGCCAATGACTAGGTGAATTGCAAGAGCTGATGTTTTATTGTTCATGCTTAGTGCCCCTTCTATTATATGCTCAATGCCCTTTGGATTTTAATGCACAATGATTAGTAGTTTTTATTCTTCCTTCTCACAGTCTTGCGCATCCTTATTCATACAGATTTGTCAGGCCCTCTGCAATGAGTGAGCAAAGAACAAGCGAATATATTGAAAGAAAATACGGAAAATTTGGAGTTGATGGGTAATGCTTGTTCTACTACCTCACCTTTGATAGTGACGTGCTATTTATGTCAGTTGGATTGTTGTTACCTTACAAAGAATGTTATTTGTAAGATATTTCATATCACTGGCACAGGCATTTTGCTTAAAAGTTATAACAGTATTTGATATTTTGCTCTATTACGCTGAAGGGTTCAATAGAGTGATTTAAAAGTAATGTCAGTAATGATAGTAGCAGATGAACACTAGTAGGGGAGTTTCAAACTCTCTTGAACCAGCTGAGTCTTTCTGGAAATTTCTGTTGTATTGGTTCAAGACTTCCTAGTTCCTTGTTTTGGTTAGTTTTTATTATTCAAAAGTATGGCTTCAATTAATCTTGTAGAAGAAGGGGTAGATAAAGGTAAAGCCTTATGTGCCTGTTATAGAGATTCACTTTAAGATCCAACATTTCTATGGAATTGAGAATGGTTCTATGAGGGATGGCATCTGCTTCACCTTTGTACTGATTATGTATAGTTAATGCAGTGCTATTTAGCAAGTTTATCTAACCAATAATGAGTAGCTGTAACATTTTGAGACTTCTTGTGAGAAAATGTATTCTGCTCAGTCAGGAAATCTCTGTTGTGTTGGTTCAAGGCTTCCTAGTTCCTTGTTTTGGTGAGTTTTCAGTATTCAAAAGTTTGTCTTCAATTAATCTCGTACAAGGGGTAGATAAAGGTAAAGCCCCATGTGCCTGTTATAGAGATTCACTTTAAGATCCAACATTTCAATGGAATTGAGAATGGTTCTATGAGGGATGGCATCTACTTCTCCTTTGTACTGATTATGTATAGCTAATGCAGTGCTATTTAGCAAATTTCTCTAACCAATGGTTAGATTACCTAATGAGTAGCTGTGACGTTTTGAGACTTCTTGTGAGAAAATGTATTCCACTCAGTCAGATTGATGCATGCCTCCTTTTATATTTAGATTTAATAAATCTTGTCTGCTTCATTTTTTCCAGCCTAGCTACTGTCATTTTTTGTCAGAAGCAAATAAAAAATTTCCCCTTTTCTTACAGACTTTGCTCTACGCCATTATTGGCATTGTCTCAAAATTATCTTTTCTTGTTTCCCTTTATAAAAATCTACCTCGGGTAACTTTTTCACCAGTAACTGAACTTCATTAGTTTCAAATTTGATCATGTACCTTGCTTAGCTATTAGTAGTGTTTGATATATTAGTAAATAGAAGTGCTGAGTGTCAAAATAGATGTTTGAAGTTATGATAGTTTCTTTTCAATATGAACTTTCTTTTCACTTCTATAGCTGAATTATTTCCAGTGTCTGGCATGCTACTGCTCTACCTTTCAAAGAGGTTCTTGAACAGTTTGAAGCCTGGTTGACTCAACATTGCTTGTGGAAAGGGAAACTTGACAGATGTCTAAATCGAGCAGCATTTGTTACATGGTGACTATACTTGTTCTAAAATGGCACCATTTTTCTTTCAGTAACTTCAAAAGATTTTTATTCTAGCTATGAGTTTGATTTCAATCGTTATCTTTCCACTAGAAATTGCTAGTCCAAGAAGGCTTTGTTACTGTTATGGAATTAGGAGTCCTAAAAACTTGCTTTGACTAAGAAATTGGACCTTCCTTCGCCAAATTATGAATGTGAATCATCCATTGAATCCCAATTAAACATCAACTTAAAGGGTGTAAACCCTGTTTATGTTGCACGTTTCTTATTCAATGCAATCCTCCATCATGTTCATGTTTTCTTAATGAGTCCCTATCTCTGATGAATTGTTCGAAGTTCAAAGACTTTCTTCCCCATTTTGTGATATAATCTTTTTTTATTTTAGTAACACTTGTTTTTATTCTAAAAACTCTCTCTCCGTATAGCATACTTGATAGGCTAAGATACTTTACTAGCCGTTTAACTTGTATAACTTGAGTATGGAGTTTAGTGGCATACCTGGTAGAACCTGACTAAGAAATGAATACATGATAGTGGTTTCCCAGTCTTCCTTAGAACTTTTTTTTTTTTTTAATTTGCCTCATTTAAGATAAAGACCCTGAGTTTAGTACCTGATTGTGTTTATATCTGCTGAAAATTCAACTGTGTCCATATCTGCTGAAAATTCAAACTTGTTCTGAATATCTCTTGTAACTGATAACTTGAGAAATAGTACAATGTATTCACTTTAGTTTATTCAATTACCATCAATTAATTATAAGGTCGAACTTTGCTGGTGTCATCTGGTACGTTTTCATTGTGCCGTATCAGTGGAAATTGGGATTTGAAGACTATAGTTCCTCACCAATGCAAAGTGTCAGAGGTGAAGCTTCCTGCATACTTTATGGAATGGATCAATTTGAAAGATGTCTATCAAAATTTCTATAATCCAAAACAAGAGGTAAGTCTATTGAATCATATGACCATGAGATTTTAGAAAGCACTTTTTCCTGGCCATAATTTAAATGATCTGACAGGGGAAAAAGAAAGTTTCCTGGAATGTTCTCCCTGTTTAAAATTTCCCATCAACATATTTGTGAGATCTGTTACAGTGTTGTGAAGCGGAGCTTCATCACTGTCTTGACTGATTCTAGGAAGTTCATGGCAAGTCGAGCTTTTTTTTTTTTGGGTTGGGGTTGGCAGAGGAGCCCCCCAATCTTCAGGATCTGATGGTTTTATCTTTCTGTTTATTTTGCTTTGATTATGAATGGCAGGCCAGAGGCATGAGGGCAATGATGGATCAACTTAAAATACCAATATTAGGGAGTCACCATCTTGGAATTGATGATACTAAGAACATTGCAAGGGTCTTGCTGCGGATGCTTGCTGATGGGGCAGTAATACCAATAACTGCAAGGAGGAGCCCTGCTTCTCCAGACAATGTTAATTTTTTGTACAAGAATCGCATAAGATAGGTGCCTCCTACCGAGATATTCTTTTTCTTGGGTTTATAATAAAAAGGTGATTTCATATAATTATTTGGCAGTTCTAATCGAGGTGGATAGTATTGAATGAATGTGTTTAAGATTCGACATGATTAGTCCGATAGTAATTCAAGTAAAATGAGTTGAAGCTGCACATTTTGATGTAAATGTCATGAACATAACAGAGAACCTATTCTTCAAAATTATTAATTCTGCGCTTCAGATTGGACGGACGTACTATCAACACAGGGTACTGGGAAATAACATATCATGAATCATGTCAAGTAATGTCAACTCAGGGTAATTAATGTCAAGTAATATCATGAATCATGCCGAGCCGAGAGACACGGCGAACTGCAGGCTGATCCGTGGCTCACTCGGGTCGCGGATGGGCCGGCCAGTAGCCCGGCCCTCCGTAGCCCAGTGCAGGCTGATCCGTCAACTTGTGGCCTAGTGGGTCAGGGGGTCGGGCCAAACTCGACTCGTTTATATTTTTTAATTAAAAATAAAAAATGACGTCATATTGGACAAAACGATGTCGTTTTGTCGGGCCGATCAGGGCAGCCTGTGACTTGCCCATAGCTAGCCAAATTTGGCCAAACCGTGTAGCCATGCCTAAGGGTAATAGGAAATAACATATCATGAATCCTATTAGTTGACGTCAATTTTTATTTTAGTTATTCCTGTGTTTTTACATTATAGAATTAATTAAATTACTTTATTAATTATCATAACAAAATCTCTATTTGTCTATATATTAGCAATACTTGATTACTATTTACTATTATTGTTAATTGTAAAATTTCAATTAGTATATTGCCTAGCTGTGTATTTGTAATTGTAAAACAACTATTGCCAATTGGGACTTGTTGAAGGACGATGAGAATTGAAATATTTTAAGCATCTTCGATGACCTGTCAAAGATGCTTCCCCAAGGACATTGTCAGAGGCATACATAAGGTAACAGTCAGAAGAAAAGAGAGAAAAGAAGAAGAAATATTTTGATGCAGGAATTGGTCCGAGATGGACCAAACAAAGGATTTACAAGAAAAAAGGGTTCTTGGTTAATTGCTACTGTAATGCGTCCATTAGAGCTGTGATGGAGGTTATTTATAGTACACTAAGAACTGAATACACTAGACAGAACAGAGTTATTATGATTATAAGCTTTGAATCTACTTTCCAAATAAATGGTTTATAAAGAAATATCAAATCATAGACAACTTTCTAATTAGAGGAGTTATTAATTCTTCCAACATTCCACGCTAATATGGACAACAGGAAAAAAAGTAGGATGTACCATAAATACATCATATCCAGCATATGAACGTTGGTTGCTTAGGGAAAAAGATTCTCTGTGCCAATAAGCCTGTTACAATCTTACTTCGCACAAACGGTTGAAACAGACAGCCGTTGTTTAGATCTTTTTTGGCGCTTGGCGTGGGACACGTGTGAACTGAAGCTGCTTGACGCGTGGAGCTGGCTGTGGGGTGCTTGGCCTTGTGACTGGTGCGTTGCCTGGTCAAAGAAATGAAAGAATTTTGGGGTTTTATTTTGTGTTTGTTATTTTGTTTTTAATATGTATAGAAAAATTCTAATCAATTATTCATTTTTAAAAAAAATTAATTAAATCCATAAAACAAAACGCTTTACTAATTTCTATAATAAGTGATATTGTATTATGCATTTTAATAATCTAGAATTTAAAGGGTTTAATTAAAAAATTAAGTTATTTAAGGTATAATCTTACCTTATCTATTTTAGCATTCTAGAATTCAAAAAGACTATTACCTTAAACTTGAGTTACATAAAGTGTGATTTAAAGAACTTAATTGTATAAGATATGATATATCCTTATGAATTTAGCTACCTAAAATTTTAGGTCCCTTATTTTTTAAGTTAAATTAGACAAGGCATGATCATTTATTTTTGTTCCCAAGTTAGAATTTTGGCTACATTGTTTATGGAGAAGTGCAATTGCCAGTGGACATTGGCTACATGGCGCAGCCTCGAAGTTGGCGACTCGTAGACCGGTATATGGACTATGTTTGGTGGAGTTAAGGACGTCAATGGACTCATTGGATGGCCCGTGTAACCTGGCTCATTCTTGCTTTTTCATAAAAAATTTACAAAATGACATCATTTTTGTTGTTTCGATTGAGTCACAGGCCGATTCAGCTCGTCCCGTGCTCGAATCACGGCCTGATCAACTTGAGCTAAAATTGGGTCAGACCGGGTCAAATTGCCAAGCCTCGATGAAGTTATTCTAGTGCATGGCATGGGAAACATGTGAACTAAAGCTATTAGATTTGTGGAGCTAGCTGTGAGCTGCTTGTTGAAAGCTTGTGGAAGCTTGTGATTGAGCCATTATGGAATGAAAATGTTTAAGTTTTTTTAATTTTATTATTTTATAAAATAATTATATTTTTAAATCAAAATAGTTTACTAACATATATAACATGTGATCTCGCTTTATACGTGTGAGCATTATAAAACTTATGTTATTTAAGATGTGATCTCATTTTACTTATTTTAACATTCTAAAAATTAAAAGGATATTACCTTAAACCTTAGTTGCATAAGGCATGTTCTTGCCTTATAAATTTTGGTCCTTTGAAACTTTAGGTCTTAGATCCTAAAAGCTGAATTGCATAAGACGTTATCTCATTTTATGAATTTTAGTAATCTAAAACTTAATTTCCAATTTCTTCCTTAAACAAATAAAACAACCACAAAAAAGAAATAAAATGAAGCCCATAGCTATCTAAAACAAAATTAATAAAAATTGTCATATTTGAGTTGCCTCCAAAATAGCATAATTGTTTAACATTATTATGCTCGATGAAGTTTTTTCTTTTCAATTTTCTACATATTAGGAAAGTTCCAAATTAATGTACATCAAAGTTGAGAGTGTGAATTCTTGATAAATGATTTCATTCTGTGTCCATTCACCTTGAAAATCTTTTTGGTATTTAAACTCTTTATTTTCTTTTTACCATAAGGAAATACATTAGTGACAACAAAAATACCAATCTATCCATAAAAAGTTTCAAAATTTTTAATTTTTTATTTAAATGTCCATTCTTTTCAAACTTTTAAAAATTGGATAACTTAATTCAAAATTTTGTCTCCATTCTCATTTTGTAATAATGACTAGTAGAATACTTGAAGACTAACATTCGAAGAAGTTATATGGCTCATCTTTGTTAACATGATTTTTAAGTCTATTATGGAAAACACATTAGTAACTATGTATTCAAAACATGGCATTTTTTTATACAAAAAAATTATTCGAGAAAGAAGATGCTACATAGTCCACCCAAATCTTTATGTTCACATACTTCTTCAATAATATTAGCAAAATTTTAATAGAAACAACAATTTAAATTGAGTTATCTAATTTTTACAAGATTGGACAATTAACTAAAAACTTTAAAAAGTGAAACATTAAAATAGAAAAAACTTGAAAAAAGTTTGGCACTTTGCAATCCATTATCTCCAAAAGAGTTAACCTTTCTACTAAAGAAAACAAATTTTGATAAAAATAAAAAATCAATTTTGTAAGAAATTATAAAATCATTGTGTAGATAGTTTACAAAGATATACAAAATACAATAAAACTATAAAATAATAGTAAATTCATGTAAAATTTATTAAACATAAATTATTGTTAAATAAAAAGCTTATGGTTTTCATGGTCATAAGGCAAATATTGCTTAAATTACCATTACACAATATTAGTTTTGATTACTATTAGACTATTAGTTTTGATGGTCAAGAAGGCCATCAAAATGATAGCCATGTAATTGAGTCCTATTATGAATATCTTAAATTATAAAAAAATATCTACTATTGAGACAATATTAGTTTTTATGAAAAGTAATTCAATTTATCCAAAAAAATTAAAATGTTATAAATATAATGCAAAAAGCCTCAATATGCTCACCAGTGAGAAAAACTCTCTCTTCTCTTTAAAATGTTTACCGCCATCTGTCACCTTTTGGTCATCTAAACCGATAACTTCTCTATAATCTTTCTTCATTCTAGTTTCTTTAATTTCTCTTAACTTTCTCTATATCTATGTCCTACATCTTTTCCACCTTTAATTGGAAACCTCCTAAATAAACTGACCATTCTATAAATAGTTAGCTACTACAAAAATTTCCTCCCTCTGATTGATTCAACCGTTCATCATACTATTGCTTTTTGTATGCCATTCAACTTGTTCTCCTTTGTTTTACCTACTTCTCCTTTCCTTCCTCCATTTGCTCCATTCCCTTTTGGAATTTCTTGCTTTACCCTTAAGGAAATGTTTTGCAAATTTTCTAATAAACATTTTCCCTCTTTCCTAAAATAGATGGAACTTCCTTTTTCAAACTCGCATTTTCCTCCCCTCTTAAAGGGTATACAAAACAACTCTTCTACCTAAGGTGAGTTTAACTATCCTTAGAAATCTAACTTAGGAAATGTCTCCTCGATTGAACTTATTGCTATAATTTAGAAAAGAGCTTATAGAACTAATAAGTTGATGAATAGTTCTAGGAAAAATTAGTGCTTAGTCAATGGAGATGAGTCTCTAGTAAATAAACTAAAATAATTCTCTCCCTAAAAAATTAAGCGCAAATCTTCTTCACCCACCTAAAGAAGTCCTAAAGCAAGGTATAGCTAAATGGAACACTTCTTTGATTGGATTAGTTGTAAATAGAAGACCTATATTGTAACACCCCACTCCCGCCGAACTCGAACCCGATATCGACAGTGATACCCGAATCCGTGCCCTGCGAGGGTGGCGTGTCACATCACTTTACTAAACAAAAGTCGGTATAAATTTTTTTAAAAAACTCTTTACACTTATCACTCATGTGGGCCCACTTTTTCTTTTTCAAAACATTTATTGCTTAAACTGAAAACGAAACAAATCATATTGCAATCAATAAAACGCAAAGCGCAGAAAGTTAATATCTTAAATTGGCC
>JANIIA010000005.1:43768244-43786584 GCA_027478495.1 Erythroxylum alaternifolium
GTGATGTGACACGTCACCCTCGCGGGGCACGGACTCGGGTATCACTGTCGATATCGGGTTCGGGTTCAGCGGGAGTGAGGTGTTACAAGGAGAGCATGGACAAAGTTAAATAAGTTGAAATAAACTTACTTAAAGAAGAAGAGGGTTTATAAATCAAAGCACTAAAGCTTACCAACAAATTCCTTACGATAAAAAGGTCATGGAGACTACTTAATGATAAGCAATCCTTATGGACATAATTGATCCATTATATAAGAAATGGAAGCATCTGGAATGCACAATCTAGGGCAAGCATTGGGCATGCTGATCACAGGTAAGATAGGAAATAGGACAACCACAAGTTTCTAGCATGACAATTAGTCCCAATTTGTTATCCTAAATGAATCCACATAATTAAACTCTCTAAGGAATATCATTCCTTTAAACTTCACAGTGAAATAGGTACTGGATCATCACTACTAGCTTTTGGAATCTCTGCCTAGCACTCCACTCTAAAACCAAATCCTAGGATTGAGGTTAGACATCAACAAGGAGGATAGCATAAGTTATATCAAGACAAAAATAGGTGTTTTCACTAATAGCTCATGTAGCAATCTCCTAAGACCTCATTAACCCAAGGCACCTTTGTACAGACTGCTATAGTACAAATAAGCTTACGATCTTTTGCTCCCACTATCCAGTTTGGTTGAGATACATTGGAAACAGAGGGAATAGATCTTTGGAAACAAAAGATCTGTTGCCAAGCGATGGAGTGTAAATTACACAATTTTCAAAATCGAATCACTTCAAGGAAAAGACTAAAATGGGAACTAGAAGAGAATATAAGGGTGGACTTGTTTACTTTTTAGATCCATAAGGCTTCCAGATTATGAGTCAAAGAAAATTGAAAACTTTTTCAAGATTGATTGCAACAAAAACCTCTAAGATCTCTATAACAAATGTTGTACGGTAGTTCCTAGTTTTGTTAAAAGAATCAGTCTAGCTTAACAGCATAAAGCCCATAGCTTAATAATGAATCAATTAAAGAGTAAGTTGATGATCTGGTAAACGGCTATTTTGATGTTTGACTGGCAGCTTTCTTACTGACCAGAAATATATACAATGGTTTTATTCCAATTTGGTTTGTAATGATTTTTTAACGTTCTCAAGAAAGGAAAGTTCAAGTGAGTATCATTAAAATTTGTTACTAAACAATATTATAAATATAAAATCAATGTCGTGATATATTTGATAAATAACTAAAAAGTCGAGACATTAAAAAGAATTTACCTAATTATTATATATATATATAAATTGATAAATTAAATATTATTATTTTTAGAGTGTGTCCATAATTTAATAAATATATATTTTGTTAACTTAAAAACTCATTTTATTTAATCAATTGAATATAAATCACTAACTCCATATATTCATTGTGTTAATTAAAATTTGAGAATTTAATCTCTAAACTTTTATATGCAATAAAAAATTAAAGATGAGATCCAATTAGGTTTAAATATCAAGAAAAAACATAATACAATATTGTCATATTTTTTGAAAATATCCATATTTATTTTTTGATAAACTTATTAATTAATCTTATCAGCAATAATTTGGGAATATAATACAGTAGTAGTTATTAGATTTTACTTTTAGAGTATTGCTCAATTTGTAAGATTTATACATTAACTAACGTGGCACTAATTAACGCAAAAGGAAAACTGCAAAAGATGTTGCCATTACGTGGGATTCCACGAGCCCTTGCGAGCGTGGCGATGAAACCCAAAAATATCAGGCCCAATAAGTCTCTGTTGTTCCTTCTATGCCCTAAAGCTCTTTTTTCTGTATGCTCTCTCTCTCTCTCTTTCTTTGAAGGAGCTGAGCAGAGATGACAGAACGGAACAGAAGAAGAAGGCGATAAGGATAGAGTGAGACACAGAGTGTGAAACATTTCTATAACATGCACTTATAGGGTTTCTTCTACTTGGTGGATCAATGTTAACGTGGTGAGCCACTGAATCTCTTTCACCATTTTCAGTGTATTTTCCTTCTAATCCCTTCATAATTCAACTGACAATTGAGCGAAAGGACAAGATCTAAGATGGCCCATTTGCTCTAACTTTCAGGATTGTACAACTTAGTGGTTTGAGATTGTGATAGTCATGCAAGTGAAATCGCCTTCGGTTTCTTCGCCGAAGCAAAGGGATTTTGCCCCTACCGGCTCTAGGCTCCGAAAGAAACATAAGAGACTTGATGCCATTTCTGAAAGCGTTTACAATCAAAACCATAATGATTCTAATCTGAATAGAGGGAGGTCCGGTTCCCGGTCGGCCGATATTGGTGATTTTGAGCTCCGTCGGAGCTCAAGGGTGCGACGTGCGCCTGTTGTGCTTGATGTCTCCCCCCCGCCGGTTAAAAGAAGGAGAAAGTTCAGTAAGAATTCGCCTTTCAGTGTTAAGGAAAGTCAAAGAATTAGTGTAGCGAGAGTTGAGGAGGAGGTGAAGACTGAGAGGATTGGAGATTCGGATGTTTCTGAAAGTTGGCGACATCGGCTGAGGTCAAGGGATAGGAATGCGGCCTCTGAAGAGAAAGGTAAGTTGAATGGGAAGAGGAAGCCCTTATATGGTGAATTGGATTTTAACAAGAGGGAGTTGATGGATGGAAAGTTGATACTAACGAGATCAAAGAGATTGGGTAGGAGCAAGGTGGTACGTGATTCGGAGAGTGGAGAGCTGGGAAGTGGGATACAAGGTGTTCAAAAGGTGAGCAAGCAGGATGATGGGCAGATTTGTTTTGGGAAACATGAGATTGAGAAGGTAGAGATGAAGGTGGTGGCTAATGATGGTCAGGAAAACTTGCCAGTTTTACATGGTGAAGTGAGTGGTGGAAATGATGGGGAACTTTCGGTAGCTGATCCCCTGCAGTTAGGGGCATATGAGAGACATGAGAAAGTGAGAGTGGATGCTATGGAATTGGAGAAAGAGATTCACTTTGTGGAAAATCTTGAGCATAGTGTTAACGAGGTAGATGACAAACTTGAAATTAATGGCAATGGAGAAGATGTTGAGAGAAGCAATAACAAGGAAGAGGACTTAACAAATGTTAAGAATAAAAAGTGTGATAGTCATAGTGTTGAAGTTGTTGAAGATTTGAAAGCAGTAGTGGATGAAAGTGGTAATAAAGTAGAAGGTGTTTTAGCCGTGGTATCTGAAATGCCCTTGGAAAGCAGGGAAGTTAAGAAGGTAGACAAATCAAATGGCAACACGACTGTTGCCCGTCGTGTTGCCCTTTGTAGGCCACGGATTAAACACGGTAGAAGGTGTGGCTTGTGTGGTTGTGGAGATGATGGCAAACCACCAAAGAAGTTAATGCAAGATGCTGGTGATAGTGAAAATGAGGCCTATAGTGGTTCATCGGCTTCAGAGGAGACTGAATATGACATTTGGGATGGGTTCGGTGATGAACCTGGATGGCTTGGCCGTCTCTTAGGTCCTATAAATGACCGATATGGCATTGCTGGAATCTGGGTTCATCAACACTGTGCGGTGTGGAGTCCGGAGGTACAGTTTCTGAACATTTTCCCATTATTTCGTGTCTGTTTCCATTAGTTCTACTGCATATTAAGGATACCGTTATTGTTTTTAATTTTTGGGAGGAGGTGCAGGTTTTCTTCCTATTTCAAAATTTTCTTGAACATTTAATGTTTGAATAGTGAAAAGGTGAGCATCTATTTGAAGAGATAGTCACACCTGCACAATAAGGAAATGAAAGCATGAATTTCCTAATTAAATTTTCAATTAATTAAATTTTCAAAAGGGTGTTCGATCTTTGATAACTTTCACATATACTTTTACCAGATTCTACATTTGATTCTAAGCACGAAATTTTGTGTAAACTACCCCCTCAATGTCATTATACCTTTATTATGATCAAGCGTGTCATGTTAACAATCACTTTGTTTATGAACTGCCAAGTGTCGCTGAGTTGTAGATATGAACTTCTGCCAAGATACGCTCTAATGACATCATTTTTCAGTCTATCTTTATCATGTAGGTGAATATACTTTCCAGCAGTATGCTGTTTTATCTTTAACACACTTCAATTAGTTTCTCCCACTCAAATATGGTATAAGTTTCTGGATTCTGATTCTAGTCCACAGGCATAGAGAATATATGGGAAACTTGTCCCTTTCACAGGCTGGGATCTCTTTTGATCAGACGAGTAAACCTAGAAATATTGGTAGAATTTAGTTCTTCTTTCGCTATTTGACTCCTTTGGAAACTATTAATAATCATCTTCCTTTAGTAATTTAAATTTCCTGATTTGATTTTGAGTCGAAAGTAAAACCTTACTGATGATATGGATTAGTTTACTCTGAAGTTAGCAATAAGAACAAAATATTGTGAGGAAATAACAGGATTAACCTATGAGTTTGCAGTTGTATGGACTATTATGCACTTGCCGTTCCATGTTTGAGTGGGTCCACTGTAGCAGGATCAGTTTATGAGTTTACAGTTATATGGAATATTGTGCACTTGCCATTCCATGTTTGAGCAGTTAAACTGTAGCAGGATCAGTTTATTCCTCTGTTTGGTCGGTTTCATGTTCATAAATATTAAGACACGGAGTTCATCCCTTAGTTTTTGTTCTTTGTTTTATGTTGAATTATCTGGGAAAGCTTTTTCTAAAACATGCAAAAGCCTAAATGTAATAAAGCTCTATTTGTTCCCTTCTTACTTTTATGAGCTTGACCCTCTTAGTTTAATTGCCTTGAAACTAAATTTGCATGCTTTTGGAAGTTTCTGCGTAGTTTTTTGGCATATTATTTTTGAACCTTGTCTTTGCAGCTCTTGATTACAGTGACCTCATGATTCTTGTTTGTGGTGGCTAGTTTTCTATGGAGGATCTAGATGATTTTTTCCTTTTCATATTCACTGTTTCTGTTAGTTCATAAGATTATCAGCATTAAATATTAGAACATCTCTTGTTTTTAAATGTGAAAAAATTTATTTAGAGGAATTAAGCTGCAACCTATACTATCTGATGTCTGCATCTATGCATTTTTTATCAGCACTTGTGATTCCTCTTTTATATTTTTTGGCTATTAATGTTGCCAAGTCCCCCATCTTTTCCATTTTATCTATTTCCCTAGATTTTTCTTGCATTTAGATATTTGTTCTAGTAGCCTTTGATGAGGTTTGTTTTATATATGCAGGTTTACTTTGCTGGTTTGGGTTGCTTAAGAAACGTAAGGGCTGCACTTTGTAGAGGAAAAGCATTAAAGTGCAGCCGCTGTGGAAGGCCTGGGGCAACCATTGGATGTCGTGTTGATCGGTGTCCAAAAACTTATCATTTGGTTGGTTTTTATACTTACTGCATGAAGTGTTTTTCTCTTTTTTTTTTTTTATGATTTCCTTTTGAAACTTTTATATGGAGTCTTCAGTTTTTATAGTAAGCAGCCATACAGAGGCTGCACTTGGCGTTCCTCTTCTTCAAACTCATGTTTCTCAATGGCATGCAGCCTTGTGCACGAGCTAATGGATGCATCTTTGACCATCAGAAGTTTCTCATAGCGTGTACAGATCATAAACATCATTTTCAGCCTCATGATAATAGATATTTGATGCGAGTGAAGAAACTAGAGGCTAAGAAAATGCAGTTGGAACTGAGAAAGCTGTCAAATGATGCTTGGAGAAAGGATGTTGAGGCTGAAGAGAAATGGCTGGAAAACTGTGGTGAGGATGAAGAGTTTTTAAAACGGGAGAGCAAGAGACTTCATCGAGATTTGTTGAGAATTGCACCAGTGTATATTGGAGGTTCAGACTCAGAGGATGGTAAGTTGTATGAGGGATGGGAATCTGTTGCAGGACTTAAAGATGTCATCAGATGTATGAAGGAAGTAGTTATCTTACCACTGTTATACCCTGAGTTCTTTAACAATCTTGGCATTGCACCCCCGAGGGGTGTTTTGCTGCATGGGTACCCAGGAACAGGCAAAACTCTTGTTGTCCGTGCACTGATTGGTTCATGTGCTCGTGGTGATAAACGGATAGCATATTTTGCGCGGAAAGGTGCAGATTGCCTAGGAAAGTATGTTGGTGATGCTGAGCGCCAGCTAAGGCTGTTGTTTCAGGTTGCTGAGAGATGTCAACCTTCAATAATCTTTTTTGATGAAATAGATGGGTTAGCACCTTGTCGAACAAGGCAGCAAGATCAGACTCACAGTTCCGTTGTCTCTACCTTGCTTGCTCTAATGGATGGCTTAAAATCTAGAGGTTCAGTGGTGGTGATAGGTGCAACAAATCGTCCTGAAGCTGTTGATCCAGCATTACGCAGGCCTGGGAGATTCGACAGGGAAATCTACTTTCCATTGCCATCAAGTGAAGATAGGGCTGCCATCCTTTCACTTCATACACAAAGGTGGCCTAAACCTGTTAATGGCCTTTTGCTAAATTGGATTGCAAGAAGAACTGTAGGCTTTGCTGGTGCTGATCTCCAGGCTCTTTGCACTCAAGCTGCCATTATAGCCTTGAAGAGGAATTTCCCTTTGCAAGAAGTTCTATCTGCTGCTGGAGAGGAAGCTTCTGGTGGTAAACGCCTCCCACTTCCAGCTTTTACAGTGGAGGAGAAGGATTGGTTAGAGGCTTTAGCTTGTGCTCCACCCCCATGCTCATGCAGAGAAGCAGGAATAGCTGCTCATGCATTGGTATCCTTTCCACTTCCCTCACATCTAATTCCTTGTTTCCTTGAGCCATTATCCACCTTGCTTGTTGCCCTATATGTTGATGATAGCCTCTGGATGCCACCTTCTCTCTTGAAAGCTGCTATAACCATCAAAACCGTGATTATTTCTTCTTTGGAGCAGAAAAATCTGGCTAGTGATCGATGGTGGTCTTATATTGGTTGTTTCCTTAAAGAAGATAATGTTGCAAAGGAAATACTGAGAAGGCTTTCACGTGTGGGAATGTTAATCGCAGAAGGTACTTGTGCTGGTATTGATGCTGTTTCTGAGGACAATGTTGATGATGAGTTTGAGTCTCAACAATTTGCAGCCCATACTTGGGGCATTCATAGAAGTTTGTCCAGTAGTGTTTCTTTTTCACCTAGAAAGAAATCAGAATACCGACTATTAATTGCTGGGAGTGCTAGATCTGGTCAGAAGCATTTGGCTTCTTGTATTCTTCACTCCTTCGTTGGAAATGTAGAAATTCAGAAGATTGACTTAGCAACAATTTCTGAAGAAGGACATGGTGATATGGAGCAAGGGATAACAGAAATATTAAGTATAGCTCTCTTTTTCTTGTTCCCTTTTCCATTTTGGTGTTTTGGTGTGGTCACTTATAACACTTACCATATTTTACCTCACTAATTTTTCAACTCTATATAACAGTTGGTTAGTGCATATATCCTGCCAGACTTGTCTTCCATGTTTCTTGTGTTTTCTCTGGATAAAATGGCTTATGTTTTTCCTGTTAATTGATATTTTGCAATATGATTTTTTTTTTAGATTAAAGTTTAACCTGTTATGTAACTCTGAGAATAAAGCAAAGATTTCATCGATGCATTGTGTAATATCCTTGACCTCCTATTGTCGTAGTCTCTAAGACCTAAGACTAGATTGTTCTAGACGATGTTTAAGAATTGTAATAGTCACTGAATCTTTCATTTTAACTACAATATTCTGATAGTCCTATTAGTCATTTAGTCTTCCTCAAAATATGTAGATCAGAAAGAGGGACTTTAAATTGCTGTTGGAATATGAATTAATAGACTGTCTAGGACATGGACAGCATATACAACTCCACCTAATATGAGTAATAAAAAATTGTGCATGTGCTTTTGAAGACCTCGATTGAGATTGTATGGGGCTTATGGAAATGTGTCAAAAAATACGAGGTTGGTGGTATGCTGCTTATTAAGTTTAACATTTAGCAGTCCTCATTTTGTTTTTTTTTTTTAGGACACCTGTTTAAATTCAATTTAATCCATGCCTAATTTGAAAAGCTATACTGCGGGAAGTTTGTGCTCTACGTGGATGTTGTAAACATCCTACTAGTTAAAAGCTTCCTATTATGCTTAAGTATTTGTATGAGGATTTATGATGCACCTATATGTTCTTATAAAAAAAATGTAATTTTTCATATTTTGAGCAACCTTTTTATCAACCGAAAAAAGTGAGGTACCTATATTATAGATACTTAAGTACATTTCTGAAAACAATGTACCTTTCTAGATACCAGTACACTTTTGCCCCATTGCAACAAACAGAAAAATGACAAAGTGCTGTACAGCAATTTGCTTGGAGCTTTCTAATCAAGTGATGGTACTCAACTTGGGTTTGTTTTGTTTACCTAGTTTAAAATGTACAAAATTGATGCTGAACAGTGAGGCTTAAGAATTCAAATGGTTTTGTGTAGCCAAGAGTTATATATGATTCTTTTCTCTGCAATGTGGAATCTTTAAGCTGGCTTTGGGACACAGATGAGGTGAACCTTTTGAACAGTGTAGCACCTAAATTGTAGTCCCATAGCTGTGATTGATTCTTTGCAATGTAGGAATCTTTGATTCATTGCTTTGGCATTTGCTTGAACTATAAATAACATCTTTTGTCAGAAAGAGGTTAGATCTTCATAAATGTCTGTTGCCTTTGTAGTGAAATGTGCAAGTCTGCAGTCGTGCATGATATTCATGCCAAGAATTGATTTGTGGGCTCTGGAGACATGTTATGGAGGTAGTGAGGAAGATGAAGTTTCTCCAATCAACCATCCGCTTCTTGATGCAAAAACCTGTTATGTAAGTGGTCAAGTTGTCGATGGGTTAAACAGATCCTCTGTGCCTCAATACAGGGTAGCTGAAACAGTTGAGCACCAAGGTGCCCGGAGAAGATCTTCACATGTATGGAGCTCTTTTGTGGAGCAGGTTGAATCAATATCGGTATCGACATCCTTGATAATTCTGGTATGATCGGAAATTATTATTTATTACTTTGCCACTGTAATTTTGAATTGCGTGCTTGACTTGGGATACATATATGTTTGGCCTATTACAATTGTCTTTTAGCTGTTAATCTTGATTTGCTATGATTACTCAGATGGTTTTGTAGTAGGTTGACACTTTGTGGCCTCTCCTTTGAAAGAAAGTTTTTCATTTTCCTTTAGTTATATACCATACTAGTAAACTTTTTCCCAGAGGAAACCTTTCGGTATATTTCTATATGAGTTGAAGGCTGTAACTTAATGCTTAAAGGATTCCTCTGTTGTTTGATCTTAAACAAAAATTTGATTGCTTATTTCCATTTACAATTTTTAATTGAATCCTAATTGTACAGCAATTTTACTTTTTTTGACTTGTATATTTGTTGGAAAAAGGAAAAAAAGTTTCCTGTTTTGGACCAATTCAACTTTTCTGACATGTAATTTAAAAATCCAACTCTTCATTTTGAGCCACTGATATAAAGTGATATGAATGATTAATTTGCGTCAGTAGCAGTTGTCAAAGCTCAACAGTAACGTGAGTAACTGATACATAACCTTATGATCATTTGTTGTTAGCCTCCATGTAGTGATTGAGTCATTTAGCTAGAATAATCTGTTATTGCCTACCTGTCTAAAACATACATGGCATTGCATATGTTCCTTAAGGTTTTACTAATATCTTCTTGTTTTAACAGGCTAGTTCAGAATTTCCATATCAAGATCTACCATACAGGATAAGGCTGTTCTTTGAGGCTGAAACTCCAAATATTAATCATTCGACTCCTATGGGGCATGCAATTTCCCGCTTTTGTGTCAATGTCAATAGAAATTTTGACCATGATAGTGTGATCAATCTTTCCGCATCAGAGTTATCAAGGGATATGGTACAATTATTTGTTCAGTTGGTTCATCAAAGAGCTCATGCCTGTAGAAGTTCACCACAAGAGTGCAACATTGGTGATCCTTTTCAAGATCGTTTTGATACCAAATATACAAATGATATTCAAGATGCTATTACTGAAAGTCCATGTAGGACACTGTTAGAAGCTCCCTCTCCGTTAAATAGTAAAAATTCCAAGGGCAAATCAATCTTGCTGTTGGCAATATGTAATTTTGGGTATCAAATTCTGCGATATCCTCATTTTGCAGAACTTTGTTGGGTTACATCCAAACTGAAAGAAGGTCCTTGCACTGATATCAGTGGACCTTGGAAGGGCTGGCCTTTCAATTCTTGCATTATTCGACCTTCTAACTCATTAGATCAAATGGCTGTTGCTGGAAGCTCTAGCGATATGAAAGTCAAAGACAGATCTGACTTAGTAAGGGGGCTGATTGCTGTTGGTTTATCAGCATATAGAGGCATTTATAAATCTCTTAGAGATGTCTCCTATGAGGTACGGAAAGTTCTTGAGCTTCTGGTTGGAGAAATCATCTTAAAAATTCAATCAGGGAAAGACAGATATCAATATGTTCGTCTTTTATCACAAGTTGCTTACCTGGAAGATATGGTTAATAGCTGGGTTTATGCGTTGCAGAGGTACTATTGCCTGTTAATTCCTATTCTTGTAGAATTATTAATTTTCAGAATTGTCTAACAGGAATTTTTGGGTTGCAGTTTAGAGCTTGATGCTCAAACGAAAATGGCAAATCATAAACCAAGTGGTGTGGAATATCCAACTGATGGAACCTGTTTGGGTAAAAGTTCATTTCAAAGTAAGGAACATGATAGAAATGCTTATAATGGAGGAACCTATGTATCTGAACGGCTGGAAGGAATTGTTCCTCAAAATCTTGAAGCTGTTGAATCTTATAGAGTGGACAATGCCTATAATCATAATTCTGAGCGAACAGCACATTCAGAAAATGATTTTGCAGAACAGTCTAACCTTTCTGATCAGACCAACCTACGTAATCACCTTAAATGTTGGATGGTCAATGATCAATCACGAACTAATATAAAAAATGGGAAGAGTGAGACTGCACTTGGGTGGCATGATATGCCAAGTACAATGGATCTCAAGGATACTAATGAAGTTTCTGGGTCCTTAAGGGAATCAAATGTATGCTTCAGAGAATCATTCATGTCTTCTGAGAATGGTCTTTGTGACTCTGAACTGAGTGCCTCTAAGTTCAACCCTGAGAAATCTTCCATCAAGGTTAATAAATTGGAAAGCAGAACTAATCATCCCAGCAATGAGTCTGAAGAGGAAGTTGGTATTCATGATGGCAGTTTCTCTACAAAAACAATCACCATTCCTTCTCATGATGCTGGGTTCAGATGTATCTATGCCTGCTGCCCTATATGCCTGTATACTCTGCACAATATTATTCAGGAAATCTTTATCCGTGAAATGAAATTAAACAAGTGTCATTGGACTGCGGAGGATTTTCATGATATCCATGCATCATTGTCTGTGGATCTGCTTTCAGCAGTCAGAAAAGTTGAAGCTCCTGAAAATATCACTGATTTTTCTGATGGAGTTCTAGTACATGAAACTCCCAGTCTAATGTCAGAAATTCTGCAGTTGCATGGATGTCAATGCAAGAGGTCAGGAAATAGTTTAGTAGTGAATAAGGAATGTGATTGTCACTCTGCAGATGGTTGTCTATCTGGCAAAGCAAAAGACTTCCTCGATTCCCAGCTTGGGTTAGACACAAAATTTGTATTCCGGGATGGCGTCTTGGTAACTATGGATTCTAACAAAGCATTTTCTTCTCACTGTAAATATGAGAATTTGTGCCTTTGTCCTCTTATAGAGTCGATAGTGATGATGAAACAGCCTACTGAATAATAGTTGGCGTTCAAAGCTTGAATTTTCTGGCTAAGGTATCTTTTTACACTTTTGCAGGAAGTCAGGTGTATAGTGTCTCATAACGGGTACAGAGCATCAATCTTTTTGTTGTTATTTTTCTGCTTGCGCGACATCTATAACGCATTTGATGCTATTTATTCACCAAAGTTATAGAAAATGATCTAAAGGTTTTAAAGTTAAAGGGCTGATTAGAGTTCCTTTTGGTCTTTAACACATTGTCGAAAATATGATTTCTTGTATTTCTAGTTATTGCATTTTTCCAATCCGTTCCCCTCTCTTTTTAGGACCTCTAAAAAATAAATCTCAGTTCGGGGTCGGGGATCGTATATTGAAAAAAATGTCTTGTGAACGTTGTTACGAATTCAGCACAAAATTGTTTTTGTAAAGCCTCCAACCAGTCTTTTTTCATAATATTTAAAAGCATTCCTATATTCCTATTTGCCTTTTCCATTCAAGTCTATTATCATTAAGACATGATGGTAAAAACTTGTAATTATATGTAATTGTGGACATGGTCTCAGGAACTTAATTAATGCGTTTAAAACGTTTAGAAGATTTAATAAAAAGGAGGATTGCAATAGAACATAAATGATTACCGTATTACGTAAAACTTTTTCCAGCAGTTTTAATTATGCAGGACGGAGAAGAAGATCAAACTAAAGATAAAATTGGCCTGGACCATGGATCCTTGCCAAGGTGTAAGTGCGTGCGCTGGACACTAAGGTCTCTTTATCTTTAGCCCTCTCTTTTTTGACCCTTTCTTCATTTTCAATCAAAGGGAGATTTTAATTAATATTTTGATGATAAAAATATAGGTACTACCAATGAGTTTTTATTTTTTACATGGATGCATCGTGAAATTTCTTAGAAGCTCACTATGTATAAAAATATCATCATTTTTACTAATTGCATGAGTGTTTAATTAAAGTTTTAACCTCAAAGAAAACCCTCTTGAACATTAAAGTACTATTTGGAGAATATTTTGAAAAATGTATTCATTAAGAAAATGGAATTTAAGTATATGAAGTTGTAAGAATTATGATTTTATGGGAATTAGTCAACTTATATGGAATAGAGGTCGATCAGTATAGTTTAAAGTTGTTAAAATTAATGTACTAATCATATTGGATGACATATTAGTCGACAATATGACCCATTTGTCAACCAATACTGAATGACTAATAAACCATGTACATTTAATGCATATTAGTCAATCAATATCTTGTAACTGATTATTGTAATGGCTAATTTTTGGTTCCAATATTTAGTTTGGGTCTTAAAACTTTATAAATACATTTTTATCGTTAGTTTTAGGATCAAAAAGCATTCAGGTGCCTTATACATATATTTATATTGTCTTGTAAGTATTTGAGATCCATTCTCTCACTTTTTAATGGTGAGCCGTCTATCTTTCTTTTTTTGGTTGAGAAATGAGTAATGAATTAAGCCTCGGAAGGCAAGCAAAGTGTACAAGGGAATTTAATATAACAAATTAAGTATTTCCAAAAGAGATCTCATATAACTAATGACTAAGAAAATCAATACAAATGTACTTTATCCTTTTTTTCTGGAAAAACATATTATAGATGCCATCTATTGTTAAGATAATCTAAGTTTTGAGATTTGTGCTTAAAGATGCTCATGTGAATTCTTATCTATTATAATAGATTCTTTCTAAATTGCCACTTGCTAAGGCTTCTATCTTAGAAAATTCAGGTGTTTCTCTAATCCCAAGTGTATGTGACCATATATGAAAGTGTTAAGTAAAAGCTCTACTGATGTTTGGATGATGGATGGTGGGCCACCGTTCTGTTATGTTATTCCATTCCTTTGGAGCATCAAAGATGTAGCATTTGCACAGCATTGTTCTGTAAGTACCTATAAAATACTAAACTCTTATGCCCTTTTACATATTATGAACTAATTGGTGAGATTTATAAACTTTGCCAACTTATCAACTGTGGGCAGCGTGTGCTTCATTGCTAGCCATAGTGTAGTGAAAGCTCGAGGCTATTGATGTTTGGACCATAAAACCTTGGTTTAAGGAACTCTGTACAGGATGCCTTGAAGTACTTTCCAATAAGAGTGATTTGTGAAAATGCCATTACTGTTGTGCTTCCATATGATGGTATCTTGCTCATCGTTGATGTAGGTTTGGATAATCTCAGAGCTTATAGAATTGGGAATAGAAGTTTGTCTGAAGATGTCCTTGTTGGATAAAGCAGCAACAATAGTCATCTCTTGTTGAATTAAGGGTCTAAGGGTTGTAATAGTGCCTAGATTATCCAAAGTTTTTTTTTTGAAAAATGAATGATATATTACTATAGATGAAACTAGTATAACATTAAAATGAGTTTAAAGCTATATGCCTACATTTATATTAGAAAGGAACAAAATGATTCAAGAAAAAAATAGATTAAAATGTTGTGTAATAAAGAAGTTAAGAAGAATTAAAGTTGCCATCTACTCTTCATATATGTGGAAAGGGAGTGCCGTGCATTTTTGGCACAAATGTTGGCTCTGATCATGTTGAAAGTAATGTCAACAATATGATATTTTCCTTCTTGTTAGTGAATCTTCTGCTATTTCTTTCATTCCAAATGCTATAGATGGTAGTAGTGAAAGCTTCTTTAAAGAGACCAGCATTGGCATTTCCTTTCTTTATGTTACTAATGACCCAATTCAGTACTATCCTAGTTGTACATACAATTATGATATGGTAATATATGCAAAATTTTGCTCCAAATGGCCTTTAAGTAACTGCAAAGAAAAAAAATGGTCTTTATCCTCCACTGCACTGTTATATAATAAACATGAATCATCCATCTTGCCATGCCATTGACTTTTAGCTTTGAGCCTATACTTGATTGCAAGCCATGTGATGAAGTGTCCTTGGGGTTGATAGTGTTGTTTGATAGGTGTGAAATGCATCGTATTTTAGGGTATAGTTTGATATGTGCTTAGCTATTTATTCCATTGTTTAGTATATGTTTAGGGTAGAATTGTGTTAGTTTGTGATTTATTTGTGTTTTAAGTGTTTTATGGGTTAGAACAATCCTTTGAGCTTAAATATGATATTTTTGAGGTACTTTGATATGTTTGTTAGTGTTTTAGGGTGAAGATCAAAGAACGGAGGAGTTTCGAAGAAAATTGGGCCAATTGCATGGCCCACGATCGTGGCCTTCAAGGCCATGGTCGTGAGTTGGGTATGTGCAGTCATTTCCAAACTTCATATTTCGAGGGATTTTTTTGGATCTTTTAGACCTTGGAAAAACCCTAGTTCAACCATAAAACACAAAAGAGCATAAATAGAACAACAAGAATAGAAAGAAGGAGCTTTTGCATCAGCCACCAATGAGAAACCCTAGAGAGAATTCATCGAGATATTGAGAAAGAGAAGAAGGAAAAGAGACATGGAGAAGAAGCTGATGCGAAGTACTTCCCGAAATAGGAGGTTTCTCGATGTTGTTGCCTCCATCATCCATTCAGAACTTGTTTCTAGTGTATTTTTAATTTTTATTAATGTATTGTAGCACCCCCTTATCGCAGGGTACACACCGGGATGACCTGAGGTCATTTTGGTACATATCCTATGATAAGGGCGGGCTACTATCGATCAGTACATTCACTTCACAAGGCATCATATCATTATTCATTTATAAAGTATCATAAGAAAATCACAATATTTTAAAACCAACTTTTTTCCTTAAATTCACTTCACAAAACTGAAAGTCTACATTGTACCTTTAATCACTTACTACATGTATATCTTCAAAACCTAATACCAAAGCACTACATGAAAGAGGAAAATATCTAAAGTCTATCTAATCTATTCAAAGATCCCAGCTGACCAACCTTTAAGCCATGACTTCTCTTGCCAAATCACAATCTAAATAGCTGGTAGAGCCTCCCAGTAGCTAGAGTCGTCTCTCGGTCCTGAAATGTCAATATGCAATCTTGGGTGAGTTTTGCGAACTCAGATGAGGTAATGGTTCACTCAATTCATGCATCACATCATTTAACATAACAGATAATCACATTTTCTCATAATTGATCATGTATCACATCTTAACCTAAGCATAGGCAATTATGCATTTCAATCAATCAACCAGACTTAAAAAAATGCATATGGAATGTTCATGAGACTCCTTTTCAATTGTTACGTTGTTGTGACCGAGTGCCTGAACTGTCTCGTATTTATGTTGGATACCCAGCTCATTGCTAACTGTCCCTTATCCGATGAGGATATAGGGCTCATTTTACATAGTGAGCCTTAGGCTCTTAATCACTGTCTGAGCTCGGGGCTCTTTTCACACTTTGAGCTTTAAGCTCTGATCAGTGGTTACTCTGGTCATAATTGCCATTATCTGATTGTGCACTCATGTATGGAATACATCTATCACAATCAATCATATGATGAAGTACATAGTTCGTCACATTCACATTCAAGCAGCACTTCAATATCCCATTCCAAAATCACAGTCATCGGACCTTCATTGTCCGGAATCAACAATCAAAACACATTCATTCAATCATTTATAACAGAATTTAAGCAAATAAGTAATTAAGTGAGACTATCTAGGTTACTCACAAGTTGCTCCCGAAGCTAATGCCTGGAAGTTCCGGCAACATCTGGAGGTTGATGTTCCAGTTTCTCCTATATATTAAACAATATACACATATATCACAATATGCACAATTATAATTGTTCAATAATGCACATAGATGAAATGAATTATGTACAATGCATGTTCATAATAATCCTGGGAATTTATCCATCAATTTCACCACAAAATTAATCTAATATCAAAACTCATCTAAATATAATTTATACTTAGGTTTATACCTCACTAAAACCGTTAAAATCTCTATTCCTTTCTCATTGACTCACTTCATATTTTTTGAGTCACACTTTCGGGCCTACTGTTCACATTCAATTAGAAAGTGAAACTGATGTAATTTAGTCATACTCTCTTCTGGAAAAGTGTTCCTCTATGTCTTATCTTTCCATTTACACCAAAATCACTCAATTTGGTTCAGTAATTTGGAAGATATCTCCAATATTATCGGGTTGTTCACATTCAAAAATTATGTACTATGTTCAACTTCAATCCATAAATTTAATATCTTAGATAAAGAATCAAAATTGTACTTCTTTAGAAAATTTGTAGGCCTATGTCTCTAGTTTACTCCAAATTAAGAATCACTCCATTCGGATAACTACAGAACAAGTTATGATTAAAATACTAAAAAATGTTTAAGCTGTGTAGGAAAGTTGACTGCGGCGAAGACAGGAGTTGGCCGTGGTGAACTTTTCCCGAGGGGAATCCTCATAAAATCTTGCAAGTTTGCCATGGAAAACCAAGGAGTTTGCCGCGGTGAACTTTTCCCGAGAGCAATTGTGCAAGTTGGCCGCAGTGAACTTTCACAGAAAGCAGTAAACAGAACTCATTTTTTAGCTTTTCCAACTCTATTTTTCAGGTCAGTTTGGTATGACCAGTATGACATAGAAAATGAGGCTTTTTGGCAATTAATTCTCTAAAACATTGTTCCTATATATCTTAAGTTTCTAAAGAACTTAAGTTCATACAATTTGGTTTAGTATTTTGAGCGTTATACCCAATTTACTACACACTGCTCAAAAACTGAGACAATGTCCAATACTTAACTTCAAACCAAAATTCAAGACTCTTTAGGACAGAATCAAAATTGATCTCTTCACACGAATTGTAGCCATATGTGTCTAGTTTACTATAAATTGATAATCATCCCATTTAAAGATCTTTAACTCAAGATATCTCTAAAATACAGATGCATGTTTAGTAGAAACACTACATCTAGCATATTTCCAACACTCCTCATCATCAATTTCATCTTAATTCATCTCTTTTGTTTAGTCTATCATTCCTATCTTCATTTGTACGCCAATTACAGTTCAATATCATCTATACACAATTCAAAATCCATGCTTGATCATAGACACCAAAAATCAAACATATCATATACACATTCATCATATTGACCTTTCTATCTCAAAAATCATCTCAACAATAACTTATCAATTATCAATAAATCATCACATTTCCAACACCATTTTTATGATCATTATAGCTCTAATCTATCATCAATACAAAACAAGGAAAAAACTCATTCATTCATTTATCACATTTTCATACACCATTTACACTAACCCATGATATTTAAAGCATAACTTACTTGATTTCTCTTCAAATTCTTCAAGAATCCTAAGAGCCCTAGCTCCCTAGCTTCATACAATCTTCATGGAGGTTAGAAGGATTTAAGTTTTTTCTTGGCACTAATGAAAGCTCTTCTCTTCCTCTACCTTTTTCTCTTCTTGAAACCTCAAAATCTCTCTCAAAAGCTAAGAAATAAAGAAACCTAGCTCAAACTCTCTTCTTTTCTCTCAAACCACCGAAACTCTCTTCTCCTCTCTTATATTTTTGTTTTTCTCTCTTCTCAATTCACATTTTGCTTTGTTCTTCCACTTATACCCTTAATGAATATAAAATACCCATTTTGCCCTTCCTTATATGCCTTGTATCTTTTATC
>JANIIA010000005.1:43876839-43895476 GCA_027478495.1 Erythroxylum alaternifolium
CCAAGTGGCTAATAAAAGTGTTAGTGATTTTTCAGTGTGTGGTAATGAGTTCTGCTTTCTGTTTACATAGACAAAGTATTTTTGAAAAGAAAAAGTGGGCACACAATAAGTGATAAGTGTAAAGCGTTTCAAAAAAAAATTTATACTGACTTTTGTTAAGTGATTTTGTTAAGTGATGTGACACGCCACCCTCGTTGGGCACGGATCCGGGTATCACTGTCGATATCGGGTTCGGGTTTTATGGGAGTGGGGTGTTACACACTAGGCACCTGTTGTGGGCAAAATAGCCAGTTAGCACTAGTCGTTAAGCACCTTCAGTGGGTGAGACATCAAGTTCGAAAGGTCACTAGACACTTTTGATGTGTAAAACGACCTTTTGACACGTTCGATAAGCATCTTTGGTGAGAAAAACAGTCAGGTAGACACCTTTGGTAGGCAAAACAGCTCACTGGCAAGGTCGTTAGGTACCTTCTATGGGTGAAACAACTCATTGGCACAGTCACTAGGCACCTTCGGTGGGAAAAACAACCCGTTGGGCACCTTCAGTGGGTAAAATAGACCGTTGGCACCCCCGATGGGCAAAACCGTCCATTGGCATGATCGCCACGCATCATCATTGGAAAAACAGCTCATTGGCACGGTCGCTAGGCATCTTTGAGGGGTAAAATAGCCCTTTCGAATGGTCCTTAGGCACTTTTGGTAGGCAAAACAACTCGTTGGCAAGTTGGATAGGCACCTTTAGTGGGAAAATAACCAATTGGGCACCTTCAGTGGGCAAAACAGCTTGTTGGTAAGGTCGTTAGGCACCCATGGTGGGCAAAACGACTCCTTGGCATGGTCCCTAAGCGCCTTCGATAGGGAAAACAGCCTGTTGGAATGGTGGCTAGGTGCCTTCAGTGGGAAAAGCGGCCCGTTGGCACATTCGATAGGCAACTTTAGTAGGAAAAACAACCAGTGGGGCACCTTTGGTGGGCGAAACAACCCGTAAGTAAGGTCTTTAGGCAACCTCGGTGGGAAAACAACTCATTGGCATGGTCTTTAGGCACCTGTGGTGAAGAAAATAGCTAGTTGGAAAGGTGGCTAGGCACCTTTATTGGGAAGAGTAGCTCGTTGAGCACGTTCAATGTGTAAAACAACCCCCTAGCAAGGTCGCTAGGCATCATCGATGGGCAAAACAGCCCGTTCGAATGGTCAATAAACACCTTCGATGGGCAAAATAGCCCATTGGCATGTTTGTTAGGCACCTTTAACTAAGAAAATAGCCAATTGGGCAACTTCGGTGTCTAAACTAGCCTGTCGACAAAATCATTAGGCACCATCGGTGGGAGAAACAACCGATTGGCATGGCCACTAGGTGCCTTCGGTTGGAAAAACAGCCTGTAGGCACAGTGGCTAGGCATCTTTGGTGGGAAAAATAGCCCGTTGGCACAGTCCTTATGCATCCTCAGTAGGCAAAACAGTCCATTGGCACAATCTTGAGACACAGTCAGTGGCTAAAACAGCCTTTTGGCAAAGTCACTAGGAATCTTCGATGGGTAAAATAGCCCGTTCGAATGGTCACTAGGCACCTTCATTGGACAAAACAACCCATTAGCACGATCATTAGGCATCTTCGGTGGGTGAAACAACCCATTAGAATGGTCAGTAGGCACGTTTGGTGGGCAAAATAGCTTGTTGGCACGTTCGATAGGCATTTTTGGTGGGAAAAATAGCCAGTTGGACACCTTCGGTGGGCAAAATAACTCGTTGGCAAGGTCGTTAGGCACCTTTGGTGGGCAAAATAACTCGTTGGCATGGTCACTAAGGACCTTTCGTTGGAAAAATAGCCCATTGGGCACCTTTGATGGCAAAACAGCTAGTTGGCTCAGTTGCTAGGCAAATTCGACGAAAAGAACAGCCCACTGGGCACCTTTGGTGCGTAAAACAGGTCGTTGGCACAGTCTCTAGGTACCTTTGGTGGGCAGAACAGTCCATTGGCACCGTCACCAGGCACCCTCGATGGGCAAAAGATCCCATTGGCACTGTCGCTAGGCATCTTTGATGGGGAAAATAGTCCATTCGAATGGTCATTAGGCACCTGTCGTGGGCAAAATAGCTAGTTAGCACTAGTCGTTAGGCACCTTTAGTAGGTGAAACATCCAGTTCGAAAGGTCACTAGGCACTTTCGATGGTTGAAACGGCCCTTTGGCACGTTCGATAGGCACCTTTGGTGAGAAAAAAAGTCAGTTGGACACCTTCGGTAGGTAAAACAGCTCACTGGCAAGGTAGTTAGGTACCTTTTATGGGTGAAACAACTCGTTGGCATAGTCACTAGGCATCTTCGATGGGAAAAACAGCCCGTTGGGCACCTTCAGTGGGTAAAATAGACTATTGGCACCCCTGATGGGAAAAATTGTCCATTGGCATTATCGCCACGCGTCATCGATGGAAAAAACAGCCCGTTGGCACGGTCGCTAGGCATCTTTGAGGGGTAAAATAGCCCTTTCGAATGGTCCTTAAGAACCTTTGGTATGCAAAACAACCCGTTGGCAAGTTCGATAGGTAGCTTTGGTGGGAAAATAACCAATTAGGCACCTTTAGTGGGCAAAATAGCTTGTTGGCAAGGTCGTTAGGCACCCACGGTGGGCAAAACGACTCCTTCGCATGGTCCCTAGGTGCCTTCAGTGGCCAAAACAGCCAGTTGGAAAGGTGGCTAGGCACCTTTATTGGGAAGAGCAGCTCATTGAGCACGTTCGATGTGCAAAACAACCTACTAGCAAGGTCGCTAGGCATCATCGATGGGAAAAATAGCCTGTTCGAATGGTCAATAAACACCATTGGTGGGCAAAACAGCCCCTTGGCATGTTTGTTAGGCACCTTTAACTGAGAAAATAGCCAATTGGGCAACTTCGGTGGGCAAAACAGCCCATCGATAAAATCGTTAGGCATCATCGGTGGGAGAAACAACCCATTGGCATGGTCACTAGGTGCCTTCGGTGGGAAAAACAGCCTGTTGGCATGGTGGCTAGGCATCTTCGGTGGGTAAAACAACCCGTTGGCATAGTCCCTATGCATCTTTAGTGGGCAGCAGTCCACTGGCGCGACCATTAGACACCCTCGATGGCCAAAACAGCCTCCTAGAAAAGTCGCTAGGCATCTTTGATGCGTAAAATAGCCTGCTCGAATGGTCACTAGGCACGTTCATTGGACAAAACAGCCCATTGGCACAGTCATTAGGCACCTTCGGTAGGTGAAACAACCCATTAGAATGGTCAGTAGGCTCATTCGGTGGGCAAAATAGCTTGTTGGCATGTTTGATAGGCATCTTTGGTAGGAAAAATAGCCAGTTGGACACCTTCGGTAGGCAAAATAGCTCATTGGCAAGGTCATTAGGCATCTTTGGTAGGAAAAATAGCCAGTTGGACAACTTCGGTAGGCAAAATAGCTCGTTGGCAAGGTCATTAGGCAACTTTGGTGGGCAAAACAACTTGTTGGCATGGTCACTAAGGACCTTTCGCTAGAAAAATAGCCCTTTCGTATGGTTGCTAGGTGGCTGAGTGGGTAAAACAGCCAATTGGCACAGTCGCTAGGCAGCTTTAGAGGGCAAAATAGCCAGTTGACACAGTCGCAAGGCGCCATCGGGGGGAAAAATAGCCTGTTAGGGCATCCTCTAGATGCCTTTTGTGGAAAAACAGCCAGTTGGGCATCTTTGGTGGGTAAAACAACCTTTGGCATGATGGCTATGCACCATCAGTAGGAAAAGCAGCCCGTTGGGCACCTTCGATGGCAAAACAGCCACTTGACTAAGTCGCTAGGCAAATTCGACGGAAGGAACAACCCATTGGGCACCTTTGGTGGGTAAAACAGTTCGTTGGCACAGTCCCTAGGCACCCTTGGTGGGCAGAACAGTCCATTGGCAGCGTCATCAGGCACCCTTGATGGGAAAAAGATCCCATTGGCACAGTCACTAGGCATCTTCGATGGGCAAAACAGTCCATTCGAATGGTCACTAGGCACCTGTCATGTGCAAAATAGCCAGTTAGCACTGGTCTTTAGGCACCTTCAGTAGGTGAAACAACCGGTTCGATAGGTCACTAGGCACTTTCGATGGGTAAAACAACCTTTTGGCACATTCAATAGGCACCTTTGGTGAGAAAAACAGTCCGTTAGAGACCTTCGGTAGGCAAAACAACTCATTGGTAAGGTCGCTAGGTACCTTGTATAGGTGAAACAACTTGTTGGCATGGTGACTAGCCACCTTAGATGGGAAAAACACCCTGTTGGCACGGTCGCTAGGCATCTTTGATGGGCACAATAGTCCGTTCGAATGGTCACTAGGCACCTTTTATGGGCAAAATAGCCAGTGAGCACTAGTCGTTAGGCACCTTTGGCGGGTGAAACATCCAGTTCGAAAGGTCACTAGGCACTTTTGGTTGGCAAAACAGCTCATTGGCAAGGTCGATAGGTACCTTCTATGGGCGAAACAACTCGTTGGCACGGTCACTAGGCATCTTTGAGGGGTAAAATAGCCCGTTTGAATGGTCCTTAGGCACCTTTGGTAGGCAAAACAACCCGTTGGCAAGTTCGATAGGCATCTTTTGTAGGAAAAATGACTAGTTGGACACCTTCGTTAAGTAAAAAGCCCCATTGGCAAGGTTGCTAGGCACCCTCGGTAGGCAAAACAACTCGTTGGCAAGGTCACTAGGTAACTTCTATGGGCGAAACAACTCGTTGGCACGATTACTAGGCACCTTCAGTGGGAAAAACAACCCGTTGGGAACCTTTAGTGGGTAAAATAGACCGTTGGCACCCTCGATGGGCAAAACCGTCCATTGGCACGATCGCCACGCATCATCGGTGGGAAAAATAGCCCATTGGCTTAGTAGTTGGTAGGAGCTAGTTTGCAAGGTCACTAGGTGCCCTTCGTAGGCAAAACAACTCGTTGGCATGGTCACTAGGCATCTTCGGTGGGCAAAACAGCCCGTTGAGACGATGACTAGGCACTTTCGATAGGAAAAGCAGCCCGTTGGGCACCTTCGGTGGAAAAAACAACTTGTTGGCACAGTCGCTACGCACCATTGGTAGACAAAATAGCCCGTTGGGCACCTTCGATGGGTAAAACAAACTATTGGCACAGTCCCTAGGCGCCCACGGTGGGCAAAACCGTCCGTTGGCACTGTTGGGCCCGAATATTTTTAAATTTTTTAAGGTATTAATAGATTTATTATTTTGGAGCAACTAGCATGCCAATGTTGGGAGGATTTATTGCTTGAATTAATGGAATTAAATTATAAATGTAGTAAGAATGCATGAAGGGCAATCTTGGTAGATCACTTAAGTCTAAAGGTAATAAGGTATAAGTAGAAGGGCATAAGGGTCATCTTACAATCATTAAGAGCGTAAGTTAGAAGAAGAAGTAATTGTTGTCTTGTGTGAGAAGAGAGTGCCATGGAAAAGAGGAAGAAGAAGAGGAAAAGAGAAAAGCTAGGGTTCATGGAAATTGTGAAGAGTTTGAAGAATTTGGAGCTAAATCAAGTAAGTATAAGCTTTACCTCTTCTTGATTGTTAGATGAAGTATAATTAGTGTTAGCTAGAAGTGAAAGGCAATGTCGAATATGGATAGGAAGTTGTTAATGAATGGAGTAATGTTTTAATCTTTTAGGGTTAATGATCAAAGATAGATTTTGATGTATTTGTTAATGATATTGTGTTGAAATGAGCTTGGAAATGAAATAGAAGAGGTGGTTCAGGGTTAAAATGGGTTATATTTGAAAGATGGGGAGTATATAGATGAATAATGAAATGAGTTTTTGGAAAAGTTCACCGCGGCGAACTTCTGACTTCTCCGCGGCAAACTCCAACAACTATGCCGGGGTGAACTGATTTTGCTGCGGCGAAATCCATTTTTCTGCATAGAGTGTTTTGGTATTTTAGGCATAAATTTTTGTGTAGTAGGCCAAATGAAGTGATTTTTGATTTTGCATAACTTAGAGACATAGATCTATGAGTTTTGTGAAGAAATAAAGTTTAAATTAAGTCTCTAATGATATTCAGTTTTGGATGGAAGTTAAGTATAGAATATTGTCTCAGAATAAGAGTAGTCCCATCATGTTTAGAGTATAACTTTCGGATTTCTGAATGAAATTGAATGATTTTGGTGTCATTGGAAACTTAAGACAATGGGGGAAATTTTTTTATAGAATAAAGTGTTAGTAAATTTCTTCAATTACCTGATCATAAAGATAATGGAAAATGGACCCGAAAGTACGGATTTTGAAGGGGTTAGAGTTCAATTTTTAACTTCTTGATTTTTGAAGCCTTATGAATTTCCTTTGAATGTTGTTTGAATGAGAACTTGGTTTTTTATAGGAAACCAAGCAATCTTGATCCTAGAGCAAAAGGAAAGACAGCATTGAACTTGGATTGTCAAGCAAAATTATGTGGGTAATATATTTATAGTTGTTGTGTAGGATGGGCAAATTGTCTTGCTTGCTTGTATGTTGTGTGTTAAGTTGCTTGTTCTGAATTATGGCAATTGTTAAAAATGTGTTATGATTGTGATCATGTTATTTCATGGCATCTTGTATAAATGAAAAGAGGAAAAAGCATTATGAGCATGAAAAGTACGAATGTGTGTGAAATCAATTAAGCATTGAACTTTGATTGTGTTTGGGCAAGAGAGGAACGTTTTGTTAGTCATGTACAGGTTGACATATAGCCTTCTCTCGACTGCCCGCTTGAGGCCACGAGATCCTGAGAAATCGAACTCGTTTTGTTCACGGTATAAACTTCAGTTTATCCATTTTGTTCCACGAAACTCTCGAGCCATTTGTTATGCATTTCATCGTTGATTTGTCAAGCATGATTCATAATTGAGTGTTAAGTTTTAATGGATAAATTACATGACATGTCCTTTTTGATGACATCTTGGTAAATATGAGTTATGAGTTTCAACTTGTTAAGTATTGAATTGTAATATATATATGTAATTATGCTTGAATGTGTGACTCAATGCCAATGGCTATAAATGTATAAGCTACTGAGCTTCGCAGCTCACCCCAATTACCCTCCACTCCTTAGGTGTAGAACGAGAAGGTCGTTGATCCTTGCAAGGCATCAGAAACTCCTAAAAGGTTAGAGACTTTTGTACTAAGTTAGTGATTTTGGTTAGCTTTATAAGCATATCAATATTGAGCATCCTTATGTATTTTGTTTTAAGTTTTAATGTGTATGATGATATGTATTTGCTCAAACTCTTTGAATTAGTAAGGAAATGATGAATCAAAATTCCATTTGTGTATGATTATGTTAGCTTGTAGTTAGGTTAGAGGGTTAGATTTGAATGTATGTATTTGTATAAAATGTTTGTGGATTGCGATTTCTAAGGGTTTCGCCACGGCGAACCTTTTTGGAAGCATCTTCGTTGCGGCGAACTTTTCCCGAAGAGTCCATGGAGATAACTCCATGGGTTCGCCGCAGCAAACCCATAGCTTGCCCCGGCGAACCCTCCTTTGCTGCCACACTGAGATTTTTTTTATATAAATGTGATACCTTTCACTTTTCTTTCCCCCACCCTCTCACGACTATCCCAAATAGTCTTCTCGGAATTCATCCCAAGACCCGAGTCAAACATTGTTTGGTATCCGAATCGATTATTGGGCTTCAAAAACGGGGTCCAACATCCGTTCTTCATTGTTTATCCTGAAACACTAACAAACACATCAAGGTACCTCAAAAATATAACAATTAAGCTCAAAAACTCATCTTAGCCCATGAAAACATTTAAACACATAAACTAACACAATTAAACCATAAATACACACTCAACACTCAAATTCACACTAAATGCATAATAAATTACACCTTAAAACACAATGTAAATCACAACTATCAGGTTGCATAAGCTTACTCATAATTTGACACTTAAGCAAGGAGGTAGTGTAAAGGTGCATAATAAATTTTCATCTGAGCCAATATGAGGATTGAGCCTATATGACTCCATTTATAGTCATTTTATTTCTTTGTTTGTGTGATGCTTCCTTAGGTTATTACCTTTTCAAACTTGCTTTGAATCGATTTGAGCCTACTGAATGCATGCTTAATAAAGATGATTAAGGCCCTTTTTTTGTTAACTTTTGACTTAAATGACCTACCTTTTATTATCCCTTACTACCCCCGTTAAGTCTTAACCCTTTTTTTTCTTAAAAGCACCCAACATTTTAAAACTCGAAACCCCATTAACCTACCCATTCACAAGCTTAGTAGAGTATTAAGTGATGCATTAGTTTGGAATTTTTGCTATAATTTTTTTCTTCCAAGATGAGTTAAGTGATACTTCTACTCTTGGATCACATTATATTTAGTTGCTATTTTGTTCATTGTTTCTTCCATGTTATTAAAAAAAGAAAAAAGAAAAAAAGAAAAGAAAAGAAAAGAAAAAGGAAGAACATTTTAGTAGCATCAATAAGTGCGGAGTAGTAGTATATTTACGTTTATGTATCTCAAAAATTTGTTTCGTTATCCCTTTGTTCACTTATTACTTTATGAATGCTTGTGTTAAACCCTTTACCCTTTTTACCCACCATAACCTTTACCACATTACAACCCAAAGCAAGTCCTTTTGATTTATTTATGCAAGTAATCATTATAGAGGACAATTGGTATATTAGCAAGCCTATGGTAGTGTAGTTTCCTATAGGGAGCTTGAGCGAAACACTAACCATCAAACACTTGAGAAAAATGAGTGAAACCGTGAGGAAGATTCATTTTGCATTTATACTTTTTTTTAGTGGCAGTTCCATAAGTTAAGTTTGCTTATGTACACTAATGAAAAATAGTCATGATATGTGTAGTAGCTTGACATTTGAGTTGGCCAAAATTTGAAGGATTGCATGTTTTTGATCTTTGTGAAAATGAAGTGTTGGAATTGATTAGCTGTGTTTGATTTTACTTGAGGAAAAGCAAAGATTTAAGTATGGGGAAGTTGATATTTGTGTATTACTGTGTGTTTTTCTAAGTATTTGATATATGTTTCTTCCATAATAGTTATTATTGTTGTGTTTTAGGATTTATTTTATATGTTTTTGTTTAGTTTGATCTTCATTGTTGTTCTTTTATGATTGATGTTGATTTAGGGTAAGAATTGATCATTTTGATGTAGGAATGGAGGGTGGCCACCTTTGTGATTGAGCTAGGGAACAAGAGAGGAGAAGAGAAGAAGAGGAATTGTAATACAAGAACCCTCAATCATGAGATACCTAGCCTAAAGATACACACAAGTTTTAATTATTTTTAGGTTTTCATGACTATATAAGGTCATAAACCCTTAGGGCTGAGGAGAGCATCATGGAGACTTGCCTCCTTGAGTAAAAACACAGATTTAGAGTCTTCAGGGAGGTGGAGAATTAAGATTTTTCATTCTAAATTGGGAAAGAAGAGGAGGAATTTGCTTCATCTAGTTTTATTTCATTTTTTCTCTTCTAGCATTTGTATTATAGATTATTTGATTGTTGGGGATGTTAAGGATATCATGAGTGGCTAAGTTATCTGTACATATTACTTTTGAACTACTTGTTGAACTTCTATTTTTTCAATTTGAATGAATGAAGCTTTTGATGCATATCGAACTTATACCTTGCAATATATTGAAAGATTGAGTTAGGTAATTTATGCAAGGTTGTACAATGAGAATTGGCATTCTATAAACCTACATTAATTAAGTTAATTGATTAGTTAGAAGAGAGAGCTTGGCTAATTAATTGATTACCCATAAGATAACTTTATAACTAGTTAAATAGGTAGATTGATTTTGTAGATTGAGAGATTGCTCAGTCATCTCCATTTAATTTGATTAGGGACAATTAATTACATCTTGAGAGAGGGTAGTTAATACATTAGGACATCTTAGGTGAGGCACCATTCAATTAACAAAATAGGAGGGAGATAAGATAGGAAAAAAGTGATCTCTTATTATCAAATCTTGAATTCCAAGTTTTTGCAATTTTGTGTTATCATTTGTTCATTGTTAGTTATTTAGCTTAGTTTAATTTTTCAATTTATATTCATTAAAATTGGTTCTTAAATAAAGAGCAACCTGAATTAAGTGGTGCCTAAGCATAATTCTTTTCAGATCGATATGCACTTTTTACTACAAGTTGCGACCCGTATATTTGCAGTTTTGAGCGTAAAACTAGTAGTTTGTTTTTCAATCAACATTCACCTAGAATATGCATTTCTCGAGAACAATTTGAAATTACTAGTAATTATCACATTAACTATAGAGGTGGATCAAAAGGAAAAGTTGTCGAATGTGCTTAAGGAACATATATGTGCTATTGCGTGGAAGATCTCTGACATTAGAGGGATCAACCATTCTTGTTACGCACATAAAATATTAATGGAGGAAGAGTTTAAGCCTATGGTACAACTGTAAAGAATGTTGAATCCGAACATGAAGGACATGGTAAAATCAGAGGTAATTAAACTCCTAATGCTTGAGTGATTTAACCCATTTATGATAGTCCTTTGGTGAGCCCTGTAAAGGCTGTGCCAAAGAAACCTTAATCTCCAATGAGAAGACTAATCAGATTCCTACGAGAACCATTACTAGAAGGAGAGTATACATCGACTATAGAAAGCTAAATGATGCAACTAGAAAGGACTGCCTCCCTTTACCCCTCATAAATCAAATGTTAGAATGACTAGCGTGACTTATGTACTCATACTTTTTGGACAGACTTTCGAGTTACCTTCAAATCCCCATTGCTTCGGAAGATCAAGAGAAAACAACATTCACGTGTCCCTATGGTACGTTTGCCTACAAAAGGATGCATTTTGGGTTATGTAATGCACCTGCTACATTTTAGAGGTGAATGATAGCCATTATTGATGATCTAGTCGAGGACATAGTGGAGGTATTTATGGATGATTTTTTATCTTTGGTGACTCTTTTGATCTATGTTGTATAACTTAGAAAAAGTGTTAAAAAGATGTGAAAAGATGAATTTGGTAGTGAATTGGAAAAAATGTCACTTTAACATAAAAGAAGGTATAGTGCTAGGCTATAAAATTTCTCACTGGGAGAATGAAGTAGACAAGGCCGAAATTGAAATTATAGAGAAACTAACACCCTCTTTTTTAATTAAGGCTATAAGAAGTTTCTTAGGTTATGTAAGCTTTTACAGAAGATTTATTAAAGATCTTTCTAAACTTGTTATGCCTTTAAACAAGTTATTAGGGAAGGATATACCTTTTAAATTAACCAAAAAATGTTTCGATGCTATCAACATTCTGAAAGAAAATTTTATTAATTCCCCAACTTTGATTGCACCAAATTGGAGTTTACCCTTTGAGCTAATATGTGAAGCAAGTGATTTTGCTATAGGTGCAGTGCTCAAACAACAAAAAGATAAACACTTTCAATCAATCTACTACGCTAGTAAGACTTTGATAGATGCTCAAAAGAATTACACTATGACAGAAAAGGAGTTACTAACTGTGTTTTTTTACGTATGATACATTTAGATCGTACATAGTTTTATCTAAATTTTTGTCTAAATTTGTCATTTATATTGACCATGCTTCATTAAAATACTTTCCGCATAAATCGTATGCCAAGCCCCATTTAATTAGATGGATTTTGCTATTTTAGGAATTTGATTTAGAAATTAAGGATAAGAAAGGGGTTTAAATTGGCAGTAGACCATCTATCTCGCCTTGAAAATCCAAAATTGGAAGAATTGAATGAAGAAGGCATTGAAAATGTCTATCTAAAGGAATGCCTTTATAATTTAGAGGAGGTAAGTGAGGCTGAATCCCCTTAGTTTGCATATGTTGCAAATTATCTTACAGCTAAGGTCTTGCTAAAAGGTTTGCCCTATCTGCAAAAAAAGAAAATTTTCACTAATTCAAGAGGCTATTTTTAGGAAGATTCGTATTTGTTTCAAATTTTTGCAAAGCAAATAGTGAGGACATGTGTACCTCACTTTGAGGGTGGAAAATTTTACAACACTATCATGTTGGACCTACCAGAGGGCACCATAGTGCAAATAGGATGGCTAAAAAGATCCTAGGTTAGGTTTTTCTTGGTTGTCAATTTTTAAAGATGTCCAAAGGTATGTAGCTTTATGTGATAAATGTTAAAGATCAAGTAATGTCTCTCATTGGGATGAATTTCGCCAATTTTGTGAAATATTTGATATTTAGGGGATTTATTTTATGGGTTTCTAAATTCATTTGGTAATAGATATATCCTAGTAGCTATTGATTATGTTTCTAAATGGGTGGAAGTGCAGGCTTTACCCACAAATGATGTTAGGGTTCCCTTAAATTAATTAAAAGGAATTCAATTAATCAATATGCTGAAGGAAGTAATTAAATAATTGGTAAATATCCAATCCACAAACAAGTTTGGAAAATAAAGCATTCACAAAAAAGTTTGGAAAACAAAGCATTTTTAAACATTTAAGAAAAAAACTCCCAATTGAGAGTGTCAAAAGCCTTATAGAAGTCTATTTTTAATGCACAACTCTTAATGGAGTTGCTAGAATCATATTCCTTTAACAACTCTTAGATCATGGGTATATTGTCCTCATTAGTCTACAAAAAATAAATGTCTGCTAAGCATGATTAATTATAGCTTGAATAGATTTTTTATTCTGACTATTAATACTTTGGATATTATCTTGCAAACTATATTACAATGGGAAATAAGAAGAAAATCATTCATAGATCTCATATTTTAAATTTTTGGAATTGATATATGTGAGCTTTGTTTAATTCTCTAAGCATTCTCTTTCTGGATAAGATTTCCTGGAGTGTCTTCACTACTAGCTCTACTATAATGCTCCATATGGATTGGAGAAAATAGGAATTAAACTCATCTAGTCTCAAAGACTTTCAAGGATTTAAGTTAAAGTTTACTTCCCTTATCTCTTACGTAGAAATAGGAATAATTAAGTTTGACCATAACTCTTAGTTCATACTATCAGTGAAAAATCTTTCTACTTCTATTTCAATAGGTTCCATGTCATTTTTCTTACCTCGTCAACTTTATATAGTAGTTAGTTACAATATCCTCAATCCCTTTTTTTTCCAAGTAAAGATTCTGATCTTTATTTTGCAAACATGAAATTTTGTTCCTATTTCTCCTAGAAAGGATAGGATTATGGAAAAACATTGAGTTTATGTCTTTATCCTTTAAATAGTTCACCCTAGCCTTTTGTTTCAAGAGAAAATTATGCATTTAAAGAGTTGAATTATACTCCTCAAATTTGGTGATTTCGAGTTGTCTTAGCTCCTAGTTATAAGGGTTATCATAATACTCAATTTGGATTCGCCTTAAGGCTTCTTTCGCTTTCTAAAGTCTTTATTATGTATTCAAGCAAGAGTCTTTGAAGAATGCTTGTAACCCTTCCCTAACTTTCTATAGTTTCCTTATTAATTGATAAGCCTTACAACCTTCCACTTTTATATCTCAACTTACTTTAACCACTTTTATAAACATTTCTTTTTCTATGAGGAAATTAACAATTTTGAATGGAGTTCTGGGTAGTGATTGAGTGTTGAGATTAAGGACTTCAATTAATGAATGATTCGAGCATATTGGTGGACCTAAACATACATAAGAGTTTGGGTAATATGCTAACCAATGCTAGTTCACAAGTTCTCTATTGATCTTTTTCCTAGTAAGCCACACTTCTTGCTGTATGTTGCACCACATATACACCTCTCTAATATAACTCAAGTCTAGAACTCACAGTTGGTTAACCACCTGTCTCAATTTTTTAATTCCTTTAAAGTTAACTTTTAAACTTTTAGCCTTTGAGGGATTCAAAATGTAGTTCATATCCCGTACCAGGATCTAGGGTTTATTCATAGTTGCTTAGATAACTTTCAATACCTCCTATAGTTTGGTTCTTTAAAATTTCAAGTTTTTAGCATATATAAAGGACACATCAAAAGGATCCATAGACCATTCCAAGGTACAAGTGAGATGGAATAATTGATTAGTGTATAGGATGCTAGAAACTTCTGTGAAATTCTCATTTTATGCCACTATAATCTTACCATTGTAATATTGTTAGTTAATGGACAAGATCTTCTGATTAGTAACCAAGAAACTTAAGTTGTCTTTCACTTTTTCTATTTTTATTTTCATATATAAGAACCCTAAAATCTATATCTTTTTTCTTGATAATATCCTTGAAATTATATTTTCTCTTAAGGATATTCATTCTTCTAATATTCCAAACTAGGATTGTCATTACTAAGAGACTATAAGAGACTAAGACCTAAGTTAAAGACCTCCGAGTCTAGCCTTACCTTTCCTCCTTTCTATTTTTTCTCTAAAGCGAGAACAATCTCTATAAAGTCCTTTTCCATATTAGACTAAATTGCACCTTCATCTTGGGAAATATCCAGTATCTTATATAGTTCTATATTTTTGGAAGATTAAAATTCCTAGAGAAGTTTAGCCCTATCGTTTGCTTATTAACCACTTCAAGAATTGTTATAGTATGAGGAATACCCCTTTGTGGCTACAATTTCTTATTCTTATTTGTACCTAACTGTTAAGGTAAGGAATCCCCAACTTTTTTAGTTCCCTAGTCCTTGTTATTTTCATCATCATTTAACTCTTCTTTAGGAATAGCCTTATCTAGGTTTTAATCATTCACCTGATGTAGTTCTTGGTTAGATTATCCTTTATTTGCCCCATAAGTCCCTTCTAACAACATGTAGAAACTCTTTTGCCTATAGTTCTCCATATCTTGGTCTAGGTCTACGATATAGCTTTGGCTAGTGCTTTATTATCATCCAGCTTTATGATTGATACTGCTTCAAGAAGTACCTCATATTTATTCACCTCCTTGCATATCCTAGCATCACAAGTTCTATCCATTCTATTAGTTTGTAAAACCAAACTTGCAGACTTTCCTAGGGTGTTGACGATATAGCACAAACCTTCTATAGTCTGGTATTTTACTGGTATATTGTGGAAGTTTTTTTAGAGTGATATTGCTTTAATTTTTTCCTTGGTCAATTCTAGACTGGGCCTTATTTGGTTTTAGGTACAATTCGGAAGCGAAAGAACTAAAGTGAGTTTAAAGCACACTCTTTGAGTTGTCTTCTTGAGATTCACAGTCACTTGCCTTCATAGAACAAGAAGGAGAAATATTAGAGGAAGAGGAGATAAGAAAATGCCATAAAATGAAGAATATAGAAGCAGAGTGTTAAGTCATACATCACAAGTCATGACCATACATCACATTTCATGGTTATGACTTATTAAGTCACACCTATGACTTAATAGTCATGGTTGTGAGCTTCAAATGATCAATCCATGGCCATGACTCAAAGGTTCACGGTCGTGACTTTTGGCACTTGGGCACCCTAAACCTAACTTTTAGTATAAATAGAACATTTGCAGTTAAAAACTTTATGAATCATTTTGGGAGACAAATTGAGGGGCAGAGCACAACTCCTTTTGAGACCTATGGAGGATTAAGCTTCTCGGCACCGATTCGAAGGTAAAATTGACATCAAAGACACATTTTGAGCATCCCTCCATTATGTTTTTTTCTCTCTCTTAGGGATTGATTATGTTATCCTATGTTTATAGTTTGGTTATTATGTAAAAATGATTAAATGGTTTATTTGATTTTTTATGCATAAACCCATTGCTAAAATCAAACACAATGCGTAATCGTTATGTTTATGATTCGTTAATAGCAACTAATGCTTTTGAACATTAGGGATAACGTAACATAAGTTAAATGACCTGAGCTTATGTGGTTGTTGCCTATATTGGACTGTTTTCTTTATTTGTAATGTTCGATTAAATTTGGAAAGCTTGTTCTAGGTTATCCGATAGCTAGGTTTAATTCAAAAGCTTATTTTAATTAAACGCGAACTAAGGAAAATTGAGATTAACATAGCTTGTTGTTAATCTACGATCAATAGTAGCTAGGAGAGGTATGAAAATAACAAAACAATGAAATATGCTTATTCGTGTATAGGCCGAGATTGAACCAAAGATCGGATCCCTAACTCATTCATCACTTTTCATCATTTTCAAATTTTTTTAAACGTGTTTTCGTCCCCCCACCCCCCAAAAAAAAACCTAAACACCAATTCTTTTCATTTCAAAAGCTTTACACACACTCTTTGTAGGATCAACCAAGACTCATCACTAGCTATAGTTTTAAGTCTAGTTATTTTGTGTAGTGTTACGATGCACTACCAATAGGCTAACTAGTATATGTTATGATCCTTTTTTAAGGATCTCCATCAAATAAACATCATTAGAGAATTTAAACACAAAGGTGTCCTCTTTTGTAAGAAGAATCTTTTCCTGATCCTTTTTCCCCTACCTCACTACTACCCAAAGTTGAACCTAAGGAAAGGAGGGTCTTTTCCATATGAAATACCCTAAAAAAGAAGAGGACCAAGATGATAAATCTACTTAAAGGCATTCAATCGGGAGAGAGATAACCCCATTAACCAGCAAGCTCTGAAAATGAGTAAGCTTGTCTCTTCTCATAGACGTTGCAATTTCACTCCAACATTTAGGCTTTTCTGAAACTCCTTTCTCCCTTTCCTTATTACAAGAATCCATCTTTTCTCCTAATCTCTCCTTCTCCATTTGTGTACTAAAGAGGGAAATTCTACCTCCTTAAAACTATTGTTCAAGTTTAGAGACTCATCATTTGAAAATTCATCATTGTAACTCTCATCTAAAACTAAGAATGACAAAATTGGCATGGTTCGACCTGGCCTAAGTTAACCAAGTCACCGGCCAAAATTGCTCAGCTCGACCGGGCCATGGGCTATGGCTTGATGGGAAGGTTTAGGCTTAACTGGACCAACCCTCCCATGGCCCATCAGGTTGGGCCGGGCCATAGGCCAACCAGCCTGTAGATGAAGCCGAGTCCTATCAGGAGCGGCCTAAGCCCAGTCCAGCCCAATTCCATCCTTATCTAAAACTCCTAGTGATCTCTGATCCCCCTCGAAAAGCATTCCCACAAGATTCCCTCCTAAAAATCTAGAAAAACTTATGGCAACCCTTGGGCCACAGCAAATCCTTTTAACCAAAAACAGAAATTTGAAGAAAATTAATTGAGTGCATAAGCATAATTACTTTAGTTCTAGAAAATACAAAACTTTCATACATATTAAAAAGATCTCTAATGATAATAAAAATTAAAAATAAAACTAAACTAAAGATAAATCAAGCCACTAGAAATAAATCAAAACAATTAATCAAAAGAAAAAAAGATTGAATAGGCATTTAGGAAAGAGCCTCACTAGTATCATCTTTGTATTCATGATTCAATTTACTAAAAAGAACGCATAATCTAGAATGAAAAACTTCTTAGCTTATGAAATTGGTCTCTCTTAAGTTACCACCACCAATTCTCAAAGTTGATTAAACAACATCTCCATTTGATCAAAACTTTCTAGGAACTCATTAGACTTTATGAAATTTACTAAAAGGTTCAACCTTATCTTTAGAGGGTTTATGTATGCTTATTTCAAATACCCTACATAACTTATAATATCTAATATTTGGGCTACTCATATGTAGGTTCTCTCGATTCTTTCACATACAAATTAAGATATGATCTAATCAGTAACTTTAATTACATCATAATTAAAAGCATTCAAAGATATTTCTCAGTATTAAAACTCACTTCATAAACAAAATTGAATTATCTATATAAAGACAATAACTAGGGTTCCCTCATATCTTGACATATGAAATAATGATCGAATCATCACGTTGTTAGGAGAATAATCACAATCAAAATAAAAAAGGAATAAAAATATATTAAGAGTTCATATTATCTATTTGTTGATATGATCCGCTTAAATTAGGATGAAACTTAATCTTTTCTCTTAAAAGCAAGGTCTGATTCTCCTCCTGGTAGCTAACCTAATCTAAAATATAAAAGAATGCCAAAATTCTCTTTCAGACTAAGGTTTCCACATCTATTTATATAAAATTTGCACCTTAAACAAGGTTTAGGATATAATTGTGTCCTCATTCATTTTTTGACTTCTTTTTTAAAAAGGGACCAACATCTAGCATGCTTGTATCATAGTTCCTGTATCTTTTATTTATTTTTTAAAGAGGTAAATAGACTACGACACACTCATGTCTTTATCAGTGTATCTTTCTATTTGTTTTCCCTAAACTTACATAGGTTAAGATATGACTATATCTTACATCTTGTATCTTTAAACAATGTCTTTTATTACACAACGTCCCTTTAGTCGTGTATTAGACCATCTGATAAAGATGAAATATGGCATTTTTTTGCCCTTATATTTAATTTTTTAGACCTACGTCCAAATATACACATTATGACTATATTTTTTATTTAGGAAGCAATTGGAGGTTTTGATTGCAAATAAAATTATTGGGACAATTATGGAGTATTTATGTAACATACCACTCCCATAGAGCATATACCCGACATACCGAAGGATATTTGGGGACATACTCTATGAAAATGGCATGTTAAGATTGTTAAATCAATTCATTTTTATTTTTAATGCATTGTACGTAATATAAAACATTTCAATAATCATATTGTTCCATTTTTAAGCACAAACATATACAGTCTCGAATGTCATTACATTTCCAAAATTCACATGT
>JANIIA010000005.1:43905668-43921059 GCA_027478495.1 Erythroxylum alaternifolium
GACAAATGGACTAGTTATTAAAAGGACCATTTGGGGACCATAAGGTGGTGACATGTGGCAAGTGACAAGTGTCACTTTCCATGCCGCACACCTCACACTCTCGTAACTTACTCTTGCAAGACTATCTCTATTTTTTTGTCTTTCATTTAGAAAAATCACATCTTCTTCTTCTCTCTACATTTGTTCTTTATCTTCTTCATTCTTCTCTTCTTCAATCCGTATACGACACTCTCTTTTCTCCAACCTTCAACGTTAAGTTTTTTTATTATTCTTTCACCTTATCACTCCAAGATCTTTGTTGTCTTCTTCTTCATGTCAATAAAACACCCAAACCCATTCCTCCATGAAAGATGATCGTGTGATGGTTTAAAGAGCTAGGGTTTATGTGATTGAAGAAGGGGTTTGGAGTCTTATCAAGTAAGTTATACTTTGATCTTCATAGGTTGCTTAAATGAATTAAATAGGGTAATTATTTTCATATTTAATGACTATGAGAATGGTGTTAAATATATGTGTGTAATGTGGATGAATAAAGGACATACCCATATCTTGCTTTTGTGTTTACGATGAGTAATAAATTATGAAATTTTATATTATTGAATTGATAAAGTAAATGGTGTATGAGAGTGTACAAAAATGTAGATGAATGGGTGATGAACATATGTTGAAGTGTGGTTGATGAAATGAGCATATAATTGTCTTGCTTTTACATATATGATGTTCAATATTTCATAAGTTGTTATAGAGATGAGTTTGAAATAGAAAGATCATTAAAGATGGTGTAGGAAAAAATGAAGAAAAATTTAATAGATAATGGGTTTTTTGTTCTATTTTTTGGTGTGTGGGTGTTTTAGAGATGAACTAAAATGAGTCTAGAGCTAAAGAAAGGGAGTAATGTGGTTTCTTGAAATGGGAAGAATTAAGGTGATAGTTGGAGATGAAATGAAAGTGGAAATGAAGTTGAACGTATGCAAAAAGTTGATGATGAATGTGTATATGTATTTGTTCTGTTTTAGTGTTCATGATCAATCATGGACTATGATTTGTTTATGGATGATATTGAGCTGAAATGGAGTTAAGAATGATGGGGAAATGATGAGTAATTAAACTAGAAATGATAGACCAATTATAAGGTGTTGAATGTAGTAAGTAAAGAGTCAGAAATCTAGAAAATATGGATGCAAATGAATTGATTTTGGAGAAAGAGGCATAAATTTTGCTGTGGATGTCAGATTAAGGTCATTCAATTATGCTTTCCAAGAAAACTTTAATTTCTACAACTTCTATGAAGACAATGAGGAGAACTTTTGCTGTCTAAAGGCCAAAATTTCATATTTCCATTGGTGTCCCGTGAATGTCCACCCAGCAAACATGATGTCCTTTCAAATGGATATGGGTGGAACTAGAAAGCTGGAAAACTCGAGAATGTTTGCCCAACGAATATAAAGTTTGCCCAACGGACATTTATAGGCCATTTTGCCTTAATTGTGGCTTAAAAATGAACATAAATTGAGGATGGATGAAGTGATTAAATATGTGATATACTTAGGGTGATAATAAAGGTTATAACTTAAGCATGGATGATTGATGTCAATGAGACAAATTCTGGAAATTTAGAGATATTATAGAAATGAAAGTGATCTTATGAATGCTAGTGAGATTCAAAGGAGATGAATGATGAATATTAAGTAAAGATGAGTAAGAAATTGGATATTATGTGATCCTATAATGCTAGAAAAGAAATGAAGAGTGATTGATTAATGATATTAGGTTAGCCAAGTTCTTTGATCTATGAACCTAAGTGTAAGCTTGACATACACAAATGATGTTGTTAATGATCAAGTGATGTGATTAAGGAAACATACCCGGAATAGTCAATGTGAGCCTGCATTATACAATACACATAAGCATATGTGTAAAATTGAATGTTTATATGATTGTATAATTAATAATGTGTGTGTAATATGTGTATTGTAAGATGTTGATATACAGGATAGAACCTCCATATCCAGACATTTCTGAATTATGGAAGATAATGCTAATCTGGAACGTACTGTGAGTCGACCTAGATGGTCTCCTCTTAATTAATTGTTTGTTTTAATTTCTGTATTGAATTATTGTGTGATGTGAACGTGTTGATTCCGGACATTGAATGTACGAGGCGATTGATGCATGAAAATCACTGGAGTTGCTCATTATATGTGAATTTGACTGAATAAGTGATTCTCAACTTAAATGTTGAATGTCGGACCAAGGTCTAACGATAAATGCGAACAAGAATGTGAAAGTGAACAAGAATTTATAAGATTGAGCACAATTGATTGATTGAATACATGTGATGCATTCCATTACATGAATACATGATAACATAAAAGTAGTTGTGACCAGGGTAGCCACTCAAAAAGAGCTTAAAGCTTAGAAAGTGAAAAAGAGCTTAAAGCTCAAAAAGAGATAAAGAGCCAAAGGCTTACTATGTAAAATGAGCCCTGTATCCCCAACAGATAAAGGAGAATTATTAATGAACCCGGTATCCACAACAGATACGGGACAATTACAAGCACTAAGTCACAACAATAATAATTGAAAGTGAGTCTCATGAGCATTGCATATGCATTTGATATGTATGATTTAAATGATTGAAATAAAGAGTATGGATGATTTCTAAAAGTGAAATATGAATTAAGCGAATATGAAGTGTATGTGATTCAACATGTTGATTAGTGAAATGATGTGAATAACATGATAACATGAATTAATGTGTTATGTGATATGAGTGAGGCATCAAGGATGGTCTACTCATTGAGTTCACAAAACTCACCCCAAAAATTGCAATTTTTTCTTGAGGCTTAGGGAAGATTTCTAGTTAAACAAATTAGAGTCTAGCCATTGCATTTGAGTAAGAGATAGAGGTCGGGATCAGATGGAGTCTGCATATATTTTTTTGTAAATTTAGTATTAAATATTGTATTCTACAAGCTTCATTTATTGTATAAATGAATTATATTTGTAATAATAGTTGTGATCAAATACATTTTTGGCATTTGTAATGGGCCCAAAAAGATTATTGAAATTCTGAAAATGTGTTTAATGTTTGATCAAATGTGAGTTTGTAATGACTATTGTGATTATGATGTTTATAAAAAATGGGGCGAATTTGATTATTGGTTTTCAATAATATGCGTGTGATGCTTCAAAAAAATTGTATTGAGTTTGACTGACTGTCCTAGCGCACCACCCTTGTAGAGTGTATCCCTGAATACTGTCAATATGTTCGGGGATATGCACTTTGAGATTAGGGTGCTACAAGGAGTCCCTGGATCAACTTCTTTTCTTCCTTTAACTTCTGATTTCTCCTAAGTTAGTGTTCCACCTTCCTCTACTACCATTTTAGTATTTCTCTCATTTACAATTCCTTAATTTAGATTAATATAATTTCCATTTTTGACTTCTTCATTCACTTTATTCACACTTAATAGCTCTACACAGTGACCATTTGCAAATCTACTACTTATTGTTATCCAATGTCCCTTTCTCTTTTAAAGATGGTTACTACCGGTGAGCAGCCTTGATAACATCTTTAAAGATTTTATCCCCTTCTCCACATCTCAGGATGGGAATGGTATCTCGAAGTTCTTTCCCAATTTAACACTTACATATAGTCTTATATACCCCACTCTACTTATCTAAGCAATAGTTTCATCCATATTTATAGACTTGCCTATAATGCTCTAACATACTAAGTCCCTTAGTGGACTAAAATTATAGGGACATTTGTGTGTTTGATATTCTTAAAACAGATACCTAACTTTTAGATTTATTATAAAAGAGGGCTATTTAGAATATGCCAAGGTCCAACACCTATGATATCCTTTAAGTAGTTAGTAAAATCAAATTTGAAAAAATTCAAATTTCCCTCTAATAAAGGTACCTTCTTAATTTAACTACATTTCTATAGTTTTAGAGGACACATTTTTATAGCAGGTAAAGGAGATTGTTTTGTCATTAAGAAGCCTACAAGATTTGTTTCCTAACACCTTGCACCATCCTGAGAATCTAAATATACTAAGGCTCTCCCTTCAAGTGTCTTAGGTGGATACTCTAAAGGACTGCCATTGTTTTCCCTGACCACTTGTCAACAATTAAATATGGGATTGAAACTCTTAGAGTTATTGGCCATTCGATTTACACCATTGTCAGTTCCAATAGCGTTGGATTGAGCATACTCCTATAAGGAAGCAACTGAGTGGGAGATGTTCCCAAAGGCAGAGCTACAGGGATTGATAGAGGAGAGGGGTGTAAAGGCCAATTCATCCATTACCTTGGATGTTATGGTATAAATGCTAAGGGTCTTAAGTTGAAAAAGGCAAAAAATACAAGGTGGAAGGTAACTTTCTCAAAATTACTTCCATAAACAATAACTTATAAGGGAGGGCGGAAGACTATCCAAGGAGAGGGAAAAATTCCCTTATAGCTAAATAAAAACACCATGCTAAAAGAAGAGGCCAAACAAAATGTAAGTGAGTCGATAAAAGGGAAACTAGTAAAAAAATAAGTAGAGGCAAGAAAGGAGAAGGTGTGCAATGTAAACAGAGGATAGAAGAGGGAAGAGGTGAGCTAGATAGAGAGAGGGTAGAGAAGAGAGCGATTTAAAAAGATTGGGTAATATACATACTTTAAAAAATTAATTTGTGTTTCTAATGATTATTTAAGTTAGGAGTAGGTAAAATATATACTTAAATCTTTGTTGTTATGTTTTCTTTTATGATTTTTTAATGAATCTTAAACTAATTTTGAAAGAGTTTCAAGATCACTTAATCATTAATCATTCATTTTTAAGTTTCTTTATTTTTATGTTTTCTTTTATGATATTTTAATGAAACTTAAGCTAATTTTGAAAGAGTTTTAATATCACTTAAACATTAATAATTCATTCTTAAGTAGACTAGAACCCTAGTGGATTAAAGAGAGCATAACTGGTGTTTTTTGAATTGTAATTTATTGTTGATCATGTAATTAGTGTTAGAAGTGAATTTCTAACAGTGTGGTTTGTCTTCGTTATTAGGAAGATGCTCAATGGTTCTTTTTGAATCGAGAAAAAGAAAGACAATGTATAAAAACTCATTTTCACCTTGTTGAAGAAGATGATAATGCAAAAGAATTACATAAAATATAACAAATTAACATAGGATAGAATTGTTATCTAAACTACTATAAAATTTATTTGTCTAATATCTCCTTTAATTTTTTTACATTTATTGTGCTTGCTAGCGATTTTCATACATTGAATTGTTCATCCTTTTCCATCATTTAACCTTAAGCAATTCATTCATAACTTCAAAAAAGCTTTAAAATTTACAAACAATCAATTAACCTCGTTTTGATATGCGAACACATCTATACTAAGCAACAACAACACACTCTATTGTTAGACATGCAGCTTCGATGGCATTTTTAATTTATCGTGACACTTTTGACTAATTTTTTCTACATCTTGATTTACTATTTTTTGTAATATGTAGATGAGTCTAATCGTCGTGAACTTATTGTAATGAATGTAATAGTTTCAGCTATAGTAATATACACGTTTAATTTTCTAAAAAATTAAAAAACCCCTTTTTATGTTACATAGAATATATATATATATATATATGCATCTATGAAAATGAGAGAAATTCAATTGTTTAAATAGTTTCAATTGAATATTCTATGAACTATCTAATATGTTGGACTTGCAAATCAAAATTTATTATTTTTTAGTAAATTAAAAAAAGGAAGCAAAAGCCAAATTTGACCTAAACTGCACAGTAGTTCAATGCGAAAATATAATTAAAAAAAGGTAAGTATACATCAATCGGTCTTTATAGTGACCTGTTTTCTGTTCAACTCAGGAAAAATGATAGGAAACCATAATTTCTAAAAGTCAACAATGTGGGCAAGGCACTACTCACCTGAGCCGATTCTTTTCATGAAATTTTATTAAGTGTATACAGAAATCAGGTCACTCGCATTCTTACTTTATTTTATCATTTTTTATGTATAAACTATTTTTATTTTTATATTTACTTTAGGGATCCATATTTTTAAGCGTTGATTGTTAAACAAAATTAAAACCTTTTAGAATAAAAACAAATATATTTCAATTAGACAACGCTACGGGGAGGCCATTAAATATGTAATAACTAGGCGGCTGTCATCTGGCCATGGTACGTGGACACAATATTACAAGACAAAGCAACTTTAACCATTAAAAGACTCATCACCACTGCTGGCACCGAAAGTCGTCGGTAGTACTAGCGTTGAGAGAAAAGAGATCGATAACAGAGTTAATGCTCAATAGATGTGGTTGCAACCGCCCATGGAAGGACAGACCAGGTTATTGCTTGAAGAATCCAAAGGCATTAATTGACCGCTTTCTAACAGAATTGGAGGTGATGGGTCTCAATGATAATAATATTATTAATCCCTATGCATATGTCTGGTTCTTAAGAAATTTGTTCTCATTGCTACCGCAAAATCTCATCCTTTTGCACCGCGTACACACACTGTTTCCCCGTTTATGATTGGCCACATTTTCATAACAAAAGGAAATATAATCCATAAAGCCAAGTTACAAATTGAACAACTTCATGATCAAAATTTTTGTGAATTTAAAATAAATTTATTAGAAAAGTGAAGAAGTAATGTTCAGTTATAGGGCTAGCCACTTAGGAAGAATGTTCCGTTGCTCTCGACTATTATTGAATCGGGAAATTCTTGGTTAAGATAGAATGACGTTTTGTAAATATTTTACAAATTTCACCAATTGAGTCAATATCTAATGGCAAAGAACTAATGTTACTGGACTGAAAATAGAGTAGACATTAATTTCATGTTCTATGTCTAATCAAAACATTGTATGATGAAAATATTGAATTATATGAGAAACCATAAAGCATATACCCAACATACTGAAAGATATTTGAGGACATACTCTACAAAAATGACACGTTAAGATTGTTAAATCAATTCATTTTTACTTTTCAATGCATCACACATAATATAAAACATTCTAATAATCATATTGTTCCATTTTAAGCATAAACATATATAGTCTCGAATGTCATTACATTTCCAAAATTCACATGTACAATATACAACAGTTGAGAGATACAATTCTTAATACAACATAAGTAAGACATTTACAGGTACAACTAATCCCAACACTGACCTATATCTAAATGTAGAAGTTAGTTCAACTAGACTAGCTAGATTTCTCCTGAACCTGAAAACAATGGTGCAATTTTGATGAGTTTGTAAACTTAGTAAGTGAACCATCATTGATGTGCTTACTCAAAACAAACATAAATATCGCAAGTATATAACACAATCCAATCAGTATCTCACATTATTCAGAATCAAATCCTATATATCATATCGCTCAGAATTTAGGATCTGATCCCGATATTCATCATATTTTTACAAGTTTGTTATGAACATAAGCATTTCATATACTCATTTCATAATAGACATACTCACCCATGACAAGACATAAATATTACAAGAAATAACCAAATTCACATGTATATCATGTTGTTCAGAATTAGTTCTTATCTAACACATCTTCCAATTGTGTATATTAACTCAGAATATATATCACATATTTCACTAAACACATTATGAATACAAACATCTCATATAATCATTTCAGAGTAACCTAATCATTCATCTCATCAATATGTATACAATGTCGCACATCATCATGTCAACACAATTCAATAACTGTTCACAACTATTCACATGATACATGTAAAGAAATATATATGCAATGCAAAGCACATGAGACTCCACTTTTATTTTTATTTTGTTATAACCGAAAGCCTATTAATTGTCCCATATCCCTTGTGGATACCGAGCTTATTTCAGGTACTGACCCATATCCCTTGTAGTACTGGGCTTATTTCAAGCACTGACCCATATCCCTTGTGGATAACAGACTTATTTCAGGTACCAACTCATATCCCTTATAGATACCAGGTTTATTTTAGGTACTGACCCATATCCCTTGTGGATACCGGGTTTTTTTCAGGCTAGTCACTCCGGTCACAACTCCTTTACCTGATCATGCACATCAATGTCATGAAATGCATCATTTCACATCATGTGCTATCAATCACTTTTACTTGGTATGTATAGTCATTCATCACAAACATCGAATCAAAATCTAGCATTCAATATTTAGTTGAGTATCACTTATTCCATACACATTTATATTGACATTTATCATCAGACCTTGGTCCGACCCTCAATAATAATATCAAATAACACTTAGTCAGTCAAATTCACATACAATGAGCACTTCCAATATAGTCCCGAATAATGGTCTCCTCGGACAATTGATGTCCGAAATTATCGCAATCAAACCAGTAACAGTTCAATGTATAGAACATTAAACAAGAGCAATTCAAGCATGGTGTGGTATATCTAAGTCATCTCACTACACATATAACTCAAACAGAAAAACACATATAATTGAGTTGACACATTTAGGTTGACTCACGGTGTAGTTCGGGTGAGCTATTGCCTTGATGATCCGATAATATTTGGATGTTTTCGATCAACTGGTACTTCTATATCATACAATTCACATATAATCCACATATTACTAAGTTGATCAATCATATAATTGTTCAACCATGCACATGTATATGTATCATGTTCAATGCATACTCAATTGACTATTCCGGGTATATTTCCCTAATTCACATCTCGTCATCTTAATTCATATATGCTTAATTTAAACTTAGGTTTACACTTCAATTATACAAGATTATTCTAAGTTCATCACTTAATCATTCACTAAAGTTATTCTAGCATTATAAGATCACTTTCATTCATTTCATATTGTTATTCTCATAATTTCATCGGATCTATATCTGTTAGACGGGCCTTATGTTCGTAGGGCTGACATATACCTATATATACTGTCTTTCGGAGCAATTTCAGTCCATATGGCTAGTGAAGGTCCATTAGGTGGACTTCATGTCCACTGGGCAGACATTCTTGGGTTTTCCAATTTTCCAGCTATACTTATGTCCGTTTGGAGGGACATCACATCCACTAAGTGGACATTTATGGGTCATTTATACAAATGTGAAATTTTGACCTTTTTTGCAACAAAATATCTCTTCAGAGTCTTCACAAAAGTTGTATAACTTGGAATCCTCTTCGAAAGCATACTTAAATGACCTTAATCTGACATCCAAGGAGAAAGTTATGCCTCTTGCCCCAAATTCTATCCATTTCTTAATCCTACCAATCTCAATCTATTTCCTTAATTATACCCTCAATTATCACCTTAAGCAATCACACATTTAATCATTTATTCACGCATCATACTAGGTTCATGTCAACCTTCATTCAAGCCTAAATGCATTATAGGAAAGTATCTTATCATTTGTTGTCTCAAACATCACATAAAAGAAACATATTTCATGTAAAAGTCATTCCCATTTTCCAACTTTTCCAACTCTATTTTCAGGTCAATTTTGTATGACCATTTTGCCCTAGAAAATGAGGTATTTAGGTAACACCTTCTTCTACATAAATGTTCCTATATGTCTTAAGTTTCTAATTACCCTAAATTCATGTAGTTTGGTTTAGTATTTGTAAGTTATATCCAAAATACTACAGACTATTCTCATACTAAGACAACACACAGTTATCAACTTCAAGCCCAATTTAGAGACCTTAGAGACAGAATTCGAATTTGATTCCTTCACTAAAATTATAGCCATATGTCTTTAGTTTAAGTTAAATTAAAAATCATCTCATCTGGATACCTATAGATCAAGATATGGTCGAAATACAGACGTACATTCAGTGAAAATACTCCAGTTAACCTATCCCAACATATTTCATCATCAACCTTACATACAATTCATCTCCAATCAATCATCGTGTATGTTGTGCTAACATATAACATAATAGAGAAATCAATCACTTACTTGTTCAACCAAAGTCTCCTCAATTTCCAAGCTAATCAAACCTCTCAAGTCTTCAAATATACTCCAAGAGTAAGATGGAATATAAAGGATTTCCAATCACAAGATGTAGACCACTAAAGTTGACAAAACTCAAGATTTTGGGAGATGGTGTGAGAAAGTCAGTGGTGAGGGACTGAAGGAGGAAACATAAGATCAAAAAACATGAAGAAAGATTATTTTTCTAGTGAAAAATTCATGGGGTACAAATGTGTGATGGATAGGTGGGACACTTGTCAAATGGAGAGCTATGCTATGTGTCTTCATTCCATTAGTCCATGTGTCACCATTCTATTGGTACATATGTTATCCTTTTATTGGTCCATATTTTATTATTCTATTGGTCCATGTGTCACTTACTTTAGGCTCCACATGTAACTCATTTAAGCCTCCATATATCACTACTTATAAGGCTATATATGTCACCAATTGTAAGGCTACACATGTACTATTCTATTGCTCCACATGTTACAAGTATAAGGTGCCATTTGTCACAAATTTAAAAGGCCACTTATTACTCATGTAATCATGTCATTTGTCATCCAATTAGCCAAGCCACGTGTCACTCGTTCCCAATGCCACATGTCACCATTTCATTGGCCTAATCTACCCAAATGTCCATGTATCATTTTGTCTTGCTCTTTAACATTTTTTTTCCAAATTTAGGTGCCCACACCACTTTATCAATTACCCAACCATATTAATAAATTCCCAATTCACTAATTATAATCATCAAACAATATTGATGACATAACCGACACACAATTGCATCATCATCACTTAAAATCTTTCATATCTCCGGATGTGTAAATTAAGTGCATATACTATCATTACAATGTTTCTAATTTATGATTCATATGTGTATGCAAATAGAATACATGCCTATGGAATGCTCTTCATATATTCTTACATGATATTGCTCCATCTAATAATTATTCCTTAGGTGTAGGAACGGGCTATTACAATTTAGATACGCTAGAAAAATAAGGATAAGATTTTGGATAACATTTATCAAGAACTAGAGAGGGCTACAAGAAAATCATAATTCATGGTTGAACAAACTCTGGCCCATACTTGAGTGCCAGCCTATATGCAATATATATCAAATATAAGAAGCTACATAAATTTAGCCATGGGCATATCAGAGACCATGTTACTAATCCCAGAGGAAGTAGTGAGATCCATAGTTTGTGGGTACATGCAAACTAAAAGATGTGTAATATTCTTATAAGAAATAGTGAGATCAACAGTTTAGGGGCATAAGCGTGCTAGAGATCGTGTCCCTATAAAGAAGTAGAGAGATCCACAACCATGGTCTAAACTATGCCCTATTTCCAAAATAATGTGTGACCTCTACTTTAAAGTGATAAAAGCTTAGTTTTGGTATATCTTCTTATATTAAGTTTTTCTCAAGTTTTAAGAAGTGTCGTCTTTATTCTTTCTTCATTTTTTTCTCATATATAGCCCTGCATGACCAATTTTCTATATTTAATCGAAGAAAACAAAAATCTTGGGATGTATTACATCATGAGATTTGATTTGTCGTCTATTTTTCAATTTATTGCATATTTGGTATCAATGATTTTTTAATATTTATTTTTATGATTGTATGATTGCTATAAATGCCTATTAATATGTACTTGATGTAATCCATTTCTAGATCAAATATAAAATATGTAATTGTTGAGTCCCTCCAATCTCCAAAGCAACCAAGATTTTGTGAATTATTGCACAATATGACTCTTAGGCCTTAAGAAGAACAATTGATTGAAATGAATACAACCTTGTAGGTTTTATGTTGTTCTATTTTATTAATGTCTCTGTTTTATAACATTATCACTTAATCGAATCTTAGACGTATGTCTATAGATTATTCAATGGCTACGGTGTATTTCAATCTATATTCTTTTAGTTAACTATAATTACATAGAGATAAGAATTGATTCCAATAATAAATCTTCAAATTATAAAATTGATTGATCTTGCATTGATGATCAGTATACAATTCCTAAGTTAGAAGTAGTCTAGTCCAAGATTTGTTTTTTGTTGATTTCTCCTTATCTTAATTTGCATTATTTCTTAAACACACACATAAATATATATATAAATATAGATAACAAGGATATAAACTCTCTATGATCTACTGCATAGGTATAGAGAACAAGGTATTAATTTTAGTTGCACATGACAACATACTACTATGTCTTCATCTTCAGATTGCTTGAGAGGAACACTACTGTAACCACGATTGTGTTTAGCTAAAATTAATATTTTCTTCAAATTTTCACTTATAATTTCCTTCAATTCTTAGTAAATCTCATCCTATGACAATGTCTTTGTAATTACCTAAAAACATGCATAAACTATTTCAACTAACTTAATTTAGGTATAAAAGCATAGCAAAACAATAGTGAAATATATACACGTCTTATGTACATAAGAGTATTTTCTATATTTGTGTCCTTTTCCAAAACTTTTTGTCGCTCGTAAAAAATATTAATGTTATGGTGTTATTATAAGCTTATCTAAATATTTAATATTGCTTAGGTAGTAATATAAACTTTCTCAATATGACCAATTTGGATTTTGGATTGAGTTAAATTAAACATAAAGTTTTAGGTGTAATTAATTCTAAATTATCTAATTAAACTTTTGACTAATGGAGGAAAGAAACTTTACTTTAAGCACGACACCTTTGCGTTAAGGGGAAGATTTGGCAGAAGACGTAAAAGAGATCTCACGTGAAATAGAAAATACATTTAATACCCAAAAAAAAAAAGGGGGGAACAGACATCTTTTATTGATCCAATAATTAAATAATATTGTTCTTTTCGGCGCCCAAGTACATGACCCGACCCTGCCCCGACTAGTAAGGGAAGGAACGGAAGGAAGAACAGAGAGGGAAAAGGACTACTACGACTATACTAGAAGACGACCAGGTGATTCAGACTAAGCGGTGCTTTTGGTCACGTAAATGGCGGCGTACAGAGCTGATGAAGACTACGACTATCTATTTAAAGTAGTACTCATCGGAGACTCTGGTGTTGGCAAATCAAATCTTTTGGCTCGCTTTACTCGCAATGAATTCAGCCTTGAATCCAAGTCCACCATCGGCGTTGAATTCGCAACCCGTAGTATCCACGTGGAAAACAAAGTTGTAAAGGCCCAGATTTGGGATACTGCCGGCCAAGAAAGGTTTGCATTTTCATATGGTTTCAATAATTTTCATATGGTTTCAATATCGTCCTGATCTGTTTTGGTTTCCTAAGAAATGTGTGCAAACATGTTGACATTCTGGGGTTTCCTGTTTGATTTTATTGTTTAGGGAAGATTCCCTTTCTAGGGGGACTTTGTTTTATGACGTGTGCGAATGCAAGCTTATGGTTCTCTTCGTTAACGGAGAAGCCTTATGATAGTAAATTAAAGGGTCTGAGATCTGAGGAGCTTACTGAGTGTTAATGCCATTTTCTACGTTACTAGATAAGTCTTATGTTGTTCCCACTGCTGTCTAAATTGATGATAAGATGTTAATGAAATTGTATATGGAAAGTCGAACCATTTGTAGCTGCCATATGCATCACTTTTGTCGACATGGATGACATTTTTCCTAAGATTTCGCCAATTGATGCAAGAAAAGGCTGTATTTATTTGATCCGGAATGCCTGTGGAACCATTGATACAAGAAGAAGTACATGCATGACATCTTTGTTCTTATTACTGTTGATTATTTTCTCTGTTCCAAATTGAAATTTACGATGTAGGACAGCTACTGAAGATATCAATGACAGTTGGAAGCAAATACCCTACGACCCTGGGTTACTCTAATTTTTGGCTTTAAAGAGTTACACAGAAATAGGTATAGGAATCGTTCCTAGAGTCTGTAACAAACATTAGGAATCTCTTCTAAGTCTGTACAAATAAAATTACTGTTATCACACAAGTAATGTTAGAAATCGCTTCTAGGGTTTATCAGTCAGTATTAAGTTTATGAAATACTCTTAGATCAAAATAAATGAAATTCAGAACTTGTAAAATCGTTCCTGTCTTCTTAATTGTTTAACTTGTCTACAGTTTTGCTAATTTAATCCTACTTAAGAAAGACTCTTCATGTTACTGCAATCGTTGGAGAACCATACCTAACATGGATTCGAAATAAACTTATTCTAGTTTAGCTTCTAATAATGAAAGAATAAAATTAAAGAAAATAACAACTGAATTGTTCCCACTGGACACTGCAACTAACTAAGATTCTACATCTCAACTAATCCCTTCTCTGTCATTTCCTTTTGGATACATACCTTTCACTTCAGGAATTTTTTGTATCATCCTCATTATCATTGACCTCTCAGTGCAGTTTCTTATCCAATCACATTATGTACTAGGATTATAACACTAGATGCCCCTGTATCACTCGCTCTCGTCATTCAATAATCCCTATATGTCCATTCTTCAATTGTTGTTATTGTTGGCAACTAAAGCTTTGATATCAAATTGATGTAGGATAAATGTTGAAGATGTTAAATAAATAGCCTACAACATTAGGGTTCATGTAATTGTAATTCTAACGAGTTAATAGAATAAGAATAGCTCTGAGGGCCAATTTTTGTGGGTTGTAACAAGAATTTGGAATTACTCTTGGACTTGAAAAAGAAAATTTGTTAGCATTATATCAATTCTTACAATAACATTTGTAAGTTTAAGAATCACTTATTTTAGAAAAGCATCACACTTTCAAACTGGAACCTAGAATCCAAAAATCTATACCTTGTCTGTCAGAAACCGAAACAGGTAACTTAAAAGTCTGCCAACTTAATTATAGCCTAATGAGGACTCTTTATTTTAGTGTAATATATGTTTAATGCTAACCTAGTAAGGGCTGAATTATACTTGTTGCTGTTTAACTTCTAATAAGGAAAACAAACTATTAAAGAAATTTGATTATTAAAGGAAATAACACCTAAACTAACTATCTTTTCCCATCAATTTGTTTCCTAGATCTGCATTTGCTTCTTAAAGCCCATATTAGAATTTATGTTTTCAGATCCTGGAATTCACTAAAAAGGGGGCACTAATGGTGACCATCTAATATGTTGACCGATTATTAGATCTATTATATGTAAATATATGTTCAGCATGGTTGTCTGCATGATCAAGGTGGCCATTTATATGCAGAATAGCCTTTGAGCATAATTCTAGCTAATTGTTTGAATCTTAAGAATGCACTTAATTGAGGGGGCGGTTGGTTCGCATGGGGGAATGATAATAGGAATGAGAATGAATATAGTAAGGAATGGAAATGGATATTATCATTATAATTCTGATGGTTGGTTAAAAGGAAGGAATGATTACCATTACTATTGATAGTGGTTGGT
>JANIIA010000005.1:43921159-43932175 GCA_027478495.1 Erythroxylum alaternifolium
AAGAGACAAAGGGACTACTTAAGGATAATTAATTCTTGTGCAAGTGGGAGACTGTTTGTGTATTCCCCGCCAAACAATTATAAGATGTACCTTAATTGATCAATTGTGATTCAGGTAGTGTCATATTCCAACCTTATTTAATATTAGGTAGTTATTATATCTTGCTAGAGACTGCTTATAACTTGTGGGCCTAAAAGAATTTTAGACCTCCTACTAATATTAAATAAACCTACAGGTTCACACACCTAGCAGATTAAACATTCATTGCACCTTAATCGGATTTGGGCTTTAGGATTTAGGCTTTGGGCTTTGGGCTTTAGGGTTTTACTATATATATGGATATATAGTATGACTTGAAGATAAAAAGAATCTCATATGCTCTCATCTGCTCAAAAACCATAAAGAGACGTCCTCTGCTAGAAATAGAGAGAGAGAGAGAGCGAGAGGTCTTAGAAAGTGGTACTAGGATATCAGAAGGGGTTGTTCAGTCTTGTGAGAGTGTGGATACTGGTAAAGGCGCGGCACTTGACATGCTCTTCCTAACACTAACAGTTTCTCTGCATATTTTCGCTGTAAAAAGGTATAACCTGATCTGGATTTGGTTTCGATATTCACATATCTTAGTGTTTCGGATTCTCAAGGGTGATAAATGTTGTTACTGTTGATAGTCCGAAAATCTCATAAAGACAGCATAACCTATGCATGGTTTTTATTGATTTGGAGAAGACATATGACAAGGTACCTAAAAAAATCATGTGCACGTTTTTAAAAGTTAAGGGAGCTCTTATGATATATATACATCAAGGCTCTTCATTAAGGCCCTTTTTGTTTGCAGTAGTGATGCATGAGTTCACCAAGCATATTTAAGGGAATGTGCCTTAATGTATGTTGTTTTCTGATGATATTATTTTAATGGATAGGACAAAAGAAGGTGTCAATGTCAAGTTAGAATTTTAGAGGGATACGTTAAAGGACTTTAAATTGAGTATTTTGAGTGTAACTTTTTAGGCCATATGGTGACTTTTGCTGTAGAAGTAAAGATTGGTTCAGAATTTATATCACAAAAAAAATGTTTTAAGCATCTAAGATCTATCATCCAAAGTAATGAAGAAATTAACAAAAACATAGTTCACTGTATACTATTAGAGTGGCTTAAATGGAGGTGTGCATCGGGAGTTTTATATCATAAGAAGATACCACTCAAGCTCAAAGGTAAATTCTATCATTTAGCGATTAGGCACATTATACTCTATGAGGCAAAGTAATGACCCATCAAATAAGTTCATAGTCATAAGCTAATGGTGGCGAAGATGGGAATACTCCGTTAGATGTGCAACCTTATTAGATGAGAATATTCCATTAAATGTTCAAAAATGTCATAGTAAGAGACAAATTAAAGATGACTAATATTAATGGAAATTAAGAGAGATAAAGATTAGGTGGTTCAAACATGTTAACAGGAGGACATAACCCTCAATAGAAAACTTTGATGTACTAAGATATGAATAAAGGATCTCACGTAAAGAAGTTCTTCTCTTTTCATAAGTCTTTTAAACATTTTTCTTTAAATCTTATATTTTATATCTTATATTGAGCCTAAATATTTAATTTGTAGTACTTTCCTCTTAGTTATTTAGTCTAAACATTTCCTTACTTAGCATAAATATTTTCCTATAATGATTTGTTTGATTTATTTATTTACTTGTTTTCTTTTTTGTTTATATATTTATTTACTTATTTTATTTTTTATTTTTAAACTTTACCTTATTCTATATTCATTATATTATTTAGTTTTATATTTTTATTTATACTTATTTATTTATTTTTATTTTATTGTTATTTTCTTTTGTGTCTATTTTATTTTTATTTAATTTTTAATTATTATAATTTTATTATTTTAATATACATGTAAGGATAAGACTATATATTACTTGACCTTCCGATGATAATGTTGTTGTTATTGTTATTATATCAATATATAATTTGGGAAATAATCAGAATATAAATCAATTTGAAAATTTTCTTGTCTTTTGTAAGATTTTTCTCTTTAACAAAAACCTAATTTAGTCTTATCAAAATAATTTGAGAAAACTAGGTTACTAAATTTGAAGACGATACTGGGTTTTTGTCAATTCGTTTTCAGATTCTGACCATAACCGCCGCACGAGCAGTGCAGCTGCAGCATTTTATTAACATCCATTTCCACTAGTCCAGTCAGACTGCAAGCCTCTTCAAAAATGGGGGCTTTCGGCACTTCTACCTCAAGGCACAATCATCGCATTAACGGTGGATCATTCTTGTGATGTTAAGGCTGAAAAATGCACATTTTGTTCTAAAGCTAAAAATGGAAATAGTATATTCATTTCAACACTAAACTGAAGAAGAAAATTTTGCACATCAAGGAAGAGTTACAGCTAAATTTGCAAATGTATAGTCTGTACAGGTTTGATACATACAGAGCCGACAAATAGACGGTACAAGAAAGCATGACTGTTAGTTGTATATCTGCAAGTTAATGTACAAAATACAGACTCAAAATGTCACCATGCACGATAAACAAATCAAATCTGGCAGCGCTGTAATTGGTAGACCATTAGAATATCACCCCTTGGCTAAAATTCATTTACGATTTATTTTCAGTTTTTTTCCAGCTAAAATAGGCCCCATTAGACATCCTTCCTTTCCGCAGTCAATGCTTCGGATTTGCATACGGGGCACACGTTCTTCACAAGCAGCCACTTCTTCAAGCAATCTGCATGGTACTCGTGTCCACAATAAAGGGTTCCAATCTTCTCCTCACTCTTATATTCTTCCTGCAAAATCCCATAACGATCATTAAGAACTCTCATAAGGCTCATATAGTAGCATCCCACTAATTGAGGAACAAACCTGACTTGTTTTGTTTATTAGTTAGAAATTTTGTTGATGTCTGCAACACAATTTCCTACAAGCAAAACTAAATATTTGTAGCTCTTACAATACCTGACATATAATGCAATAGTCTTGTTCCTGATCCAAAGAAGCTGGCTCTTCTAGATTGATTAATACTGATTTTGATACATGAATTCGCGTCTTTAATTGACTTCTGATAGCTTCCTCTGATAATCCGGTATTTACATTCCCAATCCGCTCCCCCAGTGCAAGAAGCTCCTGCATTTCCAATTGAATGCAGACTAGTGAGCGTTTCAAGACTATAGTGCATATGTAACTTCCATTCCTCTATATTTCCAGGACTATAGTGCTTACTAACTCGGACCTTTCAGCACTGATTACTTCACTGCAGGCTAGTGAGCGTTTCAATGTGAAAACTGACATGGCCATCGTATATGAACTTACCTCATAAGACATATCTTCTATATCCAAACGCATTTCTCTGTGATGATCATAATTCTCTACTTCATAATACTCAGGAAGATCTAGCAATGCTACGCCCTACACCAACAGGAGAATATTAGCCACTTCATTAAAAGAGCAGCTTGCATAGCTCTAATGACTGATAACTTCATATAATTAAATCAATATATGTTGCAATAATAGAATTCACCTATACTACCGAAAGGAAGAAGACAAATATCAGAAAACAAGAACATTACATTAGTTGGCATAATTCTCATCGAGGGAAAATAGAGGTGACTTTGAGGTGTATCAGATAGGACTCCCTCATGGTGAGACCTGTATATCCTAAGGCCACTTTGTTGAGCAGATCCCACATGTCTAAATCCTAAATCACTAGCATTTTGCGATGTGTTCACAGTGCTCTGTGTCTGGGAAGCATAACTTGTGGGAACTAAATATGAAGCTGCTGGAACTTGAGGATGAATATTGATGTTGTGGCCTCTCACCGCTTGAGTTGGATGGGAAAAATAACCATAACTGTGTTGCTGGATGTTAACAGCAGAAGGATGCAACAAACTGGGATTACTTCTGTTGCTAGTTGGTTCATGATACCGCTGAGGACCCATCTCCCTAGTCTCTAGAGATCCTCCCATGACATTGTTTCCTACAGAAACAAGCTTGTAAATTCTCAGTGAACATCCTAATGATGTAATTGACACTCATGACAATTAACTTCAACTTCAGACACAAAAATACATAATGTGTAAGGACAGCAAATACATGAAAATAAGTAGACCAAAATCAAATACCATGTATAAAAGGTAAATTGAGGCTCTGCGTCCATGCTGAAGCGCCTGCGTCATTAGAGTTATTGCTGAACTGTTGATCCAACCAAATTGAGCCAGCAGGGTGAAAAGGCCGGCCTATGTAGTTTCCATGCATCAAATGATTTTGATTTTGTGCCTGGACAGGATTCAGCCCACTAGCTCCTAATCTGTTCCTCGTACTTCTACGAGCTTCAACTTCCCTCACTGAAGGAGAACCATTTCCTCCATACTGAGGCAGGGTGAAACTTGCAGCATCCACTAGAGCAATCCCATCAGGATGTCTTGCATTTACTGGGGACACTGAAGTACCTGTGCTCAAGAATGCATTGTAGTACTGAAAATTCCCGAGGTTGCAATCAGCATTCTTTCTTTTGTATGCACCTCTCACATTATCTATATGGTGATCAGCAGGAACTCCAATAACTCCATAACTGCTGGAAGATGATAACTGATCACAGGATCTGTGACTTTGAGGAAGATCTGAAGGCTGGGCCATGTAAGGAACGTAAAAGTTGGGTCCAGAAGCAACACCTAAATCAGGATTTGGTGGATGATGTGAGTGATGCTGAACCCGTCGGTATTGTGGTACCCCATAGAACATAGCACCATCATAACATTCTGGTCGATTATGGGAACTAAGATTGGTTGTATTGCCTGTAGTTGTTATTATTGTCTGAATATCAGGTTGAGGAAGATTTGGTAAGCCTCCTAAAAAGACGCAAGGTTCGGGACGTAAATAACCACGGCTACGCTGATTCATCTCTATATCAATCATTTGATTAGAGCATATCATGTTTCTTTGTCCCATTTCACTAATTTTCCCTGCTTCCAAGGAAATATGTTCAATAGAACGCATTAGAATCTGTTGGAATAGAGTGATTAGAATCACCATTTGCAGATAAGAACAAGGATGCACATTAAAAAGGATAAAATACACGAGCCTTAACAAGCTGTTTCTATTGCAAAGGGAACCAGTAAATCTTGAGTTGTTTGCAAACAGATCTTAATCGAACAGCATATGCAACCTAAAACTGTACATGAGGGACCAATGGACTTTGAGAAAAGAGTCGAGATCACATGAACTTATCAAGAGGAAAGAAAAATAGAAATGAAGTGCCCTGGTCGATGTTAATATGTGAGACTAGTCCATTCAAACAACCTAACTGAAGCCCTAAAAAAGCAGCATCCATTCTTCTCGCCACTGACCATGAGAATTTCACAACAGTTTTATGGTTTAATGAACTTGCAAAATACCTTAATAGAGCAATCACTAAAACCAATATCTATCTACCTATCTCTCTCTCTATATGTATATATATATCATCTACTGTAGTTAGATATAAATCAGAATCTTATTAAAATTGGGCGAAAAAGAACATGGTCATAATATTTTTTGTTTCCCTTAGTTTTATAAAAAAAGTTTGCAATAGTCAATTTTTTGCTTGGTATAGCTTCACATTGTGGAGTCATTTATTAATCTACATCCATTAGGGCATCAAGGTTCTTGTTTTTTATTGCAAGACTTTATAGCTGTAAACCTTTTGGATAACTAGAAATCTTGAACCCTTTACAACAATAATTTGCTTCTAGAAATGAAAATATGACCCACAAAATTGCCCAAACTCTGAATCTTGCATTAGTGTTGCATTCATCAGACAAGATTTTATCACTAATAGTCTTTTTTGTTTTATTGAAAATTCACTAGGTTTCAGACTGAAGATTTATATCTTATTCCAAGATAACACGAGTGTGACATTCTTGTTTCTACTCAAAAACTGTTTAGTGATTAACATTTTGGATAACTTGAAACCTGGAATGCAAGTTAACATCATTTTGTTATAGAAATGAAAAATATGAGCCAGTAACACTGTCTGATCTCTATAAGAATGGCTTGATTCCACCCTTAAGACAGATATAGTCCCTTGGGGCAAAATTTTCTTAGACTTAGCATTCTAAATCAATTAATCCTACACATTAGACATGATACTTATTTTGAGAAAATCTTTAAAACCTAAACTACCAACAGTCCCACATGAATAAAGTTCTTGAAGGCACTGAGAATGCATAATATTGGATATATTTCTACATAAGTCCTCATGCATAAATAATATCCACCCAAAGGGATGCTTTCCTAAAATAATGACATCAGGAAAATGAAAATTTAAATTTCCTTCTACATGAATCCGGCACTTGATGAAACTACCCTATCTTCTACATTAAATAGCAAAACCAAAGGCCTTTATGACGTACAAAGACAGTGATCACAGAGTAATATTAGTAAATGCAGCATGCCTGCTGAACCTCAAAAGAAATATAAAAGAAGAAAATGAAAATGAAAAGTAATAAGGCTAGTGTTCCATTTCTACATTCGGCATGTTTAACTGGCATGCTATACTAATTCAAACATAATTATTCCGAAATATGCTATTATCTATAACCCTGCATAAGAAATTCCTCCAAAACAGATTATGCAATTCAATCTCATCCACCACAGGTTCTAAATTACCTTAAATCCCCATATCTAAATAGTATATTCATCCATGAAATCATTTTAATAGTCAGATAAGTCTAGGAGGGAAGTCGTGCCTTTATTTAGCAAAAGAATAGAGCATAATGACATACACACAAGATGCTACTCCTTTTACAACTTGTCCAAACTTGACAATAAAAAATTATTTCTTACCACCACAAGATAGTAGATAATCCAAACAAGTTGACCACAAGAAATATGAACCCAGAAAGGTGGGTAACATGCAACAAAAAGACAATTAAAAAATAAAATTTGAAACTAATTCCATCTCGCAGCAATCAAATTACCGTTTCCCAGGTTAATGGATATGTTGAGACCTTGACATGAAATCAATAAAAAGAACAAAAAAACAAGTTCTAGAGGAAGCTGCAATCAAAGGATCAGAATCAAATTACGTTTCACACATGGGATAAACCTTGTCTTACAAAGAGATTCTGAAAAGAAACCAAAACAACCTTCAAAGAGACGATTGCTATTGGCTGCCGCAAAAACTTTTGTTAAAGACATATCCGCGTTATGGAGCAAACCAAATCTTAACTCTTAACATAGATATCAACCCAGTTCATATATTTCATAAAATATCAACTAGGTAATCATAATTAGAGAGTTAAACGAATTCTTCCACGAAAAGAACCAATATTTTAACTTGACAAAATTTATGACGTCTGCCTACCTACAAATTAAAAAAAAAAAAGAAAAGCCATGAAACATTTAGCCAGAGCGAGAAATATAAAATATTTGATGGAAAAGAAAAAGAACCCAGCAAGTGATTTAAAGGAAAGAGCCGTTTTCTTTTTTTGAGTGTGTTATTAAAGCTTCAGATTTTATCTAATGTCAGAGAGAGAAGATACAAGTACCTTATCAGCATTAAAAAATCCCGAGCTGAAGTTTCACCGATGATAAACTTAGAATATAATGCCTGAAAAAATTAAAAGAAAAAAGAGAGACAGAAGTCATAATCCACAAGAAACGGAAGAAGAAACAAAACCCAGATTGTGTATTACAATAATAAGGATTAAAAAAAACTAGGAATTAACGTCCACAACGCAAATCACATGAAACCCTAAAGTCATCAGAAAAAATCAGAGCTTAAGGAAAGATTAAAAGAGAAGAAGAAAAAGGAGAGTTACCCAGTTGAGAATTTTCTGGGGGATCTCCAAAGGGAAGTGATTACGAGAGAGGGATAAACAACGAAAGAGAGAAAGGAAGAGAGGGTAACATTTGTTTATTGTAGCTTTTGCTATTTATACAGACAAATTAATGGAGTTAATTTCTTTTCCTATTATAGGAAGAAGAAGAAAAATAATGCTTGACCGTTTTATTGCTCAAATGATAAAAGATAAATATCTGAAATTTTAGAAATTCTTTTATATTTAAATTTTTTTAATTTTTTAAATTGTTAGCTTTAAATCTCTTAGGTTAACTTAGGTTTACAAAATAACGAAAAAGTAAATACACTATGACCAATCAAATATTATTAATATAATAATTTAAATTAAAATGACCAATCAAATATTATTAATATAATAATTTAAATTAACTTTTAACTATAATTTTAAAGTGTTAAATTCGATTTAAATTAATAATTATTTGTTTATATTAAATTTAATTATTTAAGTTTAAATTTAAAAACTATTAAAAATGACAAAGGATAAGACTCGACCGGACTCCGACTAGCCCAATCCTATTTATTATTTTATAAAAAAATTTTCAAAATGACATTATATTCTCATTGTTCGTTAGGCTTCGAGCCAACTTGACATGGAACTCAAAAAACAAAAAAGGTTAAGTCAATTCAAGCCTAGCAACTATGTTGAATTGCCATTTAAATGGTATTGATATATGTTTTATTTTTACTTTCATCTTAAGTCTAAAAGAAACGTTTTTAAAATCTAGATATTAGAAAGAATTTTTTTAATTTTAAGAATAAATTTTTTAAAATTACAAAAAAAGAGATGTTAATTCATTTCATTCCAGTACAAAACAAATTTAACACCGACCTCATAATTCATTCAAAAGTATCTGCTCATCCCATGGCACAAACAATCTTCAAATTCCAAGACAATAATATCAATTGTTTGTTATAATTTCCATAAACTAATGTTGCAACTTTTAATTGTATGTAATATTTTGAAGGCAGAATTATTTAATTATTTAATTTTTATATATTATTAATATTTAATAATTAGCTTAATTTGCATGACATATATCCTTGTCGAGATGACTTGGATTTATATAACATACTAACAGGTGGTCACTACGCAAGTGCACAATGAAAATTTAGAAACGTATAATGCCCAGTTATTTTGTAGAATTAAAAAGTATGTATATATAGGTTTTGTTATGAATGATTAAGATGTGTAAGTAAATATTGTTAAAGTTAGAATTTGAAGGGAAACGTTAGAAATGTATGATGCAAGACAAAATTTTGTAAAGGGAAAAAGAAAAAGATATAACAGGTAAATATTTAAATTGGATTAATAAAATTAAAAAGGAAAAATTGAGAATTCAAACAGATGAAGTAAAATTCGTTTTAACATTTTAGTAAAGAATATAACAACTACAAAATTTGATATGAATTAAAATAAATCAATGAAAATTTAAAAATAAAATTTTGACCCCAATGTAGAAAACAACCAGTAGGTATATGAATTAAAAAGAAACTAAGGACAAATCTATGGGAAAAAATTTAGAATGGTGAGGAATGCCAACCCCTCAACTAGACGTTACTCGAGATTTTCTGCCACATGTTTGAGATATCTCACCATGTTAACGAAAAATCTAGTTGTGAAGTCAATATGAGATCTATTTACATCTGCACGCCTCCATAAAATGAAGTTTTAAGACTTTGTATGAACCTTTGACGCTTTGGTGCTCGAATGGTAAATTGTTAAATTTTGATGTAAAATTATCTAATTTTTTAATTCTATTTTTGGACCCTTTGTAAATTAGAGTTAACATTCCAGCTTACTCAAAATTTCTATGGCAAAATCAAGAATGGCACATGTCCTATAACGTTTATTTTATTACATTATCAAATCATATTTCTACAATTACAGTCAAAATTTCTAAAATATTCATATATCAAAATACAGAGACTCGAACTCGTACTAGTTAAAAAGCTCTTCACAAGTCAACAGTAGGATTCAGACATACTATTGTTCCTTTACCCTTCTTCTGATCATATTGCTCCCATATGTATCCAGTTTGGTAATAATTGTGGACCAAGTTTTTGTAACAACGTATATGGGCAATTTTGAATAAATAGAGGAATCCAAACAAGATTCCCATATAGCTAAAACTAGTTAGGACAGAAATATGAAAAACCTTATCAAATTACTCCTCAAGTCCGTGTATATCACCTTGGCTTTATCTTTATATGGTCCATCCACTGAAACAAATTAATTAGAAAATAAATTACACATTTCTTCCCTTTATCTGTAAACATGAGTGAGGGCAAATGTGTGAGTGGTACCTTTTGAGTAGTAGCGAATTGCAGAAATGATTAGATAATTCAATTTTATCCATATGGGACCTCTCCAATATGGAGGGTCATGCTGCATGTAGCGTTTCATGTACAAGGAACTGTAGCCACACAAACTTATTCATTAAGTATATATACTAAGCGTGAAGATAGGTGACGACGAAAAATTTAAATCCAACCATTCAATTCATCCAACGACTGTCGTCTCACAGCTGTCATCTCGAAGTTTCTACTATGTTCCCAAAGCTCTTTCTCTTTTGCTCTGAAATTCCAGCAGATATTTTGTTCTCTCCTGCTGCTTCTCCTTCTCCACCACCAGCTTCTTTGGCCCCTTACACCTATTACATCTTCCTCTTCAAAGCTCGTTCCTTTCTTTTCTCTTCTCGACTAAACATTCGCTTACCCTTAGAAACTTCTCCTGTAATTCTATCGCTATCTCCTTTTTCCGTTCGATTCAACACCGGAGTTAATCACTCCCTCAACAGAACCACATTCCACTCTACTCTTATCTTAACAACTCTTTTCCCAAACCTTAAAATGAAAGCCCAATCATAGATCTTTCGATGAGGTCAACGATAGCCACTCCAACTTTGGCTCCTACTCCGACTTCAAAAACGACGCCGAAGTCTCCGTCGATCACGTCACTGCCTCCTCTCCTGATGTATTCGATTTTGGATCCTCAGCTGCCGATGTAGATCCCAGTCCTAACTTCTCTGAGAGCCCCTACGGCATCGATAATGGCCACGATAATGGCTATTTTTGTTTTTTATGCTCACAGCGGTGAGATCGATGGCGGTGAATGCAATAATGGTTTTTCTGCCCTTTTGCTTTCTGGTTTC
>JANIIA010000005.1:43932275-43948320 GCA_027478495.1 Erythroxylum alaternifolium
TTTGGTTAAGGCCTGGGTTGTTACTACTGCTGCCTGCTGAAGGTGAAGAGAGGTAAGAGTGAGGGAGGAGATTTTAAAAAATTTTAAAATTTTTGCAAAAAAGTCTCCCAATTTTTTAAAATTTTCGGTACCGACTAGTATTTGACCGGTATTTTGAATATCGCCGGTACCGATTTTAGTCCGGTATAGTATGTACCGGCCGATATCGATATTCATAAAAATGCTTTCAGGTCTAGGGTGAGACTGCATCTAGTCTCATTCTTGACTAGCATTTTGCTAGAAAGCATTGGAAAAGGGGAAGGCTGTTTGGGTATATAGCTGATTATGAATGGTAATTTCTCAACCTATGTGTATACTGAACCTGTGGTATAAAACACATATCAGTCTTTCAAATTGAATGATACATCTGAAGCAGCTAAATGGTTCTAAAGAATAAAGATTATGGAGATTGGACCATAGGGTTTGTTGCCTAAAACGTGGCTCCCATGCGTCAAATTGCTTTATACACACATAGTGCTGCATTCGACATGTCCTTTTTTATTTTTGAGAATTATTATTTGTAGGCGTTATTTTAGATAGAGATGACATTTTTTATCCTCTCGCTATAATCGAGTTTAATTTTAATTAATTTGAATAAAATTATTTTGTTTAATGACGACTTAAGAATTAATTAATCAAAATAATGTCATATTCATACTGAGAAAAAACTATTATCCTTATCCGATCTGATTCGTTGCTATCTTTAACAATAAAAGCAATTGTAACGTAATCTTTTTGAGTTTGTCTAAAGGTACGTAGATTACCATCTTGAATTTGGAACTGGACGATGAAAAACAGATATGAAGCTTTTGTTCCGCTACACGTCTTTCTTAATTACTGTTTCACGTAGAAGATTACTTTGGATATTCGAAAGTTTGTTGGAAACAATATATTGTTCTTATATCATATACGAGTCAGAGGATAATGACGGTGTAAATGTAATCGCCAGACTCCGAATATTGCACGTTTACCTGAACCAACAAATTAGGTCCAGAGTTTAAGAAAAGGGGAAGGTATCCATCCAATTATCATCCATTTATTGGCAATAAGGACTAGCATGAATGTTTGTGTTGGGTGCACGTGCAAAGGATCAACAGCTAGTGGCAAGAAAGTGGGGGATTCTCCACTCTGAGATAACAATGATCAGAAACCAGTAAAGCATATTCTTTTTTAACATGCCAAGTTTTGTTGCTCTTGATTTCTTCTGCCGCAAACTACAAGACAAGAACTAAAGAGTACTGGATCCCAAGGAAGATAAGAAGAACGTTGCATGTGAATGAACTGAGACTTGAATTCATTTGTTAAGACTATAAACTCTAAAATTTAACAATTCAACTTTTCTCCACAGCTCTTAATTACCTTCTATTAACAAAACTGAACATCGGCGTGCATTCAAGAATTTGATTACTTATCAATTACGTGGCTTCTCTTTCTGAACTATCCATCCTCTTTCTAACTCTATTCCTTCAATGTCTTCCTTCTTCCTTTCCGCCATTTGTTTCTTTGGTTTCAAACTGATTTCTTTCAGCAACTGGTCCAATGTTTCCCTGGACACCTAGCTTCACCGTTAATTCCAGTTACTTTTATTGCTTCTTCCCGTCTCCTCCAGTCTCTCCGGCCTCTTTTCACTCTCAGCTTATACCCTCCCTTCTTTCCTTTCTCTCTCCACTTCTTGTTTTTCTGGCTTATGTTCAGTTACTCTCTCCCTGCTCTCTCTCTTTCCTGTCCTAGTAATTAGTGACTCATCTTCCACTAATTCTAATGAAAACCTTTTCATTTTAAAGTTCAACTCCAAATCACAAGTTCAGAGGGTTCTTGATAGTGGTCCATGAAATTTCAATGGCATGCCCATTTTCCTTTCGAAGTGGCAACCAAGAGCTTAACTTCAAAGTATTAAACAGAGACATATTCCTCTTTGAATCAACTTACACACCGTGCTAATTGAATATTAGACTACCCTTACTTTAAGTCACCTTGCCAGCTTCGCTGCTAAGCCCATATGAATGGATGAGGCTACAAATAACTTAAAAAATATTAGTTATAGTGTATGTAATAATTGAGATCAACCAAGAACTTCGGAAGTAATTCCTTTGATGAGGCTAGGCAGGTGATGTGTATGATGATACAATTGTGGTAACTTATCATTGGAGATCACAAGCAAATCATCACGTTCAAGGGAAAATGTGGAGACGAATTGACCAAAAATTCTAATAAGAGGACTATTTTGAGTTAAAAGTTATTACTAAGGACTCTAATGGAATGAACCAACCATTGCTGGTAAGCCTTAAGAAAATCCAGCTAAATCCTATCAATCCATTCCTTCTACAAAAGCTCTGGAACTCCCTATTCTTCCATCTGCAGATGTTACTCAAGTTACTTTTGTGATCAATAATGACATTTATTCTCCTCACGAACATGATTCATCTCTAGAAAGCCAGGATGCTCCCTTTAGTGCTTATGAGCGTAAGGAATATATAATGAATTCCTTCCAATCTCACATGGAGCCATATGCAACAAAATAAGTGGATTCTTAGGAAGAAGTTGGATAGAGACAAGTTCAGTTCATAGTGGATGACCTCCTTCCTAGGTGGTAAAGTAGTATTTGATAATCCTCTCTTCTCAAATCACACACCTGTCTCCAAGATTAAAAGTTCACTTCCATTTTAGGTTCAATAACCATTTGGTGAATGACAAAGGGTTGAAAGAAGCTATCGTCAAAGGCTCAAACTTTCATATTTAAGTATCTCACCTCTTTATTTGCATTGGTAAACTCAAGGGGATAAAAGAGGAGCTTAAAATCCTTAATAAAGCAAAATACAACAATGCTCAATCAGTTATAGAGAGGACCAACCCTTCTCTATTTGTCAAATTAAAGTGATGATGTTTTGCTATTATTGATCTTGCATTTAAAATAAGTCCCCAATTTACTCTAACAACTTCCTTAGAAACCATGAGAATGTAGGTTTATTTCCTAGTTTCTAGACACTTTTCCCTTTTAGAAAATAAAAGTGTATCTTCATAATATGTTACTTATAAAAACCTTACTCCTGATGTTGATACGAGATATGCCAAGGCCTTATTATATTAACAGTTAGCAAACTTCTTTCTATCCTACTTTAGAGAAAAACTTCCCCTCCTTCCCTCCTGCTTACAAGAGTTTTGTCATCATATTTTAAATGGCCTCGATCACCCTTTTTGGGCCAATACACTTTGAGTGAGTTTAGAGGTGATTTAATTAGTTATACTCTTCTTGTAGCAGACAATGACTTATTGCACCAACACCTAAGCCCTCTTTAAATCTTCTTAATAGGGGGAATGCAATCTCTAAACATAAGTTTTATAAAAATGGGTAGCCCTAGGTATATAAAGGTTGAGTCATGATCAGAAAACCAGTAATAATTTGAAACCATGCCATAATCAATTGTGCACTCTTTGAGATGATCATCTGGCTTTTGTTTCTAGTGATCTCTAATCTTGACATATTCTTAAAGATTTTCAAAGAAGCCATAAGAAGACTAATTAAAGAGTCATATGCCCATGAAAATAGTGATCATTTGGAAATAATAAAGAAACTAAACCAACTTCTTACATCTGCTAAGGAATTTAAAGCTGCAATTGGAAGTAACATTATTTTTAGTCAAACCATATGACAACTTCCATGTAAAGAATAAAGACATATGGAAATAGTGGATCTCCTTGCCTCAATCCCCTTGCTCCATAGAATATATAGTATGGTTAACAATTGATTAAAACATTAAATGAGGTTGTAGATATGAAAGGATTTATCAAGGACCTAAATTTTATAGGTAATGCAAAGGCTTCGAGTAGGTGGTTGATAAAATTCCAGCTAATTGTATCTTTTGGAAATAAATCTTAATTGCACAAATTTTAAGGCCATTTTTTTTGAATAACCTTTAAGCACTTCCTAAGCAACTCGTACATTGTCTACAATTAGCCTTCCATCAATGAAGGCACCTTTTGAGTCACTAATAATAAGTTTCAAACACTTTATTCTTTTTAGATGCAATTATTTTAGAGATAAAATTATAATGCAAACTGGGTTTGAAATTATTAAAGGTCTTGGGATTACGAACTTTAGGAATCAAATATAAGAAGGTTTTGTTGATTTCTCTAAGAATCTTACCTCTTTTAAAGAATTTTATAGCAGCTTCAGTCACCACAATTTTGATGAAAGGCTAAGCCTTTTGATAGAGTAACCATTCAGCCTATTAGGCCTAGTGGATTTCTTAGGGCACATCTCAAACACCACTTTTTATTTCTTTTAAGCATTCACAGGTTTGATCAAAACTTCTATACCTTCATCAAATAAATGGCTATCAATGAATGATTTCAAGAGAGGCACAAATGAATAGCTTTAAGCTAGGGTACCTGTGGTTCCTTTGAAGAAAGAGATTTCTCCTTCCTTGATATCCTTTTGGGAATCTACAAAGACCCTAAAGGTTAACAAATAAAATCAATTCTATTTTTATCCCTTCTTCCTAAGACTGAGTTAAAGAAGAATTTATAGATTTTATCATAATCTTTAATCCATTGATCTCTAAACCCTCTATTGTATCAAAGAGAAGTAAGTTGCTACAACTTTAGCATTGTCATTAAGGATCTCTTTTTCCTTATTAGTGAGAACCATGAAACTAGGGTCCTTGTCCATCTCATATTGAATCTTGCTTAGATTACTTTCTATATACTTAACATTCTTTAAGAATGCTACCTCAATTTTTATAATTCAACTTCTTCAGCTCTTCTTTTATTTTCTCCTAGCTTCTTCACATAGATAAAAGATTTGTAACTAATAAATTTATGTGATAGTCCATTCATAGTTACCTCAAGGAACCTTTCTGCTTTAGCCCAAAATTTGTTGGATCTAAAAGGAAAATGCCTATTACTTCTCTTAAACATGTTTTGTAATATTATTAGAGAGTGGTTAGAAAATGATGACTTTAAAACCATAACTTTACTCTTAGAAAATTTTGCAAGCCATTCACCATTGACAAATCCATATGAGTCTCTTTATAATATGGTATCTACTATTTTGTTTATTACTCTATGTAAAGGAGAAGCTCTCAAGCTTTAAATTTATAACCCCTATTCTTTTCCAAGCATTTTTTAAATAAGTTATAAAGTTCTTTAAGGACACATTTCTCTTATCATTATAAGGGAAAATGGTGTTTGTTTAAATACCCTAGTATTAACGATAAGTCATTAATATAAGTGTGTATTCACCATAATTTCGCCTAATTCAAGCTCCTCTAAAATAAGGAATTTGATCTATAAACTAAGGAAACTAGTACCTTAGTATTTTTCTGACAAAACAAGACCTCCAAATGCCCTAATTGGTTAGTAGATTAAATTACTTAACCTTTTGCTAAGCTATTGTGAAAAGTAGTGAAAACACGACCAAAGTGATGATGTTGATGGTTGGAAAACATAAACCATTTGTCCCTAAAAAAGTTTCAATAAAAGAAATTTTCCTAGCTTAATTTGGTCTCCAAAATACCTATCAACCTAGGCTTAATATCTATAACAAAATCCTTTAATACTTGTTGATCAAAAGGATTATTAATCCCTCTTAAGTTCCATAAGATTATTGATATTAAAGGGGATTTTTAAGTTTAGGTCTTTTGGACCTATTCTTCCTACTAAATTTCTTTCTACTATCAGTCTGAAATTCCTCATTCTGGTTATAAATTGAAGCTGTAAAAATTGTATCATTTCAGCAAAAGGGGCTAGGGCCTCATTCCTTTGAGAGAAATAAGGAGCTTTAGGGACCTTCTTCACCTCTTTATTTGTTTGCATTTCATGGTCATTAGGGCAGTAGTCCCCTTATCACTAACTACTTTATTAGAACTAACTTCTACTATATTTGTATTAATATCCATAACAATCTCTTAACAAGGGTTTTAATTTGTAGCATTTCCTACCTCTTCAATCATTTTTTCTGGGACCATCAGTTCTTTACAATCCTTTCTCACAAATCTTGTGCCAATGTCTCTCCATTGCTTCCCTTATTCTTTTAATGGAGGTCTCCATTAGTAAGCCACATTTGCAACATCTTCAAAAAGGGCCTCACCTTTACTAATTCTCAAAATAGGTATGGTTTTCAAAAGCTATTTCCCCAGGTCCACCCTTATTCATCCCACATATCCTACTCTACTTCTTTGAGCCAAGCATGCTAAAGCCTTTAGTATATTAATAATCCAATGTTACCATGTAAGCTGATCTAAATTATGACAGTTGTACGTTTAATATTTTCTAAGTATATCACCAACTTCTAGAATTATAAAAAGAGAGGACTATTTTGAATATACCATAGATCATCACCTAAAATATTCTTTACATTATTACTAGTGTCAAATTTGAAAGAGACCATATTTCCCTCCAATAATAAGACCTCCTTGAGTTAATTTCCTTTTTATTATTTCATTGCTAGTATTTTTATGTTTGAGAAGGAAGTATGTTTGCCTACAAAAAAGCTAACAAGCTTTGTTGCCTAACTCTTTACTTCATTCTTAAGAATCTTATTATTAGGGGACATCTTAACGCACCCCTCAATAGCCTTAGGAGGATAATATTCTAATGCTTTACCCTTTCTTTTAAGGGATCCACCCTAGCACTGCTAGCGGAAGGAGAAAGTGAGAGCCTATACACAAATTGGATTTCCCATTATGAGGAGCAAACAAGTCAGAAGCTTAGTTAACAAGGAGGGGTCGGAAGAAAAAATTATATAGGGTCATGATACCATCAGCAATCATATTGAAAGTCATAAACCTAAAAGGAAAAGGCTGAAAATAGCACTTGGTCAATTTTTAAAAATTTTCTCCAAATATAGTAACTAGAAGGGAGGGTGGAAAAGTCTCTCCTATGAAAGGATAGAACTACCTTTTAAGACAACAAAAGTCTCTTCACCCAATGGACAAAACTAATAAAGCAAGAAGGCAAAAGTTCTAGCTGGGGGAGCAGAAGTGAGGCTGCCAAAAAACAAAGCAAACAAAGAAAGAATAAGTTAAGCAATGGTTAATGGAAGACTAGAACATGAAAGGGGTAATGGAGCTTGATAATGGAGAAGGGAGGAATTAAAAAGATGGTAGAGCTTTTCACTCATCTAAACTCTCAAGTAAGAGCAATGAAATAAATTTTTTAAGGATAAGCAAAAATATAGGTGTGGGGATATTTGACGTACATGAAATATGCAATATTGTCTTAAGTCGCTTAATTTTAATGTCAAATTACCATTTTTATTTTTATTGGTTTTATTGTATAAATTTGACCTTAGGATAATACTATACAAGAATTATAGGTCATTTCAAGCAAAATATTTTAAAAAATCACAATTCTTAGAGGAACATGATTTGGCCCTCTTTTATCTGTTACCTTGTGGCCTAAAGAAATAAAGTACAGCAAGTGACGTGGCCTAAGTCATAGAAAATCTACAATTTAGAGACATAGTAGTGCCAAAGGTAATGTATTAATCTCGAAGAAATAGAAAGATCTATGGTTTGAAGGCATGGTTGTGCTAAAAGTCTATGTTTATCTCCTCGAGGAATCAATAAGGTCTATGGCTTAGCCTATGAATATGCCTTAGATCATGTCCTAGGTAGAGTAAAATATATTTAAAGTTATATGTCATCTTTTGGATAAAATACACATTAAACAACCTTTTCTCTTTAAAAGCTAGAGTTAGCCATCGGTAGGTTTCCCCATCCCTTGGGAAATAAATTCTATGCTATTTTTTGTGTGTGGAATCAAAATATAAACATCATCTTAATAGATCAAGTTTTTGAAAAAGGGTATTTCATCTATATTTCTTTATACCATATTTTCTCTAATTTCGTATTTTAATTATATTGTTTTGAACAAGTTTTATGACTAAGCACTTTTCTATGTTTATATAGAGAAAATAGAATGTTTTTTTTGTTATGAAATGATTTGATTTAATTTATGATATGAAATATGTTACCTTTTATTAGTCTTAATAATTAGCTTGTGAAGACTCGAGAGACTCTGCTTATGAGTAGATCATGTCTTAGGTAGAGGGAGTTGAATTAGATTCTCAAAAGAGACTTACATGATCTTCCTAGTGTTAGAGTGAAATAGTTAATAGTATTTCATAAAGATTAATGCATTTAAAAGTGTATTAGCAATGGTAGAGATATGGGTTAACCAACTAAAGAGCAGTTAGATATAGTTCCAGAGAGCAGTTAGTTATATTCCATAAAGATTTTTTAACTACAATTTTAAAAAATCATAGCCAAAAGTGCAACTTTTAATTACTGAAGTTTTTAGGTACAATTTGCAAAATCATCATCAAAGGTGATCCAAAATTGTTGCCGAAATCAATATCTCAATTTCCATTCTAGAATAGGCTTATTCACACTTCATGTTCTAATAAATATTTACAATCCAAAAAGAGGGGAAAAAATGGATCTTTGTCTAAAGAAATGTGTTGAAAAAGGGCAAATGTATAGAACCTTTCAACGAGATAGTGCTATTTCAACTTTCTAAAAATGGAATCTATTCTAAACATATATTCCGTTGTTCCTTACTTCAAAAGGGTAAAAATATCTCAATTTGATATTTTTAGATAAAATAATTGCCAAAGGGTTACTAAGGGTTATCCTCTCAGAGGTTGAACATTTGGTGACGATTTTGGGTCACTTTTTGGTAACGTTTTTCCAAATCATCGCCAAAAGTTCACTAAAGGTGCCTGCTAAAGGGTCATTAAGCCAAAGGTTGGTTCTTTTGTGACAATTTTCGAAATCGTCTCCAAATGTTGATCCTTTGGCAAAATCTTTGCCAAAGCCTAACCTAAAAAAAAGAACCTTGATAAATCTATATGCATTAAAAATTCAATCATTACAAGAAAAATAAGGTTTAGCGACAGAAATTACTCATGAAATGTGAAGGTTTTCTTTCGGCAAACTAAGTGACATAATTTATTGACGAAAATAGTCATCGGAGAAACGACCGTAAGTAATAATTGGAGACAAAGTATAAATATTTCGTCAGTAATTTACTGACAGAGATTTTTTATTCTGTCGCCATATTTAGCGATGGTAATTTTTGTGTTGTCAGTAAATTTAGCGACAAAAGGTTGTGTTTGGTCAGTAAATGTAACGGCGGACAAGGTTCAATCATCGATAATGTTACCGATGGATTTCCCAATTTTTCGGTAAATTCATGACTAATTTTACAGATGGATCTTAGTGGTTCATCAGTAAATTCACGACAACCGACAGATTTTGGTTGTTCGACGATAAATTCACTACGTTTTACCAAAGGATTGTGGTGGTTCATCGATAAATTCACTAGTTTATACTGACAAATTTTGTTTTTACATCAGTAAATTTAGTGATATTGTTTTTAAAATTTTTTCCCTACATTTAATTTTATTTGATAATCTTATGATTGATGTATAATTTATACAGTTATTTGTTAATAATATTTTGAAATTTAATTTATTAAAACAGAAAGTTGATTGATGATATGAAGTAAAAATTATCTTAATTGATAATAAAAATATAAAATGACTACAACTATGCTATTCATTTAGTAAATGTGGATGCTCTGAATGTTGCGATGAGGTGATGCCCTTCCCCTTTAACTCATCCATCTCATTACAGAGTTGGGCTATATACTTCATTGATTGTTGCAACTGAGTTATCAGTGCCTGTACTGTGCCCTGAAGCTTATAGACTTCATTAGATGTAGACCGCCTACTAAATGCTGCTGTATTGGATGTGGAGGATTGCGAATAACACGTGTTCGCAAATGAACCTAGGCTGAAGATCCTTCCACGATGGTCTACACTGTATGAAGATATGTGTGACTCTCCTCAACATCTTCAGACTGTTGAGACTGTCGTTGAATGCTTTCTTGTATTTGATCCTATCTGAAGGCAATGCTTATGTTAATAAGTGATAATTATTAAGCATTAGTATTAAAGCATAAATTTCACTTATATTTAGTTCTCTACATTTGGTGTTGACAAAGGTTACACTGTCATGCTTCTTAGTGTGAGCGTGCAAAAAGAACTGACGGGGTGTAGGATTCCTACCCATAGACTTTTCCTGCATCAGAATAAAATGTTATAAGTGAACTACAAATATCAAAAATTTTAGTAAAATTTCCTCTATTTTTATGATATTTACCCCCTGTTAAACAAAGAAAGTAACTTAATAACACAATCATATATGGCACCATACATTTATAATATTATCAATCACTATAATACACATATTTTCATTCCTAAATTCACACATCAAATTAAATTGAAATATATTGAAGTAAAAAATTAAAATATAAGTGTAAAGTGTAGATACTTACAAGTCTCTCTGAGTTGTCGTGGTGGGTAATAGATCCTCCAATGTGTACAGGAAGACTCTCCCCCCAGTCCTTCACGTCTGTTGGTAGAATTGCACTATGAAATGGACATTGCCTCGAATATTGTCTAATATTGCTATCAACGACTCTATATTTCTTCAGAAATATAAGGAGATCGTACACTAGTCTTGTGTATCGCACTAACAAAGTCTCTATAACGTGTACTAGCTCGTCTTTCCCATACTTTATAAATAACTATGTCAAATTCAGAATCCTAATAAAATTATTTCTAAAAAAAGAAAAAATACAATAAATACTTATAACCTACAATATTTATCTAATTAATGTATATGAATTAATTATAAAAATACAAAAGAATATTTTTTTGTATCTCAAACTCCTGATAATCTCCTGAGAGATATTCTTCCATATATAAGCCTCAAGATCAATCTTTTTCTTAAAATTAGATGTCATGTTTTTTAAGCATGGTCCAGATAGAATCAACCTAATATAAAAACAATTTTATATCATTTTTAAATTTAAACCTGTAACTTAATTATTAACATATGGTGTTTTATGTATTTTCACTTACAAATTGTTGACAATTATAATACAAGTTGTTCCATCCACTCCCTCAGCTCTAGGCAGGAGGCCATCTCCTTCATCCGTAACGTTTCCCCTGATATCTCTGTTAGTGTAGGGGTGGTGGATGGTGTAAAGCTATTGGATGGTATAGCAGCAGGTACAGAAGGTGATGCCTCATCTGCATGTGCAGTAGTTGGAGGTACAACATTTGATTCTGATATAGTTGTAGAAGGTGATGCTTCACCTAGAATGTAACTGGATCCAAATCGTGGTCTGAACCTTGATCGCATCATATCCTGTTTCTCTTTGATGGCATATTTTAACCTGAAATTTATCTTTTATTGAATATTATAAAAATATAACAATTTCAATTCAATATATAACAATATATTGTTGATTCAATAATTGATTTATTAAATATCATATTTTGTTACAAACACAAATTAATCGCTATCAGCACTCAACTGTGAATAAAAATTATCATCATCTTCTTTTTTTGAAGAATTAGAATTAAACTCAGGTTCCTCTTCAGATCTCTCGCCTTCCTCATCCTGTCTAGATGAAATTTCAACATATTCATTATTTGGATCGTTCAAAAATTCATTCTCGTCATATGTAATAGATACATTTATTTCATAAATATCTTTTTGAAACGCTTCACTTTCAGTTCTCTGTTCTCCTTTTCTATGTGATTCAAAAATACCTCTAAGTTTAACTTTGCAAACGACCAACTAATCTAACTTATCTCGTCGTAAGCTGGGAAAAGGAACATAATACACCTAGATCGCTTGCATCACCAACACGAAAGGTTCAAATTGTCTAAATCTTCTTCATTGGTTGATTTCGACTAGATTGTATCTGCTATACACTTTTGTACCAACATTAGGAGTTGGATTAAACCAGTCACACTTAAATATCACACTACGCTTTATTAACAATGCAAGGTACTCAATTTCAAGTATATCAATAATTTTACTATAGTAATCTATCAATTCTCCCTATATGTAAACCCCACTATTTACTATTTCTATGCTATGAACATGATATTTGTATCCATTAACGAAATACACCAGATATGATTTAATAGTTCGTCAAAGTCCTTTTGCAAGATTACATATGAACTTGTTCTTTATTGGATTTTCTAAGGCCTACATAAAATAAATTATCGTATTAAATAGTATAATGACATTTGAACACTTTAATCTTATAATTCAATAACTTTAATAATTGTAAGTGAAAACTTACATATTTCTCAAACCATCGAGGAAAGTGTCTTCCAACTTCTTTATTGATATCATACTGTGCTTTCTAGGGCATTAGCTCGAGTAACCATTCCTCATGTAATTTAAAAACATTATTATGTATTTTAGTTATGAATAACACTAACTTTCAAAACCCAAATAATCAATTTCAAAATTAACTACAACTTATTGCACGAAAGGTTGAACCCCTTGACAGTTCAATAAAATGTAACCATGGGCAGCCTCTATTCTTTTCTCTGTTAACATTCTTCTTATTGAATGTCCATATGTTCGTCTAGGATATGTGAAAAATGGATAAGTTAACATCAGCATCACTTGTTCCTCCCCCATCATCATTACGAGGAACTTTTCTCTCTTTTGTCATGTGGCTCAAAATAATGTGAACAAAATGTGCTTGCTTTCTCCACTAAATAAGCATTACATATTGAACCTTTAACTCTAGCCTTGTTTTTGACATTTTTTTTCAAATGATGCAAATCCCTACATTAGCAAATATGGTTAATACAATTTTTTATTAAAACATGTTATTACTTCAATTTAAATATTATCTATAATTACCTCTCAAACGGATACATCTATCGATATTGAACTGGAATAACAAGTTTAGCCTTATGTGCTAAATGTATAGGTAGATACTCCATACAATCAAAGAAGTCTAGAGGAAAAATCCCTTCTAATTTGCGCAAAATTACTAGAATTTTCCTTTCTAGTTTTTCCATTTCAGACAACTTTATTTCCTATGAAGTTAAGCTTTTGAAAAACAAACTTAATTCTGTTATAGCTTACCAGACCTTATTCAGTAACAACTCCTGAAATGCAATTAGAATTAGCCTTTGCATAAACACATGACAATTATGAATTTTCATCCTAAATAATTTGTACTTCCTTATGTCCGCACACCTTGCCAAATTTGAAACATAACAATCGGGAAACTGTAGACTTTTCAATCATTCATATAAAAATTTCTTTTGTTTTTTCTCCAAAGTGTAACATGCTTTCGGATATTTACTGGTGCGAAGATCTTTATCTAACTCATTCCTTTTAAAAAAAAGTTTCAAGTCAACTTGTTATTTTGTATTGTCTTTTATCCTCCCTTCAATGTTCATTATGGTATTGAATAAATTGTCAAAAATATTTTTTCAATATGCATCACATCTATATTATGACGTATCAAATTAGTTTTTCAATATGACAAATCTCAAAAGATGCTTCGTCTTCTTCAACTAGAGTTTTTACTAATGATTGTGCTAACTTCATCAACTTTAAATTCTGTAACTTTCAATAACCTTAATTCATCAATCTCCTGCAATATCTCTGTGAAGGGGAGAAGGTATTTGTACCATTGTATTCTTAAGTTTATTGTGTTTAAATGGATGATTTGGAGGAAGAAATTTCATGTGGTTGTCAAGCCAACATGTTTTGCCCCTATTTGGAAGATAAAATGCATAAGAACCATTGCCACAATAAGGATAAGCCAATTTTCTTGCTGTGTTCAATCCAGACAACATAACATATGTCAGAAAATCACTAATAGTCCATGTCAAAGCTGCTGTCAACACAAAATTTTTTTGCAGAAACATATCATATATCTCCACACCATATTCCCAAAGATGCTGCAATTCGGATATTAATGGTTGTAAGAATACATCAATCTTATGCTTTAGATTTGTAGGCCTTGGCATAATCATTGTCAAGAACATATATGTCTCTTTCATACACATCTATGGAAGCAAATTATGAGGAGTAATTATGATTATCTATGATGAATATTATTGGCTGGATTGACCAAAAGGTTGGAATTCATCCGTCGACAATCGCAACATAATATTTTAACTTTCACCTGCAAACTCACAATGGGTGTTATTGAAATGTTTCCATGCTAGTGCATCTGATGGATAAATCATTATTCCATCTTCCTGTTCATGTTCATTATTCCATTTCATGTAAGATGCAGTAACATCATAAGCATATAGTCTTTGAAGTCTTGGAGTTAGCATGAAATAATACATTCGCTTCCGGGGTAATAATTTCTGTTTCATAGAACGCTTTCTAGGCTTGAACCTAGATTGACCATAAAATTTGCACTCTTATAATTCTACATCATCTTCCCAATACAACATACATTCCAATTTGTAGCGTTAAGTTTTTTCAACGGACAAACCAAAACCCCTAATAAATTTCTTCATATTGTAAAAACTATCAAACATTGTACCTTTAGACTTTATATTCAATGTTTGAGCAATTAAATCATTGTCTCATAATTTGGCCATAATTTTTGGTTAACTGACTGTAGCAAGTCAAAAAATTATTTTACATGTGAGTTTGGTTCTTCTTCAAGATTTTATATATTTTTATGAAAGGTATAACCAGCTACATCATAAACCTTTGCATGAAAGGATTTTCAATTGCACCCATATTAATTGTTCTAAATCCAATCCCCCTTTCAAACTCATTCACATTTACTAATGAGTTTATTTCATTACGTTGAGGTGCTGCAAATCAATGGCTTCCCATATTGTGTCTGCTCAAAATAATTTGGAACAAACCCTTTTCTCAACAAATGGCCATTCACTTCATCAATAGGAAGGAAACGAATATGCTTGCACTTTTTACATGGACATTTGATCTTTGAGCTATCCATAAATGCAAGTTAAGAATATGCATAATGAATAAAAGCTTTAACTCCCTTAACAAACTTAGGATTAATGAAACCATCAGGTGTTAATCTTCTATATATTCAAGATCTATCAACATTACTCATTTATACAATTTAAAAAGGTGATTTCATAGTTAGTATCCTTCATGTCTCCTAAGTTTACAGAACATTTAAACTTTACATATCATCCATTAAGTATTTATGTTTGAATTAATGACTTACAATTGATTTCAAAACTATGTACTTAACATTGTTTATACCTATAAATCAAGAAAGTAAGTTCTCACTATAACTCTTAAGCTTATGGAAAATTTCACCGATAAGCCTCACGAGAGCTAAATCATGGGTTTCTAGTCTATATACCATCTTAGGAGTTTATTATACGAAGAACTGTCGTGTCTATTAAACCTATAAATTTCTTGTGTTAATACTAAGTTTGAATTAATCATATTGAAGTTGAAGTATTTATGTTTGAATTAATGACTTACAATTGATTTCAATATTATGGTACTTAGCATTGTTTACACCTGTGAATCAAGAAAGCAAGTTCTCGCTATAACTTATAGACTCGTGAAATTTTTCACTGATAAGTCTCACGAGAGTTACATCACGAGTTTCCAAGCTATATACCATCATAGGAGTTTATTATGTAAAGAACTGTTATATCTATTAAACCTATGAATTTCTTGTGCTAATACTAAGTTTTAATTAATCACCTACAATTGATTTCAATAATATGGTATTTGGCATTATTTACACCTGTGAATCAAAAAAGCAAGTTCTCACTATGACTCTTAGGCTCATGGAAATTTTCACCAATAAGTCTCATGAGAGCTGCATCATAAGTTTCCAGCCTATATAAGATCCTAGGAGTTTATTATGTAAAGAACTTTCATATCTATTAAACCTATGAATTTCTTGTTTTAATACTAAGTTTGAATTAGTCACTTTGAAGTTGAAGTATTTATGTATGAATTAATCACCTATAATTGATTTCAATACTATGGTACGTGACATTGTTTACACATGTGAATCAAGAATGTAACATCCCCTCACCAATAGGAGTGTATAAGTGTATAATGACATACGCATGCATTCATATATGCACATGCATAATAATGAGTGAATTTTGCACATGAAATGTTTGTACATGCATACATGACAT
>JANIIA010000005.1:43965613-43976349 GCA_027478495.1 Erythroxylum alaternifolium
GAAAATGGCGTCTGATTGGAGTGAAAAATCACTCCAATCTGCCGATTCTCCTCCAAAATGGAGGAGCGTTGGAGTTGCCCTTAGGGGTGTGGAAGAAGGAGGGTGGTGTAATAATGGTGGGCGTTGTTGGGTTATGTGAATGTTGGGAGGCAGAGTTAACGGTCCTGAATGCTGGCAAAGGAGTGTTATTGATTGAGCAATATTTGATAACGGAAGGACATTATATGATATGAGGGGGTTATGTAGTGTACTAGTACTACTTGTCTTTAGCATAAATCGAGCAGAGTTTGGTAATTTATTGTTTTGATTATTGGAATGACATTTCTGCCCGTTCAATGTATTAAAAAATGTAGGTTCCATCAGCGCCTGATTTTGTTCTTTCCTCTTCTTTTTCTTTTTTTTTTCTGTTCTTTCCTCTTGTTAAACAGAAAGAGCAGAAACCCATCTCCCTGCTCTGTTGTTGCCCATCAAATTCTCACTCTTGTGCAACTCTATTTTATTAAACTCTATCTACATATTTACATAAAATCTACATAAAAATATCAATAGGTCAGGTTAAGTTTGGGCTGCTCTTAGTAGGCTCGACCCGGCCCAGGACTATGGTAGTTTGTGGCCAGACGGGTTATGATGGGTCGACCCACAATCCCAGCTATGGCCTGAAGGGTCACAAGCGAGTCGCACCGGCTGATCCGTTATTTGTTTTTTAAGTAAAAAACTTCCAAAACAAAGTCGTTTAATTTTGCAATCCCTAGATTCACATAAATGTATAGATAAAATTTAATAGAATATGATAAAAACACTATAACAAAAATAGAAGACATGATCTCTTGCTCTTGAAAGGAAATTCTAGAAATGCATGAATAGCTATGATCCAATAAAAATATTTTAAAAAAATTTCGAAGTGCATTTTTTTATTGAATCAATTTAAATAAAATATTTTTATAATTAAATTTCTCTATTTTTAACTAAAAATAGCTATTTTTATTGATCCATAAAATAAAAATACAATTTTATAATCTTTTGCTATTTTCCTAATGAAAAGCAAAAGAAAATAATTTATTTGATTTTCCTTATCAACTTGAATATATTTTTATTAATAATAGTAAATTCACTAAATAATATATATTTATTAATTACTGTAGACACAAATGTTAATTTGATTTATCATAAAGTGTTTTTTTTATAAATATTATTCTTTTGGTTTTATTTGAAATAATTTATCCATATATCATGCAATATTTAAACCACATAAATACTGTAATTTGTTAAGCTTTCTTATCTAAACTTATTGTAAATATTAATCATAAATTTCATCTTTATTTGTAATCAAATATTATATAAATAGTAATATTAATTTTAATTAATTTTAACTATTCATTTTATAAATTTTAATTAAATTGAAGGTTTAAAACATTTTTATATTAATAAAATAATTAGCTGAATTTTCAACATATTCATAAATTTAAAATTAAATATTTTTATAAAATTTACATAACTTTTTAAAAATAAACATAAATATTTATTATTGAATACAAATTAAGATATTATTTCTTAATCAAAATAATGACATAATATTAATTTAATTGCTCACATAATCAAGTTATGATAAAAATAAATTTCATGTTTGTGATTTTCGTTAGTTATGCAATTAGGACGAAAGTTAAACTAAAAATTAAAAAATATTCTTCCCGTAAATTTGAAATTCAAATAGAAGATTAAAATAGTTTAATTTCAAAATTTTGAAAGACTTCCATTTAGAAAAACATAACTTTCAAAGAGAGAAAATAAATATTAATCCATATGCAAAACTAGTTTCCAGATGGTTTAATGAGAAAATAACATGGAATTTCAAACTTTAGTAGTATAGCCATTCATTACTTACTTTTTTTCCCCTTACTTCAACATTAAATTTGGAATCATTTCTCTCAAAAGTTAAATTGGGTAATTCAAACTTAATTTAGTATTTATTTTTCTCTATTGACCTTGTTTCTAGTTAAATTTTAGGAATGCCTTAATCAACTCAAATTCATCATAATGGAATTCAACTACTTGCTTAAAATAGTTATGAACTTATTTTTATAATTTATTTAGCAATAGTGTACTTTGAAATTAAAAAGCATCTCCATTGTTTACCTTAATCAAGTTACCTGTCAATTTACTTATATCTATGGTTAAAAGTTGAACTCTTTCTTAATTAACACTTATTAAACTCTCCCATACTTAAGCATTTATTTGTCATCAAGCAAATCAATTTCATTACTTATAACTTAAATAGTTGGCAACTTTCGGGAAAAATTTAGCAAATTAAATGGATAAATCAAGTCTTCCCAATATGCATTCAATTGCAAAGTTTATCAAATTATGAAGCATTTACGTACTTGCTTCAAGTCATAAATCAATTCAATTCATTATATAATCCTTCAAACTTTAACTTAAGTCACAAAATTTAACCTAATACGTAAAGTGACCATATATAAGAAAGATGATTCAACTTTTAAACCTTTCTATAACCCTTACTGAAAAAAAAAAAAACATCAACTTCAAAACAACACACAAGAGCATTTATAAAGTCACTTAACTTTTTGATCCACAGTAAATACCTTGTTATAAATACTCTTGATCAGTCAATTAGGTCAATGTTTCAAATGGCTACTTGCATCTCTTTTACATTCAACCTTTTTATTTGAATTTGAAATCAACACAGTGGATTTATTTAACGTTTAACTTTTTCACACAATTTTCTTTTCTTTTTTTAAATGTTTTAAAAGAATGCACTTATAACTCAATCATATGTTGAGATTATACAAAAAAAAGAGTATTAAAGTTCAAATCAAGTATCCATTTTTAAAATTAATAAAACAAATTAAAATTAACTTTATCTTCAATGCTCATAACTATTTTCTTAAACAAATTAAATGTCAATAATAAACAAACTTATAATGAGTTAGCTCAATAATTATTCTTTCAAAATTAAACTTTTTTTCAAAATTATTTCCGATTAAGCTAATTATAACAAAACTGATAAGAATAAGGAATTTTTCCTTACCAAACCTCCCATAATTAAATTGCATAACTATTCCAATTTACATGACATATAAGAACAATGAAAAATTTTAAAATAAGGATAAAGAAAGAAATTAAGATAACAAGTACTCCCTTGATAATAAAAAGCTTTGTAGGTACATTTTGAAAAGTATGAACTAGAGGTGTATATCTTGATCTAGCCATAAAAAAATATCGAAGCAAACTAGAATCTATGACTTTAAACTACTTTTAACTTAAAATATGCGCAATAATAATCAAATCATGTAAAAACATAGTAAAAATTAACGATAAAGATTCCCAAAGCTACTAATATGAAATAAGAACATATAAATTATTCGGTTGTCTTGCAATAAGTGCCTTTTTCGTAATCTTTTCATTGGACTCCTTACTCATGCTTTACACCCTAGTGTCTCCTTAAATGAAGACTTAATTCTCCTCTTCTTCAATCTTTCAATCTCTCCCTTTTTAGTTCCTCAACTTATATTCTCACAAAATCTTAAAAAATTCAACTAGTCCCATCCCAAACCAGTGTTAGTCTCCTATTCTTCATAACTGTAGAAAATCTTAATTTACGTGAAAAATACAATCAATATAGGTCTTAAACATGACTTAATGTTGTGCGTCCATATTAGCTTAATAGCTCCTATGTTGTAAATCCAAGGATTTATGTTAAGAATACATAATTGAAGGCCATAAACATGAGATCATCTGAAAACTTCTCCAATTTGACTCTACCTTACTCGAATTTATTTTTTCTTTATTAGAGATAAAAAAATAAGGCTTATAAACAAACTATAATTCATATTTACCAAATCATGTAAAAATTATTTGAACATAAGCCAATTACTTTCAAAATTATGTTAAAATATAATATAATTAGCACTTATTAGTTGATATCTTCAATAAATAAATAAACAATAAGTGACTGAGAATTGAAGAGTTAATATCTTCATAATGACAATTCATAAAAAACTCAACTTTGCAAAATTAAGATTGGGATTTTAGAGTTCAACTTTATAAAATTAATAGGAACATTCCATAAGAGTTGGTAGCCTTATTCAAACTCATAAAAAAGTTGTTGCTTTTGAGAAGGGACTAAAGAGACAGGAACCACTATAGATATCTCTTCAGATGGACTAAAGAGTAGGAAAATATATAGACTTAGAGGAAGCAAAATTATCCTTGGAGCGACTATAAAAATATATACATTGTCTTAAACATAAATAGCCTTACATGTTATAAACACATGAATAAAGCATAGAAAGTAAGTGTTATTATCAAAATTGGGATATATACTTGAATGATTAGACGTAATTTAGCTTCTAAAGATATACACTAGTTAACACCGTAAGCCTTACTTCTATTAATTTTTATTTAGAAGATGGTGATTGCATTTATTTAACAGACATGAAATGAAGCAATACATATTTTACATGAAATATATTCAAAAAATTATGTACTAAGTTTGTAACACTCCACTCTTGCTGGACTCTAACCTCGAATCTGAGCCCTGCGAGAGTGGTGTGCCACATCGCTTAACAATTAAAAGTCGGTATGTATTTTATTTATTTATTCTTTTTTTTTGTAAAACCCCAAATCAATCATCAGAAAATTGTTAACCAAAATGTTCCACTTTGTTGTATAACCAGGTAATACATCACAATGAAATGAACAGAAACTTTTATTAGCCACTTGGGCCCATTCAAATTACAAAATACAATCATCTGTCCTATCAATCCCATTCCAAAACAATAACACAACATTCAAACCTTATAACTTCCTATTTTGTTACTAAAAAATTTCATGCTTTATAGCAATGGAAAGATCAGAACAAGTTCTACACTTCTTATGAAGAGCTCACAAGCAAATTCTACCTCTAACTAGGTCAAATTCTTAATCAAAGTCCCCAATATTACTCTCCAATTCAATTTTTACACACTCAAGCCTATTTTTAAAAAATTCCCATTTATTCACAATTATACCGGAAAAATGTCATGAATGCATGTACAGATATAAATGCATGAGTATGAGATGTGTTTTTCTAATTTTTCACGTGTACCCATTTCTATAATGCAACCCGTTATATGAAAACGGGATGTTACAAAATTAGAGGCACATTATTTCAAAAGAATCACGATTATAATGGGAAAAAAATCACCACTATGTTATTATATCAAAATAAGTGAACCACCTCAAAATGCCTAAGGCCTTATAAAAAGTAAAACACCGTGGGCCTAATGCCAAGCAAAGCACATAAGGCATAAGGAAAATCATAACACCTGAAGTCTAATACTAAGCAAAACTCCTAACGCCTAATGCTAAATGAAATACCTTAGATCTAATGATCAACGAAACACCTCGTGCCTAACAATAAGAGAAACACCTAAGGCCTAATTCCGAGCAAAATATCATGCTAAATGATAAATAAAGAAACATACCAACAGTGAGTAAAATGAAACACCAAATGACTAGTGAAAATCAAAGACCACATAAATAAAATAAAATGACAAGCAAGACAAAAGGTGAACAATAAACTAACAAAATGACATGATGATAGGCAATTGGCAAAAAATAATAGGAAAAATATATTCTACTTTTGGCAACAAGAGAAACAACAAAGGCCAAATGCCATGTGCCAAGTGAAATAGCAAGCTAAATGATAAGTGAAACTACTAAATGAGAATAAAAAACATCATAAACAATAAGTAAAACGAGTTACTAAATGTTTAGAGAAAACTACAGACCAAATAAATAAAGCAAAATGATAGGCAAGGAAAAAGGTGAAATAATAATCGAACATAATGACACGATAATAGGTGTATAGGATAAAATAATAGGGAAGATATATTATACTTTTTTCATTAAACTTGCTAATTAAAATGGTATGAAAAAAATACAATATGGAATAAAGAAGACATTAGAGTTGAAAAATGTAATGAATGACCAAAAGTAACTCATTAACTATTATGAAGCAGAGTTAAATTTGAAATTTCAAAATTTTTGCCACAACATGAGTATATGGTAGAAGAAGGAGGGCTAATAATATAAAATAATGTCTGGCTTTGAGTTTGGAACGAAGGAAAAGTCCACGCAACATGTAGGAGAATGAACATTTATGTTTCTTAACCTTTTAACTTGTTACTAAACACAAAAACTCTATTCATCTCTTTTTAAGTTGATCGTCATAAATGAAAAAATACTGTTACTTTTAATTTTGCAGGCCTATTAAGAGGAAGAATGTGAATTAGAGTCACAAGCTTTCATACCCGTCACTTGAATGCTTGATCCTATATTCAAATTCAATGAATTTAGGTCCATTGAAATTACACCCTATCAATGCTTTATTTGTATTTGTATTATTTATAGGTGAGATGAGTGATGGATCTCCAAGTTTTGGTTAGAACCATTTTAATCTCTAAATACTATAGAAATGACGCTTTTATTATAGCCATCACAATATATTGATAAGAGTATATTATCTTCTTAAAATTTTATCCGATTGTCTAGTTGGTGATGCAAGGCTCACTAAAATTTTTTTAAAACGTTTTAAGATTAATATCAAATTCTCCTTTTAAGATTCTAAAGGTTGTTAGCATAGAAAATTGAGAGAGATCTATTAATACTGACTAAATTGAGTTGCGAAAGAGTGCATTATTTGTCGAGTCACTCCAAACCATACATCCAAAGTGATAAAAAGCATTTGCTTCTAGAAGTGTGATTGGTCAAGGAGGAGCCATCAATCTATTCAATCCCATGTTAATCAAGCGGTACGTGATACGTCAACCTCCGAAGCCTATCTAGTCTACTCATCTTTTGCATTATCAGAAATCCAAGACTTTCCACCTTACAAGACCTCCCCAGGAACGTGGCAGGTTTATGTCATACTACATATAAACACTACAAGCAAAGACCAAGCAAACCAAATGGGAAACTTGGTTTTAGGTTTATATATTATAGTGATTAACTATTAAAATAATCAATTCTAATTATTTTAATAATAATTAACTAAGCTCAATTATTATTATCAGACTCTACACTCTTCTTATATAGTTGCACTGTCGTAATTAAGTCTGAAAAGGACGGGCGTTTTGGTATAGCGCCACATGGGGTCAAGAATCGATGGCGACGAGATGAAAATAAAAAAAAGCAGAGAAGAATCCAAAGGTGCACGTGACCACGGTCCGAGCGATGTAACTCGTAACCCACCATAAATACTTTTCCCACTCGCCTTAGTTTGGCGTGCCCTACACCTTGATTACACCAAAGCTTAACCACCCACTAATTTATTTCTGATGATAACAAGCAATACTGTTTGTCCTGGACTACTTTTTTGTTTACTTTTTAGAAATTTCTTTCATAGGAGAGAGATATAACAAAAAAATGTATGCCCAAAAGAACAATCTTGAAGTCTTCAAACAAACAAAGCAGAAGGCCTCCTTCCGTATCGACTCGTGCTTAAAGTAGTCATTTCTTGTGGAGCAATGGCACGTAGAAGAGCGCGTGGACTTCATCAAAGTAACCAGCAACTTCTACTGCCTAGATGGCCGTACTCTTCCCCAAATACGAGTTGGCCACATAAACAATGCTTTTCAATGGAGAACCAGACTGCCAAAAATGAGAGAGAGAGCAGTAAACGGAAACCCCAAAAGAAGAAAATGATGGCCGAAATGGCTCTCAAATCTTCTGTCTCATTTTGTGTGTACCTATCTTATCTTATTTAATCTCAACCATCCATTTAAGAGGATCACGTCCCGCCGAAATAATAAGTGGGTCAAATATACCTCAAAAGGGGAGGGGCTTTTGACTACGCATTTACACCACAAGAAGGCAAAGGGTGTTGTATTAAAGCTGCCTTAAGGGCATCTCCAACCCCTCTCTATTTTAGAGGAAACACTATTTTGGCGTAAAAAAAGATTCCATCGCAACTCCATATTACCCTCCGTTTCGGGGGAGTGCTACAGTAGCACTCCTCTATTACTGTTCCGTGTATTTTCATTTTTTCCTTTTAATTTTTTCTCTTCTTTTTTTCTTTCTTCTTTTATTAATTCATTTTTTATTTTTTAATTTTTAATTTTATTATTTAAATATTATTTTAATATTTTCATTATATGTTTATATTAAATAATTATAACTTTATAATAATTTTAAGGTTTAGTCTCATGTTTATAAATTTTCATTATATATTTATAATTTTATAATTATTTACTTATGAACAAATATTTTAAATAAAAATTTAAAAAACATCCATTAAAAAAATTCAAATAAGTAAACCACAAATATATTTATATTAATAGTTGAATAATATAATAAATTATAAACAAAGACAAACTAAATTAAAACACATATACATGAATATTAATAGTCAAGCAGTAGCGCTAAATAAACAAAATACAAGTAATATATAATTAATTACTAATACAAAATCGAAAAAATTAATAATCAGGTAGATCGGATCTATCTCTATTAATATTATCTTTTACTTTTTTTGATGTAATGACTAATAAATGTCCTGTGTTTTTTTAATGTTAAAATATTTTTGATTTATGAAATTCAATAAAATTTAATATTTGATATTACATAATTATATTGTCATTTACTATAATTAAATAATATAAAATATTGCAATATATCTCATATATTATTTCATTTAATATTATTAAATATCAAATTATAGTTTAGTTAAAATTTTATTATTTATTATTTATTAACATAAAAATATAACAATAATAATATTATGAATAAAAATATACGCAAAAAAAATCGGGCTAATTTTATAAAGTAATTTTAATAATCATTAATGAAAGGTAAAAAAGAATATGCTGAGAATATTTTTTTTAGTGTAAAAAATAGAGTTATAGATTGGAGTGAAAAATACAATAACATTTTTAAAATAGAGAAAATTTTACTTTATTTTGGAGGAATAGGTTGGAGGTGGTCTAAGAATCAGATTAGGGGCTAATTTATTTATTGTTTTTCTATGGTTCAATGCTTGAGCAGGAAGCGTTGGGACTAACTTTATTAACTGTCCTTTGTCTGTTGTCAACTGGGATGATAATGACTGTTTATTTGATTCGTACATACATGTCACTTATCCAACTTGTTCTCATGGAACATATTTTATATATATAAGAAAACGAACCATCGACGAATGATCCAATTGTTTAGCTATGGATAGTTCTATACCAAGAAAAAGAAAAAAACAAAATAAAGGATGCTGGGCATCAATGGTCTTTGGGTGAGCTAAAGCTCTCGTAAAAGCTTTAGCTCCAGGATATTGGTAGGATATGCGAGTTTGGTTGGCACAACTAGCTGGGGCTGGGGGACATCTCATACCAGAAACCAACCCGAAACAATGCGAATACATATACCAACAGAAACAATTTAACAATGTTGAGTCTTATGATTAAGTACAGGGTTGGATGAGTTGCACTGGCAAGCATGCAAGGCGAATTCCTCTTGAAAATCACATTTTTCCTCGAATGAATGAAAACAGAAATTTAATAGTTCCTTAAATATTGTTGACACGAATGGTCATCTTCACATAATAGTTTTTAAGCAGCACAAATATACCTACTCTTTTGTTATTAGTTCCATATGTATTCACTTTCTTTTAGTTTAAAAACCATTACTTATTCTAAGAAGATTATTCTTTTTTCATAAGCCAATTTTATTTCCTTATCTGTGACTTCTACGTGTAAGCCGAGTTTTTTCTTACCTTAACACCTATTGTCAAATACTTTCTCTTCATTATACGATTATATAGGATCTTAAACATATATAATTCTCACTTATAAATTATCGTACCTTAATCCATAAATATCGATTAATGTTAATTCTCTTCCGTATTTCTATTACTTCTCCTCTCTTTATCACTTATATTCTTTTTCTCTTTATTTGATAGTTATCGACAGAAGTAACTTAATAGGCGTCGTTTATAAGTGGTTTTTTAGAAAACCACCTCTTAACTACTACACCCATCATGTTGATATTAAGCTTTATAAACACTTATTACATGAGATATTAATAATCCAACATTCTCCTACTTGGCTCATGTAACATTACCATCTACATAAGTCATTAAAATTTAATGTGCATTGAATACATTAGTCATCATAATCAAGAATTAGAACTAACATGAGTCTTGGCAGTTGTATGTGATTTAAACAACATATTCCCTTCTATGTACTACAAAGTTAGGGGGCGCTTGGTTCATAGAAGGCAATGAGAATAAGAATAGGAATGAATATAGTGAGGAATGAGAAATGATATAATCATTATTACTATAATGGTTGGTTAAGATGAAGGAATGATTACCATTATCATTGATGGTGGTTGGTTTGTTGAGAAATAAAAATTTGTTAAAAATTTGTTTTATATCAAAAATTAAAGATAATTTAAATGATTATTTTTAATTTATGCACTCTAATTATAATGACAAAATGTTTAAAATCAAGTATATTGTGATTTTTCCTTTCCAAAAGCTCTTAAAAAAATACTCTAGTATTTTCTTACATCAACATATCATTAGTTACATAATATCTTCAAAATATAATTTAATCATCCAAAATCTTGTGCAATTCATCGACACAACTATAATATCCACAGTTCCATTGTTATAGTAAAATCAAATAACATAGTTTAATATAATTTACATTCCTCTGATAATGCAAATGATGTTATATTTTAAATAA
>JANIIA010000005.1:44022870-44035964 GCA_027478495.1 Erythroxylum alaternifolium
AAGTTAAGGATGTGGGCTATTTGAGATACTTTTTGGGGATGGAGGTGGCCAGATCTAGCAAGGGCATTTCAATGTCCCAAAGGAAGTATAGACTTGACCTTTTACAGGAAACTGGGATGATGGGGTCAAAGCCTGTTGAGACACCCATGGAATCAACTTATAAATTGAGTCTTAAAGAAGGCACATTAGTGGATATAGGGAGATACCAAAGATTGGTTGGAAAATTGATCTATTTGTCTCACACTCGACCAGCATTAGTTTTCCTGTGAGTGTGATTAGTCAATTTATGAGCAACCCCCAACAGGAACATATGGATGCAGTACCTAGAATCCTGCAGTATTTGAAAATGACTCCTGGAAAAGGATTATTCTTTAAGAAAAGCAAGACAAGGAGTATTGAAGTATTCACAGATGTTGATTGGGCTGGATCAGTGACTGATAGGAGGTCTACAACAAGTTATTGTACCTTTGTGTGGGGTAACCTGGTAACTTGGAGAAGTAAAAAACAACCAGTGGTTTCTAGAAGCAGTGCAAAGGTTGAGTATAGAGCACTAGCATTGGGAATTTGTGAAGCAATATGGATTAAAAGACTCTTGGTAGAACTTCAGATCAAAGTAGAGCCTTAGATGAGGGTGTGGTGTGACAACCTAGCACCTATTGGGATTGCAAAGAATCCTATCTATCATGGTAGAACTAAACATATGGAGATAGATCGTCATTTCATAAAGGAAAAAGTAGATTCTAGTTTGATTGATCTAGCTCACATTCTGACTAGCAAACAAGTTGCAGATATTTTCACAAAAGCACTTACTAGAGTCAGATTTAAAGAGTTAAGCAGCAAGCTGGGAATGATCAACATCTATTCACCAGCTTGAGAGGGAGTGTTGGAAGAATATTTTCAGTTTTATTACTTTATTTGTTTCCTTATTTACTCAATAGTTTATTCCCTAAAATATCGTTTTCATTTTTGGTCCCTATTTTCATGGGATCTTATTTATTTCTTTCTAGGCAATAATCAAGGGATTGAATAGCAGAACAATTGCTTATCTTCCCTATAAGTATTTCTGTCATTTATGAGAAATAATATACAGAAATTATCCTCAAATTTGTTCAACCATTAATAGATAGCAAATGCAGAAGCCTACTCCAGACAGCTTTAGAATAACTACAGAGAAAAAAGAGATGGTCTCGATCCTCGGGAACCATTTTACATAAGACACAAATTGTATTAGTATTGCCATGCCACCTGTCCTTGGTCCCAAGTTTGTTTCTAATCGCTAGCCATGTAATAAAAGAGGCTTTAGGATGTATGGAATTCTGCCATAAAATCGGAAACCAAGATACCTCGCGTAAACCCCTAAGAAGTAGCTGATGACAAGATTTATTGGAGAATGTACCGCTCGGATCAAGAGACCAACTTATAGAATCATCATTCAAGACATTAACCTGTTGGGGTAGGAATTGTACCAAAATGTCAAAACCTTGATATCTCCCATACCATTGAGCATTGCAGAGCAAGGATGAGACTTTTAAGTTGACAGGAATGCGGTTCCTTAAGTGTTGGACCTGAGGGTTCCGGATAAGAGGACTGGAGTCAGCCCAATTATCATACCAAATCCAAGTACGTGCACCATTTCCAACCTTGTGTTTGATACAAGGATAAACCAAGTCTCGCAGGTTCATCATCTAGATTAGTATCCATGCGAACTCCCTTGCACAACGATCTTGCCAAAAATTCAGATTTTTCAAGTGAAACTCATGAATCCATTTGACCCATAGAGCGTTATGATCCGTGTATAACTGCCAAAGCCTCTTTCACATTAAGACTTTCTGCATTGAATAGATAGAAACTATTCCCAATCCTCTAAACTTCTTAGGAATCACTATCTCACTCCATTTAACCTTTGCATTATGAGCATTGGCAGATCTACCGACATAAACGAAATTTGAGCTCTTATTGTCTTCACTATCACCTCATCTTCGACTCTTCATTCCACCAAATTAATTAGTGGCCTAATTTGCCCTCTTTTATTTCCTTTATAAACTCTAGGCTATTTTGCATCAACACTATGTCTACTATACAAAAGAGAATGGTTCCAGACCAAACAAGTCCAAGGGTGACTATGGTTACAAATGAAGGAATCTAAAGAAATAATTCCTACACCACTTTTAACTTATGCTCAACTTTTTAGGTCACATCCAGTCTTATCAATTGACACAGATATTAAAAGAGGCAAGGAAAGTAAAATAAAATATACCAATGTCACACGTCCAAGCGCACTTCTGTTCCCTTGACCAACACCAACCATTTCACAATCCATGGCTATCACATTTGTCAAACTGTACGACAAGAAATACATTAAGCTTCAAATAAAATGAATGAAAGAAAAACATGGTTGCGAAGAACAACACTTCAACTTACCAACTTAAATCTAATAACAAGAAATCATTTGCTTAATCAAATTCATGACACATCATTTACACAAAACACTATTGAATGACAACATTAGACAAATCTATTGTCTCTTAAAAGCAAAACAAAAATATGAAATCCAATTAATTGTTCATCTCTTGATGTTTCACATTTGAATGATAGGAGAATATGAAGCACCATAATTAATCAGGTATCATGTTTTTGTTATTCTTGGATATATGAACTGAGAATTGCTTGTGGCAAGCCACTATTCCAACTATGCACTTTAAATTGTAGATGATGTATGCTTTGAAACATCAAGACGCACCTGAAATCATCGATGGTTGGATTGAGGGGATTTAGCTGTGAATCAGCAGATTCAACTTCAGGTCTTTCATTTCGCTTCCCTGTAATAAGAACACACAAAGCAAAAAGACTGTTATATAGTGAAATTGGGTGCATCAATAAATTTTTGAAAGTAACCCATCTCTGTTATCTAATATCATTGCAGAAATCATATACAGAAAGACAATATTTCAGAAACTAAGGGTAACTTTTTTCAACATATTCAACTAATATTATGGGTTATCGATCTAGAAAAAATGTTGTTGTCCTTTTATATTTTCCACATTCACACAGTGCTAACTAGAAAGAACCTGGAATAGGGTACGAGACAAAGCAACTAATTTCTGCATATGTGTAGAAAAAAAGTGAGCAAGGATTACTCCTTAAGTGGTGACTTCCTTAGTGACCCGGAAAAAATCTAACAAGGAATATCAAGGCATCAATGAGAAAAATAAAAGAAAAAAGGCAAACTGAAATATCAATTTCCACTCATCAGAACAAATGACACTAAATGCTCCTCACTCTTACATCGAAATACATTTCAGAGAAACAAGAAAATTTGCACCTAACAAAGGAGAGAATATATAGAAACAAAAATATAAACCAAGAAAAACTTAATACTGATGGTGCTTGAGAAGTCAGCAGGTTACCAAGGGTGGTATTACCTAATATAGAAATCTGGGTTTGGCCCTTTACGTCATTGGAGGATCTAGACGGCCGTTTAGAGACAGAGCTTTTAAGTTCCTGCAAATGTCCACAAAAGTTAAAAGACGAACTTCAGAAGGAGATAAGGTGGGGACATATATGTATGTATATATATGTGTGTGAAACAATAGAATGTCTATATAGGTAGAAAGCGAGAGACTTCTCGGAGTTTAGCCCAGTTAGGGTTGAGTGGCAACTGCTGCTTGAAGCTTGTCTTCTTCAGCCGCTTTACAGAACCCTGCTGCTCCATCGAAACAAGAAGATGTGTCGTGGGCTTAAGTCTTCTCTTGTACGACGTGGTATATTTACCCGATCTCAGTGCCGCCAACGTCGTCGTTGGGGATCTCACGAGCAATGTCACGAGAATACAGATATGGACCAACCTAAGGATTTATAGTAAAATAGACGTTTCCCATGTTTACTTTCTTCAATTCTGAATTACGAGATACAATTTCACAGTTAGCACGATCTCCTCCTGATTTCTTCATTAAATGGCATAAATATGTTTAGAATATCAATGATTAATATTACTAACTTAAAATAGTGGAACGGACATTTTTTAAAATTTTTTTTATGAATTTGTATTAACAATAATAAAACTATTTCAACATTACAATCATATCTATTAGAATACTATTTAAGCTTCTAACGCAAGTTACAAAAGAAGTGAGGAAGTTAAAGAGTAAATCGGAAGATTCAATTCAACTCACAAATGCCATTTCCTTTTGATTTCCGGGGTGAGGTGGTGCTTCATGCTTTTTGGCAAGTATCATCGCTTTAATCCAATTTATGCTTCTATCAGCAAGTCGATATTTACTTTCTCTAATGTCAGTGTAAAGTCTTCTATTCCTTTCTTTCCACAAGGAATAAATGGTAGTTAGAAATGTTATTTTTGATAAGGAATGCATTTGGTTGACCGTGCTTTGTGAGAGAAATAATAATGTTCAAAGTGTACTCTCAATCAGTGGCGAAGTCCGGCTAAATTTTAAAAAGAGACGAATTGAAAATTAACTAATTTTTGATTTTTTAAGAGAACGAAATTCGGCTAATTTCTTTTGAAATCGACTTTTCAAATAATCATTTCTTTTTCGTCAAGGATGACAGTAGCCCCCTTGCCACCCTGGGCTACCGCCACTATTCCCAATCATAAGATGGAATCCATAAATTTAATAGCTGTTGAGTACATCCCTATACCACTTTGGAGTAGTTGCAAGTAAAAAATAAATGATTCCGATCTTCCTCAGAGTTCTCGACATAATTCACATATAGAGTCACGATGCCCGTACCATCTGTTTTTCGTTGGTAACCTGTTTTTTTATCACTAGCTATGTGTTGATAAAAGCTTTCAGGTTGAGGGAATTTTTCCAGATGTTAGAATGCCAGGATACCTCCGAAGAGTCACAGTTCAATAGTGAATGACAAGAATCATTTGAGAAGCATCATGTTGTATTAGCTGTCCAGATGAATGTATCTTCTCTGATTGTATCATTGAGGGCTAAAAGGTGATCAACTAAAGCCTAGAAGCCTCATAAATTGCAAGACCAAGCGCCATTAAAGATGATAGTTGAGGTTTTAGAGTAGACCAGGATGTGCATTCTTAACTGTTGAAGATCATTTTGAAGAATAAGTGAGCTAATGCTATTCCAATTATCATACCACAACAAAGTGTTTTCCCTATCCTCAGATCTTGTGCTTGATGAAAGGATAAATGAAACTTCTAAATTGCAGTAGTTGGGTGAAAATCTAAGAACGTTGAGCAGAAGGTCAAATCTGCCAAAAACTTGCGTTCCGAAATTAGATTCCATGCACCCATTTAATCCATATCGCCCTTCTATTTGTAAAAAATCGTCATATTTGTTTGCATAACGACACCTTTTGTGTATTAGAAACTGATATAATGTCCAAGCGCCCTAGTTTCTTCGATATTGTGACTTCGCTCTATTTAATCTTTACCTTTTTGTCATTTTTAACATTACCTGACCAAAGAAAGGCTTTCAAGATCGTGTTAATCTCCTTCGTAACCCTTTTAGGCAAGATTATATGAGCAGATCGGTGTAAATGCATGTTATTTAGGACAAATATAATCAAAGTTAATCTAGCTACATATGATAGATGGCAATTTTGCCAAGCATTAATCTTACCCTTAGCTTTTCTAGTAGGGAAATACAATCAGAGAATTTAGGCTTTGAGGAAGTTGTGGGAACTCCCCAGTATTTAAAAGAATGTGGGTTTAGGCTCATGTCTATCATGTTACTAAGCTCCTCCTTGTTACACATATCCGATGATATATACAATTGACTTTTATCAAAATTTATTTTCAAGCCAGACCATTTAGAAAAGGTTTCCAAGTTCTGAAGTAGCAAGTTAACGGAAGTGGCTTCAACAACACTAAAGAGCACCAAGTCATCGGCAAATAATAGGTGAGCGAGCCTGCTTTCTGCACATCTTTGATTAAAAGTGGAGCTACCATTAGAAGCAATAAGCTTGTTTAATAATTTGGACAAGCCTTCCATAGAAATTGTAAAGAGGTAGGGGGACCTCTTGCATTTTGAAAGGGAGTGGAGGGCATGCCATTAATACGAACACTCAGGTAAGTAGTAAAGATGCAGGTCATAATCTATTTGACAAATCGGTCAGGAATTCCCAAAGATTCTAAACAAACTTGAATGAAGCTCCAGCTGAGAGTGTCGAAGGCCTTAAAGAAGTCAATTTTGATTAAGTAGCTATTGATTCTTTGTGGTGAAGCATATTCTTTAATCTGCTCTTATAAAAGTATTATATTGTCTCCGATGTTTCTTCTCGGGATGAAAGCATTTTATAAGACATAGATAACTTCCTTGAGCAACTTTTTTAATATATCAGCAAGCAATTTAGTAATAACTTTATAGAGTTCGTTGCAGTAAGCAATCGAATGAAAGTCTGACATATGCAGGGGCTGTTTCTTCTTAAGCACTGAGCAAATATAAGTATGGCTTACCTTTTGAAGCAACTCAGATGATGAGAAACATTCTAAGACAACCATCTTCTGTAAATAAACTCCCCGTGATCTCCCAAGTCTATTGGAAGAAACAACAGAAAACCCATCTGGTGCATGCTGAAAATCACATGTTTTATCTTTTGCTCAGTAAAAGGAGAAACCAATGAAGACTTGATGTCCTGATCTAGCGAGCTCGTTAAGATTTGCTTCATGTTGCAAGAGGGCTCTTCAGTAAGTTTAGGTCCCATTAGATGACTGAAATAATTTTTAGCCAAGGCCAAAATATCTGTGCGGTTGACTAAGTGTTGCCATCATCATTTTGTAGTAGCAAAATTTTGTTTCCGTTTCTTCTGGACAAAATAGACAAATGAAAAAATTTAGAGTTAGTATCACCTTCTTAAAGCCAGTTAACACAAGCTTTTTGCTTAAGAATGAAGTGTTGTAAGTTAAGCGTTTGTTGATATTCCTTTAAAGAATTGGTTTCCACCGCTCGCAAGTTAGGATCATAAGGATCAAGATAACAATTGTTTTGAACAGTCTTGAGACGTTGTTTAAGATCAGAGAGTTGATGAGGGTTATGCCTAAGGAATAATTTAAAAGCAGCTTCAAACCTTTCTTAATTTTTGCATTAGCTGATATGTTTTATAATCATTGATATCAGGTAGCCAAAAACTGAAAACAAGATTCATAAAGCCCTCCATCTGTGAGATACCATTGAAATATCGAAAAGGAGCTCTAATATTTGTGATTTGAGCAATCCCTTGAATGGGCATATAAGAGTGGTTCGAGAGGAGAGTTTCACTAATATGTATGTGAGATTGCAGGAATTGAACTGCCTAATTGGGGTTGATCAAGGTTCTGCCAAGTTTTTTCCTTAAGAACATACCCCCCATTTATTTATTTGGCCAAGTGAAGAACCTACCAGATGAGGAGAGGTCGATCAGGTCCTCATTGTTAAACAAATAATTGAGCTCTTTAGTGTCACCTATAGAGAATTTCCCCCTTCCATTTCTGTTGAGCTTAAAGTGCAATTATAGTCACCTCCTACTAACCATGGAAGTTGCGAAACAGACTGTAATCTAACTAAATCCAACTAAAGCTTGTGCCACTGAAACCCGAAGTTGGAAGCATATATAAGAGAGAGATTGAAGGCTACATTACACCCCTCTAGATGACACTGAAAATGCATAAATTGATCACTTTCCTTAACTTTGTTTATAGCTAAAATATCATAGTTAAAGAAACAGAAAATCCTCCCATTATAGTGGGAGAGATGAGTTGAGAAATATTCCAATTAGCTACCAAAAAAGAAAGATCCTTAGGTTGCAGTGGTTCCTTAATTTTGGTCCCAATCAAACCAACTAACTAAGGCTTTTGTGCTTTAACAAAATCCTTCACATGGATTTTTTTTAGGGTCATTGAGCCCTCTAATGTTCAAAATTAGTACTATTATGGAAAGGAGATCTCCCTTTTTGGTTGTTCCCTTTCCTCCTTGAAGTTCTCCTCATAGACTTAGTAGCATGTAATTGGAAATCTTCATAATCTTCTTTATGATCAGTCTATTGTGTTGTTTCAATAGTGAGGTCATTGCTAGAAGCATAAGGGTCAGTTATAAGAAGAGGATCATCAATAGCTCTGGACCCTCAACAGCTACCTTCTTCTAGGGTAATAAGTGCTTTACTATTCAGTTCTGGGTGAAGGGAGTTAACCTCACAACTAGTCTGCCTTTCCTCTTCTTGCAGAATTAGGCATTCTCTAAGATTATAGGACTTAACTTGTTGTCTACTATCTTTATGTTCTGTTGTGCAATTGTAGCTCCCTTATCACCCCTTGTTGGCAAGTTATCTTTTATTATATTAGTGTCCCCCTAGGGAAATCAGGCACCATCCAAAGTATTTCCTGCTACAGACCAGTTTGAAAGATCTTTCCCGTCAGTTGTCAAGTTTTAGTAGAGTTTATGGGCTTCCATCGGTATGAGAGATTTATGACTTTTGTTTCCAGCTCTCTAAGCTCCCCATAACACATGACAGATAAGGTTTCTAGAAAGGAAGAGTTTTTCTTTACTTTAATGCAAACTTGGGCATAGCTGATTCTATCCATGGATGTTGATAGTAAATCAAATTATAACAAAGCAAAAATAGAAAATAAAAATCAAAATTTGTGATTTTTATAAATTTAAAAATTGGAAGAAATCAAAACAAAAATCTTAAACAAGCTACCATTTTGCTAAATTTAGAAAATCAAAAGAGCAAATGGAAACAAACATCTCAAAAAAATTTTATATTGATTTGAGATGATATGCTTGTTATTTCCATTATATTTCATTTCTCATACTTCTTTTATTCGAATTCTGCTATTTCAATTTTTATATTTATTTTAAATTAAATATAAACATGACAATCATATAAGAAACACATATGACGTCAATATGTCAATACATAAAAATACACATGATATTTTAGACGTCAATGTTTAAATTTTCCCTAATATTTATTTAGCTTTATCCAAAATTCTTTTCATTTAATTTTGCCTTAAGTATTTTTATGGCTATATAACATAAGTACAATCATGCATTTAACTTTATAACAATAATCTTAATCTTTAGTTTTTGCATAATTACATTTCAATAAATCTAATTTGAATCTTTATTATGACCGTATTGTATTTATTTAGGTTTAATTACACCTAATCACATCCATTTATCTAAAATTAGATCTGATTGCATTTATTTAACTATACTTACGCATGGTAGCTTCTAATTTATTTTTATTTGTATCTAGCCTCAATTTTATCATATTTGTCTTGAATTATATTTATTTGAGTTTAATTGTGTTTTTCTAATGTCCAAATTTTGTTCAAATTTTATTATATTGTACTGAATTACTTTTGCCCTTTCTACTTTGTTTTGATTAGTTTTACTTAGTTTTAATTTAATTATAATTAAGTATAATTATATTGATTGTGATTAATTTGTTTTAATTATGATAATTAAAGTTTATTAGGTATTATTATATTTATATTTAATTTTTAATTAAATGGTTTATTATTATTAATTTTAATGTAAAAAGGAGGAAGGAAAAGTCAAAAATAGAAAATGACAAAAAACAAGAAAATCGGCCATGAAAAAAGCAAAAAAAAAAATAAAGAGAGGGAGATTGTCATATAAGATGGTCATGTAAAAGAGGGAAAAAGACAAATATCAAAGGTATTAGAACCAACCAGAGAAAGAACATAAGGGGAGGCACAAAACAAAAAGTAGAGGACTAGAGTAGAGAAAGTAAAAGCATACAAACATAAGAAAGAATACAAAAAGAGAAGTTGGATATCAAACATAATAGAGGACAATAATTCTGGAATGGTCAAGTACAACATTAAAGGAGACTTTCTTATCTTTACATTCTCTTTTAGCAGCTCCATTTATGATATTCGAAGGAAGAGGAATGCTCGATCTTTTGGGAAAATGACAACAAATAACCTCAATTTCATAAGAAAAACCTTAAGTTGGGAAGGAAAATTCTACTAGGATGTAATGTCGATAAAAATTATAGCATTAGGATGAAGATAAGATGGAACCTGTCATATGATACATGAATTGCTCATTACTAGTTTAAGTTCTCAAATAAGGATTAATCCCAGTTCAAGCTTGAAAATTAGCAAGGATTGCATAATTTGTGTATTAAATTTCTAACTTAGTCTTGTAGCTAGTTTTTGCCTTATATGGAGTCACTATCTTCCTAATTGGTTAACTCTTCTTATATTGCTAGCTCCGTGCACTTCATAATGTAGCCCTTGTACTGATCTTAAAGGTATCATCACAAAGTTGACTTCTTCAAGGCTTTTGATAGTGTTAGCTGGAGCTTCCTTTGGAAGGTATTGTAGCCCTATGAATTCCCATTTATATTCATTAATTGGTTGAAAGAATGCATTTCCACTACTAGCTTTTTAGTATTAATCAATGGGAGCCCATCTTCTTCTTTCTCAGTAGCTAAAGGACTCAGGCAAGGAGACCCTCTCTCCCCTTACTTGTTCATACTTTATATGGAAATTCTGAATTCCATCATCAAGCATGAAGTGGCCGCTAATCCCAAATTCAAATTCCATGCAATATGTAAGAAAATTGGACTAACCAGTCTGTCTTTTGCAAATGTTCTTCTTTTTTGTAGTGCTAAGCCTAATTCAGTACAAACCTTTATGAAGGCTCTAGATAGATTCAAAAGCTTATCTGGATTGCGGGTCAATTTCAATAAAAGCTAGTTTATCAACTCTAAAGCTACTTCCTCTATTGAATTAAGAATTGCTTCCATTATGGGCACGTTAATGAATACTCCACCATTGCTTTACTTGGGGCTTCCAATTTCCACTATGAGGTTAAACTATCTTGAATGCATTCCACTCATAGAAAAAATCCATAAACAGATTAATTCATGGGTAAACAATTTCTTATCTTATTCAGGGAAGATACAACTTATCCAATCAATGCGCAATTCCTTGTACATTTATTGGAGTTCATATATCTTCTTATCCAAATGTGTAATCAAGATTATGGAAAAGTTATTCAAGAATTTCCTATGGAATCATTCTAATGGAAATAAAGGGGCAACCAGGGTCAGGTGGACAAACATATGTTGTCCCAAAGATAAAGGGGGGCTAAACATTAGCTTAGTTAAGCTCTGTAATCAAACTCTCATCCTTAAGAGATTATGATGGATAATAGAAGACAAAAAATCTTTATAGATTAGGTGGATCCATTCATACTTTCTTAGAGGTAGATGCATTTGGGAGATGATTAAGAGTCCTTCAAACTCTTACTTCGTGAATTAGTTATTGCAGTTTATGAAGTTAGTCCAAGATGATATCAAGTGCAAAGTTGGAAATGGGTCACTTACCATCCTATATTTAGACAATTAGTTAATCCAAAGCCCTCTTATCCACCATTTAGCCTCATCAATGATCCCTCTCTTCCCCTTAGATATTGAGCTTAGTATATTCATTGATAGTAACTCTTAGAGGTTTCCTGCTCAACTTATTTTGCTACAACCACAATATTCTCCAAACTCATCCAGAGAGGATACATTTTATTGAAATGATCTTCCAACTTCTAAACTATCCAACAAGATTACTATAGATGTGCTCAAATTGAGGAATCTAAAAGTTGATTGGAATATAATTGTTTGGCACAAAGTTCTTCCTAGAAAGATGTCATTTCTCCTATGCTTATTATCAAGAATTGACTTAATACTGCAAATAAACTTTCTTACTTTGACATAATTAGAGGATGTGCTCTATGTTCTATAGATGATGAAATTAGAGATCATCTATTCTTCATGTGTTCTTTTTGAAGTTTAATTGGGAACAGGTGAAACTAAAATGCTTATAGACTGGTTCTGATAATTCTATCTCCATCATTATTTATTGGCTAGCTACTTAAGCTTTTCCTAAAATTGACAAATTTATCTACTTACTGGCCATCAGACTATATGTGCAAACAATTTAGAAAGAAATGAATGCAAGAAGGTTTGAATCCAAATTCAAAACCACAAATGCACTTATCAATGAGGTTATTAATGGGATTTGAGAAATTATTTTACTAAGGAACCTTGTAACTAATTATAGTTCCTCTTTACTCCTCTCTTTTAATCTCTAATCCATCTACTACTTATAAAATAGAATTTTGTATGTATATCTAATTTTCTATCTCTATTGTTGAGGGTTAATCCCATGAACCTACTTTTTGGGATGTAATTTTCATTATTTATTAATTCATTCCTTCTTCCTTTTTCAAAAAAAAAATCCTTTATGAGTTTTAATTAATTTCATATTCACTTTTCAAAAAGAAATTGTAATAACTATCTAAAAGAGGGAGCATGGGGAAAACATAATGGTGAGAGGAAAAATGTTGATTAGAAAAAAGGCACAAGGATCAAAGGAAAAAGAAGAAAAGAAGAATAAAAAAGAGTGAGTGTGGGGAATAAAAGACAACATGGTAACAAACTTAGGGGATACTATTATGTAAAGTAAAAAAATGATAGAGACAGTAGCTAATAATGAGAGTGGACAAGAAAACAAAAAAGAAAAGGGAATAACTAAGATTAAAAAGAAAGAACAAGAAATATAGAAAAAATATAGAAAAACGAACGAAGAAAGGGAGGGATAAGACTTGAAATGGATGAGAAAGAAAGATAAAAGAGCTTGGAAAATAAGAGGGGGAGCTAGTTGAAAAAACAAAGGGAAATGAAAGACTAGGAGAGAGATAGAGGGTAATCCTTAAGAGAGAGCATAGTAGGATAATTGAAATTGATAATAGATAATAAATACGACAGGCTTTAAGGAAGATGCCACATTTTTAACACCATTTTCTTTAGACATACGCCCTTTTAGTTATCTCTTCATCGCCTTTCAAAACCCAATCTAGAGTTTTACCTTTCTCTAATATTTATGCTTCTTTACTCATTGAGAAGAAAATTTCAGTATAAGCAATGGAGACAATAACTTCACCATAGTTGATCTTGCCACTACTGTAACACCCCATTACCCTAGGGTACGCATCGGGACGCCCGTAGGTCATTCCGATACATATTCTAAGATAAGGGAGCGCTACGTACAATTACTATAGAACTCCACATGGCATCACATACATTTAGATAAATAAAACCAG
>JANIIA010000005.1:44036064-44046256 GCA_027478495.1 Erythroxylum alaternifolium
CTCTCAAAATTGGTTTTGAGTTTTTCTCTGAATTGATCTGTGGATACCGTTAGAGGCCGGACGATTGAACGGCTTGTAGATTGACAAGATTTAAGGAGAAAGGAAAAATCACGATAGGAAATCGAAACAGGTGTAATTTTGATATATTTCTTATTTTTTTGTTTCGATTTAATTCTGTTAAAGTTGATTATGTAGAAAAATTTTAAAATTATTTCTACTGCGCTTAGATTCGATCTTGCGTAATTTTTCCACACATGTTGAAAATCCAAGACATTATTTACCGCTCCATTTTATATCGACTTGGGAATGGTAATGATATTTGAGTCTGGTAAAATAATTGGACAGCTTTCAGCCCTCTAATATCGTACAATTGATTACTGCCGTATTTAGAATTGAACAAGGGAAATGAAATTGAATAAGAGAAATTGGCTTCCCTCCTTCCTATTCCATTCCCAATTTAAAAAGACCGTATTCCAGGGAAGCCTTTCTTTCCTATTATTAGTGCTGTTAAAGGAAACAATTGAACTTGTGCACTTATAGCATCGACTTCCATTAAACGCCAAGGTCTCTTCATTTGTAATCGGCAGTGGTCAGGAAAATTTTAACATTTTAACACCATCTCCCAATATCTGCCAAGAATTACTCCCACCACTGCTCTGGACTCGATAGTCTGGTAGCCCCACTCCAGCGGCATCTTCACAAATAAATCGTGCTACTCTACCTTCCAAGTGGTAACTCCTTCGTTCTCTTGGTATGAAATGCTATGGAAGAGAAGTATCAGCTCCAAAGCTTCAATGTTTGCCTGGTTGACTATCAAAAATCGCTTAAGCATTAAAGATCGTTAGCATGGGAGCTTTAACCCTATTTGTACGTTATGTCGAATGGTACCTGAAAATAGGAACCATTTATTTGCTTGTTTTCCAAAACTATCTGGAGTCAGCTGCTTCACATACTCGATGCTCCCCACTTCCGTATGTTTGGGAAGATGCACTTGCATGGATAACCCAAAGTATCCACTGTCTAAAAGGATGATGGAATCATCTTTAGCACTTCTTTTTTTACTTATTTAGTATACAGAATATGGATGGAAAGGAATAGAAGGATCTACAGATGAGAGGAAACTTGGGCATATGAGTTAGCGGCTATCATAGTCAATGAGATTAGAGCTCTGGTTATTGCCAAAGAAGTCACACCAAAACTCTCCTCTCATATGCAGTCACGGTTAAGGCTTTAAATCTCTTTAATTTCTGACAATTAGTTGGGTAGAACTGTAGCTACGGTGGTGGGAAACAATGGATTCTAACAGGGAACCTTCTTTTGAAGTTGTAAATAGTTTTACAATAGATAATGAATTTTTAAAATTAAAAAACTCACTTATAATCATGCATAAGTTGTGAGTTTGGTGAAAAATATTTCATAAATGTAGAAATTTTGTCTTCCTATCATTACAAGATTTGTAATTAATTTCTTATTACTTCAATGTTCTATTCTAATGAATAAGAAGCTCAAACAAATGTTCACAAATTAGAAGTGGGTTGTTTACAAATGATATGTATTCACTTGTGTTACTTATTTAAAATTAATTATTATTTTATTTTGTTTATGAGATTATTTTTACTATCTTACAGTTTCGTAGTAGGATCAATTTAAAAGGAGTGTTTTGTAATTGTAAAGGTTTATGATTTGGATTCTTAATTAATATGTGAGTGCAACTAAGTTCGAAAGGAATTAAAGCTTATTTGAGTTGATTCATTAAAAAAGTGAAATAGATTATAATTCAAGAGGCTGAATGATCTTTTTTTTTTTATGCAACCTAAAGCTTCGAAAAGGTATTTATTATCACAACTCTATTGAAAATAATATCTTATAATTTTATAATACTTTAATAATCTAATTTTATTTTCTTGTTAGGACTCTTAATACACAGTTCTATTAATCTATTTTTTTTTATCATATAAATCTCTGAACGGATTAGGCTTCCGAAAATTCAAATTTCATGTATGAGAGTAAATTGGAAGATGATTTTAGATGGAAAAATATTGACATTTCATTTAGTGCATTGAGCTAGAATGATAGTGACGATAAAACTCCCCTTAATGAGTACAACTTTGTATCAAATAAAAGTTAGGGCCAATATGATTTAAGTGGATTTGTTATGGAATGGAATTTAAGTCTTTTTTATTTTTTCCTAGACTTTTGGTTTCACTTTTTATTTAATGCATATGATAAATGCTAAATAGGCAATATAAATATGAAAGTTATAACTGTAAGTGTTTTTGTTTCAATTTTCACTTTCACTTTATTGTACTTATGGTCAGTGCTCTTATTATGCGATTTTTGTTTTAGTTAACTATAACGTTTTAGGTACTTTATTTTGATTTTAATTTTGTAATTGTATAAAAATTAAATAAAATTTTTATATTAATTATGGTTATTATTAGATATTAATATGAATGAAATTTATCTATATGAGTAATAAATGAAAAGTTGTTAATTATTAGTATTAAATTTATGTTATTATAAAATTTAAGATAGGGGTTGAAATAAAATATATATTATAAGGTAAACTATAAAAAAATTAAACTTTACTTAATTTTTGCAATACTAGTCAAACTATTAAACATAGGAATCAAATTCCCTGAGTTTCAATGTTTTTTATAAAAATAGATCATCATTAAGCCTAGTTAGCAATGCTGACATTGAAAATTTATTTGATTAGTGGCTGAGACATGGCCTATTAGTGCCATGTCAAAAGTGCCATATTATATTTAATTATAAAAAATAAAAGGTTGTATTGTAAAAACTTCTATCTTTATTTAATTTTTTAACCCTAGTCTGAACTTTTAAAAGTGATGATAAAATATTCAAAATTTTAATTTTTTTACAAATATGCCCAACTATTAACTCCATAATCAGTGATGTGAAAAATACATTAACAAAGTCATTACACATATGATATATTGATAGCACATCATCTTAAATGTTAAAATAAGAAAACAAAATGAAAAACCAAGAAAAATGTGGGAATATATATTAGAACATGAAAACAAGGATTGCTAGAGAAAACTTTGAAAAGAAGTAGAAGATAATAAACTTCCCTAGAATCCTAAACCAAGACAATAGAAAAAGAAAATATGCAGAAATACCTACTAAAGGAAATGACTAAATTTAATTTCCCAGAATAGTATGGTATGCATATACCTCTCTAAGTCTAACCCCCTAGCCTAGAGTACATCTACACAACACACTTCACACTTCATTTGCTCTCGTTTGCCCTTTTTCTAATCCTCATTATTTTATAAGAATCCCTTGTTATATTTTGAATGTTTGTAGTTTAGAATTGACAAGTTTTTTTTCTTCATTTCTTCTATTTAGATATCTTTTCTTTTATTTGGATTCTTTATATTGTTTTGATTTTTTCCTCTACATATCTATAATATGTTAGGTTAGTAACTATATGTACTTTAAATATGTATTTTGAGCCCTTGCATTCCTCAGTATATCTTATATTTAGGTTTCCTTTAATATAATAAACTCTATGCTATGGAAAAGAAATGTCTTATTTTCTTATTATACTTTCTTTTAATTTCCTTTTTGTGGTTATTTCTGAATATTATTCTTTTATGTTCTTAGTAAAGGACCAAGGGGAAGTTTATTATCTTCTTCTTTTCAAAGCTTTTTCAAGCAACCTTCGTTCTTATGTTTTTATGTTTGTTAGCTTCTTTTTCTTAACTTTTAATTTTTCTTTGTTTTTGCTAGGCATGGTAATATATTGGGTTGGGTTAAAGTTGTTGTTAACTCAACTTGGCTTAACTTTGAAAATGTATGACCTAAGCTTGGCTTCAGCTCATCTTGAATCCCGGATGGGCTCGTATTGCATTACCTAAGCTTAGGCTCAAGCCACAAATATACTTAATGACCATCCTTAATCACCTTCATATGGTTATTACATCATAACCATACTTTTATACCAAAAACGCCCTTAAGGCTAAATTTAACATATTTTACATCAAAATTTTCCAATTCAATTCCAAATCAATTCTTTTTTCATCTTTTACTTCATTAGCATCAAAACCATGCTATGAATATCATAAAACATGAAAATAAAATTTTGGATCATTCACATTAAATAACCCTAGCCATGGTCGATTAAATGAAGTGTTATGTTATTATTTGGAAAAAATTGGTATATGGAGTGTATGTGAAAAGGGTGAATTTGAAATGATTTATGATGTGTTTGGATGATATTTGACATGGATCTTAGGTGAATTGTGTTGAAAATTTGGAAAGAAAATGAAATAATTATTTGTATATATATATATATAAACAATTTGCCCTTAAGAGGAAATATAGTTATTGGTGTCAGTTACTGAAGTTTGATTATGGTTATGGTGAATTAATTGGGTGAGATAGTGTTTTGACGAAATTGATAAGATAGAATGGGTAAAGGATTGTATTTAGGTGATTTTCAAAGTTAGATTTTGAAACCAAGAACAATAGCTAAGCTTGTGGAAGTAAATAGAAATACGATTAACATATGTGTTACATGATTAAATATTAATATCGAACTCGGTTACACCTAATATATAGTTTTAATGCCTTATTTTTAAATTTGAAAATAAATGCCCAAGAGAAATGCAATTGTATAGGTAAAGGAGAGGCACAAAATGCGTGAGTGTGCTTGGTGATAAGTTTGCAAAACAGTGATTGTATTTTAATTTTTTATATGAATATATTACTTCCAAAAGAATTGATGACATGTGATTTTAAATTGTATGATTATGAACTTTATATGAATGATACATTACAAGTGAATATTGCTGGTATAAGTTTATGTTTTAGCAATATATGAATTGAAGTTTGAAAGTTTAATTTCATACGATTTGAAGTTACATTGAAATTATGTTATTGGTTGATAAAAAGGAAATGAGTTTTAGCTTATGGCACACTAATAGGTTTTATATAAGTTATTATACTGGTGTATAGCAGTTAACCTAGTATGGGTAAGCGATGTAGAGCCAGCTCCGTAACTAGTGGTTAACCAGTTACGGGTAAACGATGTAGAACCAGCTCCGTAACTATTGATGTATAACAGTTAACCTAGTTTGGGTAAGCAATGTAGAACCAGCTCTGTAACTAATGGTTATTCAGTTGCGGGTAAGCGATGCAGAACCGGCTTCGTGACTTTATACCTAAGGGTAACATATGGTAAAGAAGTTTGCGGTAGGATATGTTATGCAAGAAAGTTCATGACAATAATGATGCCGCCACAATTTACTTTTAAAGTAACTTGAGAAATTTGATTTCAGAAAGCATATATGTTTTACATTAGTATTGTATCATAAGAAATGAAACGAATTTGTTTCAGATAGGTTTAAATTGTTAAATATGGTTTGTACAGAAAAGTTAACACTCACTAAGCTCGTTCAACTCACGCTCTACTTTTTGTTTTCAAAATAAAACCTCCCAAGTGCACATTTAGGGGCTTTAGCAGTAGAGACTCCACCTCACGAGTAGTCAGCTTCGTCATGTGCTATTGTGTAGGATTTTTTTGCCTTCTAAATTTTTTGGGAACTATTGTATTATCTTTGAATATGTTTTGGAATGTACATTTGTGTAAAAAAACGCATATATATGAATGTTTTTAAATTAAATGCATGAACATGTTTTAGCTTTTTAAAAATCATTTGATATAACCATTTGAGGTTGCTTGTGAGTGGACTTGATGTCCAAAATTTGTAGTTGAGAAATTGGTGTGATTATAAAAGTGTTTTGAACTTTTACAGAGATTTTAAATATTTTGAGGATGTTAAAATATAGTCGTTGTACTGCCGAAATTTTAATAAAATGGCACTAAAAAAATCCACTCTTTTATATTTATGGATGTTAAGTGGAAGCTTTTCGATAAAAAGGGCAATAGGTTTAGCTCTATGAGAACTTTCCAATTAGATCAGATATCGACTAGAGGGCTACCGTGAGGTTGTCAGGCAGGCCGCCTAGTGATTTTAGGAGAGGGGCCTTTCATATTTAGTTAGTTTCCAACATTTTTTTATCTCAAGTTATATCTTAGAAGAGAAAAAAAAAAGTGGACCAATTTCTTTTATGTAAACAATAGTGTTAAGAGTGAATCTAGCTTGACATTTACTGCAATATATTATGCCATAATTGGGCATTCACATTTGATATGCACTTAGAAATATCACAAATAATACATAAGACAAGAACTGTGAAAACAAGTTAACAAGAAAATTTTTATATAATTTTTAGATATACCTATGCGGAGTTCACCTATATTGTCGGGGGAGAACAAAGAATAAAATTTCCAACTAAACACGAATTACAAAGGGTGATCATCCTCCTAAAGCAAATGGCTTCCTCAATATAATAGTTCAAGGGTTTAAAAGCTCCCATAAATTTCAGATATAAATGGGTTAAGAAGATTTAGATATTTCGTATAACTTGCTTTTTTCAAATGTATAAAAAAAATCAAAATTTATATTCTAATGTTGATTTATGTGTATTAATTATCATTGCGGCTATAAAACCATCTCATTATTACATTAATGATTAGTAGTTCTTTCCTTTTGAAATGTAAATGAAAAGAGACATAAGTTATTGGAACCTAAAGAAATCTAAGCATAAAAGAAACCCAAGATGCATAATCCTAAAAACATAAGAGGCAATTAAGACTAAGGCATTTGTGCACCGTGATTAAATGGTGCCTGACTTCTTTAAGTGATAACACTACTTCACAAGAAAAAGTACATCATTGAATTAAGTGATGTAGGATACAGAAATAAGGGATTTTGAAGAGTCCTGTTGGGGTACGTAGGAGATGCTGGTGGTATTGGTAGGAGACAGAGACATTGGTGGTCTTGGTGGAAGACGTTAGTGATGTTATTGTGAGAGACACTAGTGGGTAGTGGTAGCAACTTTGCTCACATTGGTGGACTGGTGTGCGTACAGTGGTGGCTTTGATTAAAAGAGGGAGACAATTTTAGGGATAAAAGATAACTCATAAAAGGAATTTAGGGTTTCACATTTTTTATTTTTAATATTAAATTTGATAGGTATTAATTGGTCATATATTAACTACATGTCAAATTTTTAAAAAACATTTAATGAATTGGTATTAACTATAGTAAAATTATTACAACATTATAATGATGTCTATTAAAAGGCTATCTTAAGCTTTAAATGCAAGTTACAAAAGAAGTGAGGAAGTTAATAGTAAATTGGAAGATTCAGTTCAGCTCACATATGCCATTTCCTTTTGATTTCTAGGGTGAGTTAGTGCTCCATACTTTTCACAAGATCACCACTCTAATCCAACTTATGCTTCTATTAATAACTCGATATTTATCTTCTTTAACACTCGTATAAAGTATTTTATTCCTTTCTTTCCATAAGGAATAAATGGTAGTTAGAAACATTGTTTTGATAAGGAGTGCATTTGGTTAGCCATGCTTCGTAAGAGAAATAATGCTATTCAAAGTGTACTTCTAGTCCTAAGATGGAATCAATAAATTTAAAAGCTGCTGAGTGTGTCCCTATACCACTTTGTAGTAGTTGCAAGTAAAAAATAAATGGTTCTAATTTTTCTCGAGTTCTCGACATAGTTCACATATAGAGTCACGATACTCGTACCATTTGTTTTTCATTAGTAATATGTTTTTTATCACTACCCATGTGATGATAGAAGCTTTCGAGTTAAGGGAATTTTTTCAAAGGAGAAAAATGCTAGGATACTTCCGGAGAGCCACGGTTCATTAGTGAATGACAAGAATCATTCAAGAAGCATCCTGTTCTATTAGGTGTCCAGATGAATGTATCTTCTCTACTTATATCATTAAGTGCTGGAAGGTGATCAACTAAAGCCTAGAAGCCTCAAAAATTGCAAGACTAGGCACCATTAGATCTAATAGTTAAGGTTTTATAGTAGATTGGGATGCATATTCTTAATTGTCAAAGATCATTTTAAAAAATAAGTGCATTAATGTTAGTCCAATTATCATACGACAAAAAAATATTTTCCCCATCCCTGATCTTGTGCTTGATGAAAGGATAAATGAAGCATTCAAATGGCAATAGTTGACTAAAAATCCAAGAATGTTAGGTAGAAGGTAAAATATGCTAGAAACTCGCATTCTAAAGATGAATTCCATGCACCCAAATAATCTATAATGCCCCTCAATCTGTAAATAATCTCCATCTTTGTTTACATAACAACACCTTTTATGTATTAGAAATTGATATAATGCCCAAGCCCCCTAGTTTCTTCGGTAGTGTGACTTCGCTCCATTTAACCTTTTCCTTCTTAGCATTTTCAATATTACTCGACCAAAGAAAAGCTTTCAAGATCTTGTCTATCTCTTTCGTAACCCTCTTAGGCAAAGATTATATGAGCAGACCAGTGTAAATGCATGCGATTTAGGATATATAATCAAAGTCAATTTGGCTACATATAACAGATGGAGATTTTCCCAAGCATTAATCTTACCATTGAGCTTTTCGATCAGGGGAATACAATTAAAGAATTTAGGCTTTAAGAAAGTTATAGGAACTCATAAGTATTTGAAAGAAGGTGGGTGTAAGCTCATACCTATCATATTACAGAGCTCCTCCTTGTTACGCACATCCAATGATATATACAAGTGATTTTTATCAAAATTTATTCTCAAGCTAGACCATTTAGAAAAGGTTTCCAAAGTCTAAAGCAGCAAGTTAACAAAAATGGCTTCAGTGCCACTAAGGAGAACCAAGCCATCTGTAAATAATAGGTGAGTGGGCCTGGTTTCTGCACATCTGTGATGAAAAGTGAAGCTGCCATTAAAAGCAATGAGCTTGTTTAATATTCTAGACATGCCTTCCATAACAATTGTAAAGAGGTAGGGGGACAAAGGTTCCCCCTGCCTGATGCCTCTTACATTTCGAAAAGGAGTGGAGGGTGTGCCATTAATAAGAACACTCAGGGAAGCAATAGAGATGTAGGTCATAATCTATTTGACAAATCGTTCAGGAATTCCCAAAAATTATAAACAAACATGGATGAAGCTCCAGCTGAGAGGGTTAAAGGCTTTAAAGAAGTCAATTTTGATTAAGCAACGAATGATTCTTGTTATCGAAGCATATTCTCTTATCAGCTCTTGTAGAAGTATTATATTGTCTTCGATGTTTCTCCCCGAGATGAAAGCACTTTGTGAGACATTGATAACTTCCTTAAGCAACTTTTTTTATCTATCAGTAAGTAATTTTGTGTTGCAACAAGAAATCAAATGAAATCTAAAATATGCAGGGGCTGTTTCTTCTTCAACACTAAGCAAATATAAGTCTGGTTTACCTCTTGAATCAGCTTAGAGGATGAGAAAAATTATAGGACAACTTCTGTAAATAATCTCCCCGTAATCTCCCAAATATGTTAGAAGAAACCAGTAGAAAAAATCTCGGGTCCTGGGGTTTTGGTAGGATGCATGCTAAAAATCACATGTTTTATCTCCTTCTAAGTAAAATGAGAAACCAACTAAAACTTGATGTCCTGATCTAGTAAGCTAGTTAGGAGTTGCTTCATGTTGCAAGAGGGATCTTCAATGACGTTGTTTGAGATTAGAGAGGTGATAAGAGTTATGCCTAAGGAATAATTTAATAGTAGTTTTAACCTTTCTTAATTTTTGCATTAGCTTATATGTTTTATAACCATTGAAATCTAGTAGCCAACAGCTAAAAACAAGATTCATAAAGCCCTCCATTTGTCAAATTCCATTGACATATCAAAAAGGAGCTCTAATCTTTGTGATTTGAGCAATTCCTCGGATAAGTATATAAGAGTAGTCCGAGAGGAGAGTTTCACCAAAATGTACATGAGAATACGTGAATTGAGCTGCCCAGCTGGGGTGGATCAAAGTTCTATTAAGTTTCTTCCTTATGAACATACCACCCACCCCCGTAATCTCCCAATTCTGTTAGAAGAAACCAGTAGAAAACATCTCGGGTCTTGGGGTTTTGGTAGGATGCATGCTAAAAATCACATGTTTTATCTCCTAAGTAAAATGAGAAACCAAATAAAACTTGATGTCCTGATCTAGCAAGCTAGTTAGGAGTTGCTTTATGTTACAAGAGATCTTCAATGACGTTGTTTGAGATTAGAGAGGTGATAAGAGTTATGCCTAAGGAATAATTTAATAGTAGTTTTAAC
>JANIIA010000005.1:44118346-44131583 GCA_027478495.1 Erythroxylum alaternifolium
GCCACCCTCGCGGGGCACGAATTCGGGTATCACTGTCGATATCGGGTTCGGGTTCGGCGGGAGTGGGGTGTTACATAGTTCCTGTGGACTTTATAATCCTCTATATGGGGGAAGAAATTCTTAGGTATGCTGAGCATACTATTTTGTTAGGAAGACTATTTATAGCCACCACTAACACTTTGATAGATGTCAAAATGGAAAATTTACCGTAACTGTTGTAAGGAAAACTGTGGAGTTTTCAATTTGTAATACTTCCCTTATTCTTACTATTTCTCTTTACAAAAACTACTCCTTTGTAGATTATATTAATCTTGCTATTAGGGATGTTTTCTTACAAGAAAGAAGTGATGACAAGATTGAGCTTACCTTGAATTGAGGCAAGGAGGTTGAGATTTTAAATTTGGAAATTAAGGACTACAAGTTGATCTTGGGTAACAAGAATAGAGAGAGAGATCTTAAGACTATTGAGGTATAATAAGAGGTTAAGGGAGAAGTTAGTCAACTAAAATTAGTACAACTAAAAAAGCTCAAAAAACACTTAAAAATGTTTTCCTAGGGGAGAACAACACACACACTGTAATTATTTCTGCTTCTCTTCATAGTAAGGAGGAAGATAAAGTTATGAGGGAACTAAAAAGGCTTAAGAAAGCCATTGGTTGGGGGTTAAGCAATATAAAGAGAATTAGTCCTTCCATGTGCATACATAGAATAATCCTAGAAGAGGGGGCTAAACAAGTAAGAAAGCCCTAAGGATGATCAACCCAAATATGAGTGAGGTAGTTAAGAAGGAGGATCTTAAACTACTTAATGAGGGGTGATCTACCCTAATATAGATAGTGAATGGGATAGTCATGTCCACAGGTTACCAAAGAAAGGGGGCATAACTATAATTCAAAATGAGAAAGGTGAGTTGGTTCTGACATATATTCAAATAGGCTAGAGAATGATTATAGACTATTGGAAGTTGAATAATGTGACCAAGAAATATCATTTTCCTTTATCGTTTATTAACCAAATGCTAGATAGATTATTAGCCATGCTTTCTATTATTTTCTTGATGGTCTTTCAGGTTATTATCAAGTTCCTTTAGCACTGGAGGATCAACCAAAGACAACCTTTACATGTCCATTTCAAACATTTACTTTTAATAAGATACCATTTAGGCTTTGTAATACCCTTGGTATGTTTAAGAGATGTATGATTTCCATTTTCAGATATAATCAATAAATTCATTGAGCTATTTGTAGACAATTTCTCTATTTTTGGTAATACCTTTGATGACTATTTGTAAAAATTGACTCTTATGCTTAAGCGATGTATTGAATGCAATTTCACATTAAGTAAGGAAAAGAGTCATTTTATCGTAGATCATGACATTGTTTTGGGACATATAGTATCACATAAGGGCATAGAGGTGGATAAAGCTAAAATTGATTTAATTGCTAGTTTGCCACCTCCAAAATCAATTAAGGGTATTATAAGTATGTTAGGGTATGCTAGATTCTATAGAAGGTTCATAAAAGATTTTCCAAAAATCTCTTATACTCTGTGTAATTTGTTTGGTAAAGATGTCCCATTCATGTTTTATGATGAGTGCCTTAAAGCATTCAATATTTTAAAAGAAAATTTCACTTATACCCCTATAATTGTTGCACTTAATTGGAATTTACCCTTTGAGATTATGTGTGAAGCTTTAAACTATGCCATTAAGGCTATTTTTAGCCAGAGAATTAACAAACTCTTGCATGTGATTTATCATATAATTTTGTCTTTAAATGATGCATAAGTGAATTACATAACTACTGAGGAAAAAAATGTTAGTTGTGGCTTTTGTACTTGATAAATTCATATTACATTTGACAGGTCCTTGGTCATTGTATTTTTAGATCATACTACTTCAAAATATCTGTTAAATAAACCACAAGCTAGACTTAGACTCATTACATGGGTTTTATTGTTATAAGAGTTTGATGTGGTAATTAGGGTTAAGAAAGGTAATGAGAACTTAGTAGCTGATCACCTTTCTAGGTTACACCTTAATGATGATAATGCATATATTGCACCTCATAACGCTTTTGAACAATTTCTTGATGAAGGTTTATTCGTGGTTTCATAAGTCCTATGGTATACCAATATTACTAACTATCTTGCTTGTCGTATCTTAAGAACTGACATGAAATTTCAGGAAAACAAAAGATTTCTACATTTTTGCAAGTACTATTTTTAGGATGAGCCTTATTTGTTCAAGTTTTATAAGGATAAAATCATTTGTAGATGTGAGCCGAAGGAGGAGCAAATGTAAGTGTTGTAATTTTTCCACAACATATATTGTGGAGGAAATTTTGGAAGCAAGAAAATTGCCAAAAAGGTTCTTCAAAATGGTTTGCATTAGTCTTCCCTTTTTAAAGATGCTCACAATTACTGTATGAGATGTGATAGATGCCAAAGGATGGGCAATATAAGCAAAAGAAATGAACTGCCTCTTACTAACTTTATTGTGGTAAAGTTTTTTTTATGTTTGGGGTATTGATTTCATGGGGCCTTCTTTAAAATATTTCGACTTTGAATATATACTACTAGCTATTGATTATGTGTCCAGGTGGGTGGAAGCCATCTCCACAAGGACTAATGCTAACATTTTTTTGAAGTTTTTGAAGGAATATATTCTAAGCAAATACGGGACACCCAAAGCCATTATAAGTGATGGAGGAATTCATTTCTGCAATAAATGTTGCAAAAATTGATGAACAAGTTAGGAATTTGGCACAAGGTAGCAACCCCATATCATCCACATTCCTAAACGTCTAGACAAGCTGAAATCCTTAACAATAAATAGAAGGAATCCTGGAAAAGACGATGAGCATGTCAAGGAAAGATTAGCCAATCCATCTTTATAAGGCATTGTAGTCCTATCAAATGGCTTTCAAAACTCCTATTGGGATGAGCCCATATCAATTAGTGTTCGGGAAGGCACGCCACTTACTAGTGGAATTAAAGCATAAAGCTTATTTGGAAATTAAGACTACAAATATGAGTTTTGATGAAGCGAAGGGCCAAAGAATGTTACAGATTTTAGAACTCGATGAGCTTCTAAATGAAGCGTATGAAAGTTCAAAGATTTATAAAGATAAAACTAAGGCTATGCATGAAAAAATGATCTTTCAATGAACCTTCTAACTTGGAATGAAAATATTGTTGTTCAATTCAAGGATGAGGTTATTCCTTAGGTAATTAAAGTCTCAATGGATTGGACCGTTTTAAATCATCTAAGTCTTTTTATTGGGGGTAGTGGAGCTATTAAACATGAAGATAAATGAAACACTCAAGCTTATGCCCAAAGAGTGAAACCTTAATTCATGGAATTTTGAGGAGCCAAATTCATTGAAAGTGTCCTCAATTCTAATGCTTGATACGACCAAGTATAGATAATACGATGTTAAAAAAGTTCTTAATAGGAGGCAACCCATTTGTTTGCAATTCTTTTGATTATTTTGTTTTAACAAATTTAGTTTTAGTTTAATAAATTTTTAAGTAAATTTGATTTAAAACAAGTGCTTTGATTTGTTAATTGTTTTTTATGAGATGTAAGCACAGCGAAAGGAAAAGGGAGTTTTATTGTATTTGGCAGAGGCAAATACGGGGAGTTGCCTTAGTCATGCCTTAACATAAATTGATCGTGCCCCTGGCCACCTTGGCCGTGTTTCATCAATTCCTTTAACCAAACGCGAGATCAAAGTCCTTAAACTTGGTTGTACCCCTCTCTATTAATACCATGTACCTCACAAAAACTCTACGCCAAATTTTCCCTACCTTTATGTGTTTGTGGTAAGATAGCTGGAAGTAAGGCTTTATATTGAACTATGCAATGATGGAAGTCAGGTCCTACTTAACTCTTGTTATTTCCTTTATATCTATGCTTAATCACCTTGAGGATAATGTAATTTTAAAGTGTGGGGCATAAGTTTTTCAATGTATTTTGTTTACTATTTTTTTAATGTTTACAAGGTTTTGTTTTCATCTTTTGTTTTATTGTTTTTCAAATTTTTAAATGTTTAGATCATTTAATGCTTTAGTGTTTTTAATTAGATTCTTGATAGATGGCCTTAAAAATTTTTGAAGTAAGTAAATGGAATGAGTACTAATTGTCAGTTTGGATGGTCATTCTTTTGCATTACCTTAAAAAATTGGTAAACTTTTGAACCTTTAAGATTGAATTTCAAATGGACATTCTTCTAAACGAACATTCTTGATTGTTATATTGCTAGAACTTGCTTAGGCATACATTTCAAGATCACAAGAAAACTATGATTAAGCATCAAAATGATTAAGGAAACTAGGTTTGATCACATAACTTAAAAGGCCAACCTTTTATACGTATTTAGTGAGCCAATTTTAAGCTTTTTTCCCATGTTCTTTCTTTTACACAATAATATGAGCAATAAACCATTTTATCAATTTCTCTCAATTTTCTTGATCTTTTATTAGGAATAAGAGCATTTGAGGAAATTAGTGATTAAGTTATTATGTAAATTAAAAAAGGAGGGGTCAATTTGGTTACTTATGTTGTTTGGGGTTGAAATTTCTTTTAAATAGAGTACCTTTGTTACAATTGTGATTCATTTCTTATCAGAAAAAAAGTTTCAAAGAAAAGAAAGTTGTTGTTCCAAGATAGTTGTAAATTGTATAATATTTTAGTGGGTAGTAGGATGTGTTTAGTGGTTAGATTTAATGTTTAGTGCATATTTAGGTTAGGATTTTGTGCCACGATCATGACAGAAGCATAAAGGAAGGGCCTGGATCATGGTCAGTCTATCATAATTGTGACAAAAAGCCAAACAGGGGGCAACGATCGTGGCCTACACATAGAAAGATACAGACTACCTTTTGGTTTTAAGATTTCAAGAGACTTTTCGGACCTCAAAAAGACCCTAGGGATACCCTAAATGGAAAAGACTATAAAAGGCATAATGATGTATCACTAAAGGAGCTCTACATTCTACGACATTTGGGAGACTCCAAAGGAGAGAAGGAAGAAGAGAGAAGAGGAAGAGGAGGAGAGAGGAAGCAGGTCTTTACAACTGTTGCCTTTCCTGAGTCATTCAATCCCTTACAGATGATCATTTCTTTTCATCTTGTATTCTTTACTATGAATGTTAATATGAATATGAGAACGATGATTATAGGTTTTGGATTGTTGATGATTTTCTAACCTTTCTTTAGGGATTTTAAATTGATTCAATGTTAATCTAGTTATCCTTTATGTTGGTTGATTGGGTGTTGTGATTAATTGCAAGATTTGCATGTTTTGATAACAAACTAAGTGGGTAAACCGAATAAAAATGAATGGGTTGGATTAATTAGTGTTAGGTGACTCAATAGACCACGCGATCAATCAAATCGGTAACTTGTATTAAGAGAGATCTCCTGTAGTATTAGAATAATTAAGAACTAATTAGGTTATGGACTGAATGTTAATTAAGAGATTACATTTTTAGTTACTCGATTTAGTTAGGAATTATAAATTAAGGCTTAGTGATCATAAGTCGAGAGGGAGTAATCCACCTCTCGATAGTTTAGAATTGACACCATATTAACACATAAGTGACTAGATTAGCATTGATAATAGGATAAATCCCTTTATAGTTTCTTAATTCTCTATGTTGATTAATTGTAGGATATGCATGTTTCAATAATAAACCAAGAGGTTGAACCGAACGAAAATGAATGGGTTGGATTAATGAGAGTTAGGCGACTCAATAGACCACGCAATTAATCAAATCGGTAACTTATACTAAGAGAGATCCCGTGTGTAGGGACCTAGTTGTTTATTAGAATAATTAAGAAGTAATTAGGTTGTGGACTAAATGTTAATTGAGAGATTACATTTTTAGTTACTCGATTTAATTAGGGATTATAAATTAGTGCTTAGTGGTCATAAGTCGAGAGGGAGTAATCCACCTCTCGATAGTCTAGAATTGACACCATATTAATCAAGTAAATCACAAGTTAATATAGAATTCATGTACAATATACGAGATACACAAAAAGGGGGGTTAAATTGTGTATTCTTTTTGTGAATACAAAAACGTTAGTATATCTTGTTAAGAACTTTTCCAACTGTTAAAAGAATACCGCAATAGTTATACAAAAATAGTTACGTAGTTAAATCTCAAATAACTTCTATATACTTGTCTAAAAACAAAATAGAATAAAGTGAAAGGTTAGAAGATAGACACTGCGATTTTTATACTGGTTCACCCCAAACCATGGGCTACATCCAGTCCTCAGAGTTTGATTGAGATTACATTATACTTCGACAATTTTAGAAGTATTCTTTCTTCCCTTCCAGAGCCTCTTCAGGTTTCTTACACAAAGTATTATTTCTGCTATATTAGCCTTTCCAGGCTCTTAGCCTTTTCTTTCTCTCACTAGAAAGATATTGTGAGATTTTTGTTGCAGTAGGGTTTGCTCTCTAGTATTGCACTTTTGAATACAAAATTTTTCTTTGTAGGTAAACACTTGAAAGCTCAAAAGATTAAAAGGTTGTTCAATCTTCGACTACGACTAGTATATATAGCCTAAGTCTCCAACTGCTTCTTGATTCTTGATAACTGTTCCTTGATTCTTGTAGAACTTGTTATTCAGTTGAGTTCTATAACTAACTCTAACTAACTAACTGTCTGGCGTATTAGTGTATCTTCATCTTTGTATTGACTGTGTTTTCCTCTTCTTTTGTGTTTTCACTTCTTCTGTGTTTTCCTCTTCTTCTGTGTTTTTCACTTCTTCTGCGTTTTCGCTTTTTCTGTGTTTTCTGCTTCTTCTGTGTTTTCTGCTTCTTCTGTGTTTTGCACTTCTTTTGTGTTTTCTGCTTCTTCTGTGTTTTTATTTCTTCTGTGTTTTCCACTTCTTCTGTTTTTTCTGCTTCTTCTGTGTGTTGCACTTCTTTTGTGTTTTTTTACTTCTTTTGTGTTTTGCGCTTCTTCTGTGTTTTGCGCTTCTGTGTTTTCCACTTCTTCTGTGTTTTGCGCTTCTTCTACGTTTTGCGCTTCTTCTGTGTTTTCCACTTCTTTCATGTTTTGCGTTTCTTCTATGTTTTGCACTTCTTCTGTGTTTTCCACTTCTTTTGTGTTTTGTACTTCTTCTGTGTTTTCTGCACACTTAACGCACTTGTCAAAATAATTCATTTATTTCTAATATTATTATTATTTGATTGTCACCAAAATTAATAATTTTGAAGTCCTCTTGACTTAACAATCTTCCCCTTTTTAATGATAACAAATATTCATAATTTTCAAAAGATAAAAGTGAATGAACGAATGTTATTCAAATAATGAACAAGAAGGTAACAAACAATATACACATGCATATATAAAATACACATATGAAAAATGTAGACATTTGTAGTTGTTACTGTCTTCTTTTCTTGTCTTTGTTATCCCCATATGTTATCTTCTTTCTACTTCTGCTCTTCTCTTCTTTCTTCTGCTCTTCTCTTCTTTCTTCTGCTCTTCTCCTCTTATTTGTTATTAATCAAAAACTTTATCGAAGATGCTTCATGATTTCAGAAAACATGAGTTGCATATTAGTTCGGATCAACTTGAGGTCTTCTTCAATTGAAACTCGTAAATAGGCTACTTCCTCATATATATCACCCACTGAGTCACTCAGATCATCAACCGTAGTATGAATTTCTTCAATCTCCTTAACTAAGGCTTCCTGACTCCACTGCTGGGAGTGACTAACTTCTTCCATATCGATAGTGGGAACTTGTTGAAGTGTACTTGATGGATAGAAGTTTGTCGCAACAAGTATTTCTGAAGGTAAGACATCTAATTCAATGATTTTGAAAACAGGAGGTTTGAAAGATCATTTTCCTTTAAGGAGATCAAGGTCATCAAGTCTAGGTAGTTTTGGAATTGGTTTTCTAAGAAGGTGAAGGACATCTTTAATTGAAGGTATAACACTCAACGATCTATAGTGCATGATTAGATGTACAAAGAGTCTCTAAGCTGAAACTAATACCTTCAACCCTGATAGTTTTGTACTGTCCTTTTGTCACTCTTCCAACTACCTGAAAAGTTGCATCTGTCGTGAAGCGTCCACAATGACTTCCTAATGGTTTTGAAATGTGACGTGAAACATATATTCCTCGTGATTGATCTGCATTGCATGCCTCATCTATGTTTCTCACAGCTGCTTGTAATCTTCTGTAAGATCATTTGTATTTCCTTCAGGATACATCTTCTGTTTCCCTTTGTCTTCATTGGGTTCAATGTTTGAAGCTCTCGGTTATATATCTGGTACAATCTTGATTAATATTCTATTTGTGACTGGGTAAATAGTATATCGATCCTTAGTCATCTTCAGTAGATATGGTTCTGACTTTTCATCTCTCAGAATACCATATAATCTTCTTTCTTCATGAATTAGAAGATGTATTGATCAATTATTGATCATTATTGGTTCAACTTGTACCTTGACTAACCTTTTCACAGATTCTCTTATAATAATCAAGCTTCCACTTCTAACAGGTACTATTTCTTCAATCAACTTCATTCTCAAATCCTCTTTTCTAATAAGTTGAGAAAGATTATGAGATACTAATCTATGTTCAACTAAATTTTCCTTTTGTTGAACACCAGTTGAAGTAATCTTTTTCTGACTTGTGTTCTGCTTCTAACTTTCTTCTACCAGTCTAGAAGGAGGTTGTGGTTGAGGTTTCTTCCTTTCAAACACCAAATTCCTCTTAATTTTTGCTTCTTTAGTCGACTTTACCAGTTGTTCTTGCAAAATTTAGACCAAAGATCTAGTAGCCTGTGGTGCTTTCTTTATCTTTGTAGAATCTTCACCAAGAGTCAATCCTTTCCCTCTCTTCTGTTCTTGTTGATGCAAAGTTAATAACCTTGGTGATCTTCTTGATTTTTTGAATTTCTCCTACTCAAGTGTCTCCCCCTTTCTTTTCAACGACACTTAGTTTTCAGATAGTTTTATGTTTTTGAGGTACCTTGATGTGTTTGCTAGTGTTTCAAGGTCAACATTAAAGAATGGATGAGTTTCATAGACAATCGGGTCGAAACAATAGCTCAAGATTGTGGCATGTCAAGCCACGATCATGACAGAAGCCTATAGAATGGCCCACGATCGCGGCCTACATCAGTAGATGCATAGACACTCAAGAACGTCAAGTTTTGAGGTATTTTTTGGACCTTTCAAACCCCAGAAAAACCCTAGGGTTACCCAAAACACAAGAGGATATAAAAAGAAAAGAAAAAGTTAGAGAAAGAGTTTTTAGTATCAGCCACCTTGAGAAACCCAAGAGAGAGATCATTAAGAGATAAAGGAAGAGAAGAAGGAAGAGAGAAGAGGAGAAGAAGCTGATTCGACGTACTTCTCAAATCAAGAGATTTCCTGATGTTTCTGCCTCCTATCATTCATTTAGATTATATTTCTTGTTTCTTTTAGTTTTATTATTGTATAGAATTGGATTGAACAATTAATGATAGGATCTAGAATGTCAAGGATGTTTTAAACTCACCTTTGAAATTTTGTTCTTGAATTAATGAGAATCTTATTGTTTATATGTTTATTGGATATTGTTGTGGTTTGATTCTGTGATTGCATAATTTGATAATAAACTAAGAGGGTGAATCGAATGAAAAACCATTAAATTGGACTAACAAGAATTAGGTGATTTAATAGAAACCAGAATTGAATTAAATCAAGAATTTGTGCGAAGAGAGATCTTGGATAGGTTTCTGATAGTTTATTAGAGAACTTCAGAACTAATTAAGGTTTTGAACAAGTTGTGACCATCAATCTAATAATTCATAGTCATTTATAATAGCATTAAGGATAGGTAAAATTTTCTTTCTCTCAATTAGTAATTTCTTCCAGTTGATTCTTGGGTGTGTTGCAAATTGCTTAGTAACTAGTATTTTCGTATTTGATTCTTAATTTGGTTAATTGAATTAAATTCTTGTATTAGTTTCATTGCATCTTAAATTTTTGTTACTTATTTCTGGCCTTAGATTTTAGGATTAGATTATTTCCCTCCTAGTGGGATCGATACCTTTGGCATTACACTAATGAACCATTCGCTTGTGGATTATCGCAGATTAATAATTAAAACTTACACACAACCAAACCTCAATCAAGTTTTTTGGCATCGTTGCCAGAGAGGCGTGTATTAGTTTAATTCTTGTAGTATAAGGCTTTTTCACTATCTTTTGTAAAAAAGAAGAAGGGAGAAGCTAGGCATAAAATAGACGACACATCAACTTGGACATCACCAGATAACAATAGGGAATCTCAAGAGTTTAATGCTAAAAAGAGATGGAAAGAATGATGGTGGAGCAAATACATCATAGAGAGCGACGGACCCTTATGGACATCATGAGGCCACAACTCAATGCCCATTGTCAAAGGATTACGCAACCATCGGTGTAAGTGAATACGTTTAAGATCAAACCATCACTGCTAAACATATTGCCAACCAACGTGCAATTCTATGGTTAAGCCAATGAGGATCCTAATGCTCATTTACCTAATTTCTTACAAATTTGTGACACCTTCCCGATATATTGGGATGTCGAAGGATGTTGTTAGGATGAGGCTCTTTCCCTTTACATTTAGGGATCAAGCTAAGGCCTGGTTGAATTCTCTCCACCCATCTAACATCATAACTTGGGAGTAGTTAGTGCGAGTCTTTCTATATAAGTATTTTCCTACAAATAAGATAACAAGACTAATAAAGGAAATTATCAATTTCTAGCAAAATGAAGGAGTCTTTATATGAAGTGTGGGAGCAGTATAAGGAGTTGCAAAGGAGTTGTCCTCATCATAACTACCCAAAAAATTCATATTGCAAACCTTCTACATTATAGTTAATCCACCCACAATGAGCACCATAGACGCAGCTACTAGAGGATCATTCATGAGGAAAACATTTGAAGCAGCACACGATTTGTTAAAAGACATGATATACACTAGTTATCTTTGGACATCATAATAAAGTAAAAAAGTAGTCAACCTTTTGGGACCTAGGAGGAATGATTGTTATTGCAAATTCAATGACAACAATGCAGGTTGAGATCAACAACCTAACCAAGCAATTGAATAGCCTGAAAGCCACCTCTTCCTCTCCAGTCATAGCAACGCAGCACGAATATGAGTCATATGGACAAGAGAGCTTTAATGGAGTACAAGTTGGTCAAGGAGATAGCAATCCTTATTCCAGCACATACCAATTGGGGTGGCATAATCACCCAAAATTTCATTTTCTAATAATACTGAGATTCAATTTAAAAATTAAGGGTCACATGGATATCAACAGGACAAATACAATGACTATGAATCCAAACTAGACAAGATCATAGGCAAGCTCATAAGTATGGATGAGGCCCAGAAGAGGTTATAAGAGCAAATTGACTAAGTAATAAGGACTCATGCCTTTTTTATTCTCAGCCTGGAGGTTCAAGTGGAATAGCTTACTAATTTGTTATCTACAAAAAGTGTGGGAGATATTTCGAGTAACACGGAAGTATATCAAAAAGAACCAACAAATATACCAGCTGAAACTCACTATGTAGAAGAACAAAAGCAGCTCACCCTTTTACCAAGCAAACTGTTAGACTTAATAGAAGATTCAGGGAATTTTTTTATTCCTATTTTATTGACAGTTTGTTACTGAAAAGGACATTATTGAAATTAATTGGTTTTCTTTACTTATTAATAATGTCCTTTTGATCATTTTACAATTTGTATCTTACTTACAAGCTACAAAAATTGATGTTGAACAAAAAAGGTGGAATCAAGCTACCCATAATTGATCCCGATTGAATTTCCAATGATACAAGGTCAAGCTAATGACCATAAATTAGCATGTTTAGGGTGGATTTAAATTGTTATGCAATTCAAGTCTTTTCATTTCCATAAATAAATATCAATGATTTAGGAATGGATTGCCCTACTAATTCTCATACTCTCTCTGAATCAATGATAAGATAGGAAAGCCAGATCGACATCAAGCAGATATGGTCTCTACCTCTGACACACCATCACCTCAGTCACCATAATGGTTTTGTGCTCTACCCTTTTCTCTTCATTTTTGTTAGTATTTTGTTCTTTTATTCCTTCCACCTTATGTGCTTGTATGTATCCTTCTCATATTAAGGACATTGTGTTATTCAAGTATGGGAAGGGTTATGTGTTTTGCTTTGAGTGTGAATTTTATATATTGTATGATAGTTTGTTAGGCTGCATATTGAGAATTGTGTGAATGTGTCGATGGCTTAGATGGAATGAAATTGATTTAATTTTGAACATAATCTATTAGGTTGCAAAGAGTCATTAGCTTGCAAAATTAGTGATATAGGTTCTTTGGCTAAAATATGCAAGTTAATTAGGATTTAGTGATAGTTTATCTCCCTATAAGTTGTCACATTCATTCTTAATTTTAGGTCTTTTGACTAAGCAACTTAGCTAGTTTTTTTATCATGAAAATGAGTAACTAAAGTAATAAATTAGGCATTAATTAAAATTTTTTTGTTAATTTTAGATAAATAATTATTCCACTGGCCTTCGAGTTATGAATAAAGCTAGTAGCCAGTTGAGAACATGATGTAACCGAGTAACTGGATCAACACGCATCACAAATATGTGCCTCCACATCAAAAGGATATAATGACGTTCCAACCACACAACTTAATAAAAAAACATGACTTAGTCGAGTAACCAGATCAACATTCATCACCAATATTTGCTTTCTTGTAAAAGATTAGGTCCATGTCCACAAAAAGTAAAAAAGGTGTTTTCTAATAAAAACTTACCAAACTTGTAAATAAATTAACTTTTCGTGAAAATGTACTTAGGATTAGTTACAGAGTTGGAATGACAAAATAATTATTAATGTGTGAGTAAAATTGAAAAGGGTGAATTAACTTGACATTTAAGTTTTTCTTAATATGTATATTTAGTCCAGGGCTCCTAGATGCATATTTTGCATGTTAATGATCTGGAACAAATTGAATGATTGTGTTTAAAGTTAAATTTATTTCGTGAAGTTGAAGCCATTGCCTCATTACTGCATTGTTTGCTTTGTGATTTTTTATTGATTTTTGTTTTTTTTTGCTTGAGGACAAGAAAATGTTTAAATGTGGGGATGTTGATAAGTGTAAATTGTATCGTATTTTAGGGCATAGTTTGATATGTGTTTATCCGTTAATTCAACCATTTAGTA
>JANIIA010000005.1:44142312-44160552 GCA_027478495.1 Erythroxylum alaternifolium
GTCAAGTTCAATCTAGTACTGTACAAATAATTCAACAAGTAATAGAAAATATTCAAAAATTAGAACAAAGTCTAGACAAAAAATTAAACAAACTAAAATTAACCCAAGAATACCTAAGTCTAGCGTAAATATCCTAGTGTCCACTAACCCTAAACTCGAGTTTTACGGAGCAAAGAGGTATAAGTAGATTTGGAACTGTTAACCTCAACTCGAGTTTTGGTTAGTAAAGTGATATCAGAGCTAACTTATATCCATGACATGCCTAGTTCGAATCCCAGCGTTGGAATATACGCCTTGACAAGGGATTGGCTTAAAGGTAGCAGAAGCGTGGTGGGTATAAGTAGATTTGAGACCGTTAACCTCAACTCGAGTTTTGGTTAGCAAAGACATCTATATATCTATATAGATATACATATATAGATATATGTATATATATGTATATGTATTCATCACTTAGGGAGAATTTGGATTTAATTTACATCTTTTCATAACGAATTGTTCATGATTGACAATATCGTACAAAGAATATCCAAATACCAAATCCGCTCTCTATATACCTTTCGTGAAATAGAAGAAGCTCTTGGTAAAATCAAAGAAAGATCCTGTTGTTCTTCCGTAAAAAATTCTTCCAAGAATTCTAAACCTAATCTTAAAAAAAACGTAAAGTACTTTTGTGTTTGCAAGCCAAAGTTTTAACATAAGAAAGTCGAAGTATATATTTTATATACATGGAAAATCAAAAAGTTAAAGATGACAGTGGAGATGGCATCTATTACATGACAAATCCAGCATATATGTCATTATCTTTTCTATTTAATGAAGGCTTCTAGCTTTTCTCTCGTGAGGGCAATTTACCCATTATCTCATATGACACGGAAGATGATGAGCTGCCGAAGTAGGTTGGTCTCTTTGGTTTGTTCAAGTACTCAACCAAGTGGGATATTATTCCTGTGGTTTTAGGTTGTTTAGGAGCTTTGATCTCTTCTATAGTATTCTTATCTTTTCGGAAAGTTTGTGGACAAGATTGCCCATGAAACAATTGAAAAAGTTTCGATGTTGAAGGAAGTGGAGAAGGTAGACAAAATACTTACAAGTGAAAATGATCATTTTATTAGACTGTTTATCAAATTTATATGACAATGTAGTGATGTTTCTTTTCTGCAATTTAGATTTGTCTGATAATGTTCGGTCTATCAGAAATAGTTATGGTTGGTGCATATTTAGGTAAGATGGAGAATACAAAAATGATCAAACCAATGATTATACCTCTATAATAAGTATACATATCTATTGTAGATCTTAACATTAGTTTTCTATGTTACCAATATCAAGATGTATCATTTCATAAAAAGGAAAAGTTTTGGATGGTATAGAGATTAGCTGTTGGAGATTGGTGGGGGAAAGATCAGCTCGTCGAATACGAACCAAGTATTTAAGAGCAGTCTTACGCGAAGTGTAGCTTATTTGATACTGATGTTAGGACAAGTGATATCATGCATGGAATTTTAAGTGATGTTGCACAAATACAAGAAGTCATGAGAGAGAAGGTCCATCCTACATCTTCTAACCTAAAAGCTATAATCTCTATCGTATCACATATTATAGAATTTGCATAGATGTATAATAGCTATTGCACTTCCTCAACCTCACATTTTTTATTTTCTTAAGCAATGAACACTGGTACATAGTGATGCCCTGCTCTATGCTTATTCAGCCTTTTGGTTCCTTCCTAGTTGCAAGATTATACTAACTGGTGGCAACTGATAAGACAAAGTGATGACTCGAGTTGTGTATGGTCACTACAGTGACTGTTTATACCATTACCATAAGTGGCCGTATCAACAACACTCGTTGGTGGATAACTACAATTCCTCTATCGGTGCGAAAAGACACACAAGCAAAGTAACCAGAGAAATCGCAGAAACAATGAATAAATAGTAATGCTATACTAACATGCATGGGTACTATAGCATAATTAAAAATAAATCCTTTCATTCCTTTGTGTTGTGTTCTGTAAAGACGACGATCTTCTAAAGGCCAAAAACTTCAATGACGCAAAAGATATGTGGAGAAATCGTAGAAACAAATAAACGAATAACAAGCAGATGTGAAAGAACGCACATATAACAAATACGTGGAGAAATCGTAGAAATAAAATAATAGAGATATAGTATAAGAACAAGCAACATAAGCAAATACAAACCCGGAGCAATCGCCAGAAAAATCATAGCAGGGCCTTGAAGATGCAAAAAATGAAGTCGGCGTTGACATAAAAGTTGTTTTTGTGAAAAAACTGATTTAGAATACACAAAAACCTTTTGTGAAATGTTTCAGAAACATATTTTTTCTGTTTCCATGAAACAGTTGTGATTTTTTATTTTTGACCATAGCAGAATGCAATAATAACCAATCAAACATGTTTTAAGAAGAAGTTTCATTTTTTATAAAAACCACAACAAGAAATGGGAAAAAAACGAAAACAAACACCCCCTAATTTTGGATTGGATTTCTTAAATTTATTAAAAATTTGAATTAGGTATTTTTATATTAAAACAATCATAAAATTTTTGGCCAAGGGAGTTAGCACTTCCGTTTCTTTCCGCCTTCTCTCTCTATATCCCCTCGTTTCTTTTTCAGTCTCCCTCTGAAAACCCGATCAGATCAGGTTCTTAATTTTCTGTTCTTCTAATTGCCTTAGATTTGCATTTCTTCTTCTTTTGCCAATTCTCGTTGGTCATGATATGATAGGATCTGTCTTTGCCTTTTCTTTTCTCAGTCATTATAATATAAATTCAATACATCCTCCATTGCTACAACTTCAGATCTGAGTGCCTTTTCATGCTAACAAGGTAATATTTCTCTCACTTATTGATTCTCTCTTTCGGAATTATAGTCGAATTAGCTGTACGATTCAATGACGACAATTTCGCATTCTTATCTTCCATAATTTAGGGTTTCGAGCTCTCTCTCATTTATTTCTATGCAAATCTCTCTCTAACCTAATCACTCGAAACTGGATTTTGTTTTTGTAGAAATTCAAAGGGCGATGTCGGTGATCTCGAGTAAGACGTCGTACAGGGATAGAACGCAAGAGTTTCTGAGCGTAGCAGAGAGGCTAAAGAAGTCATTTTCGTCTTCGGCCCCTTATAATGCACCATCAGCTAGTAGTAGTAGCAGTTCCAAGTCCGATGCCACGCGCTCCGCCGTTGCAATTCAATCTGAGTTCAATAAGAGGGCTTCCAAGATCGGTTATGGGATTCACCAAACATCTACCAAGCTCTCCAAGCTTGCCAAATGTTAGTTTTTTTTTTTCATTTTTTACTGGGTGTTTTTTAATTTGAATTCTCGCTCATTTTGTTGGAAGTTGGATCACAATTTATTCGATGTTGGTGATTTAAAAAGCTTTTGAGGTAGTAACTAAATAATTTGGTTCCATGATTTGTGTGCCAAACATTTTATGAAATGGCTTCTGCAATGCTAGTGATCTTGAAATAGTTTTTGGGTCACTGCTAGCTCTGATTTGAAGGGAGAGGTTGCGCACTGTATTTAAGAATGGTTGATTCTCACTACTCTCTTCTTTAGCTTCCTTGAAAGCTATGCTTGAAGGGAATCTGTAGGGTTGATTCATGGAATTGGACTCTGACTTACTATATGTTAGATCCTCCCATTTGGATTGCAGGTTAGCTACTATGTATTCATGTACTCAATGATTTAAAGTTCTAGTGAAAGGATGACAGCTAGTTATGTTGGGCCAGTTGTTTTCATTTTCATTAAAGAGTCATTGAGATTTTAGGGTAACTCGATTATAACTGACTAATTTCTCTGAGGTGCTAATGACGTAATTAGCTGATTATATAGCACATCTTGGGGCTCAAGTGATTTTTAAGTGAATTTGAATAAGATTTCCAATCCAAAATGCAATAAAAAAATGCAATTCAGAAGTTTTTGAAGTGCATTGTACTTTGATACTGATTTTATATGAGGGCTGTATCATTTCATTGCTCAGTTAGTCCATTCTTTTAAACCTTTTCTATATGAAAATTTTCTTCTATCTTTCTGATGTAAATTCTGGATGATTTTATCTATTAAAAATCTAAACTTCCAAGAAATTTATTTCAGATTTCCTATAGAGGTGTAATTATTGTTGTTAAAATAACATCATGCCTCAGGATAGAATGCCTCAAGTGTAACATCATTGTTTAAGAGTTACTCAGGTTTGATGTTTGAACAATGTTTGTGCAATAGACCTAGAAGAGGTGTGCCGTTAATTAATTTTTTCTGTTAATAATTAATAGTTTACTGGGAACAAGATATTTATTTACATTTAAGTGCACATTTGATTTGTGGTTTGGGTTTAAATAAAACCACCTGGTATATATTTTAATGTTACAAGAATTACATTGAAGGTTTTGGTGTTGTATTGGGGGATTTATTTTTGGGAAACTCAAAATTTGTCTAACTGTAATTGTTTATTATGCTTATACAACAGTGGCAAAGAGAACGTCTGTATTTGATGATCCAACTATGGAGATCCAAGAGCTAACAGCAGTTATAAAGCAAGATATTACGGCGCTTAATGCAGCTGTGGTGGACCTTCAACTGCTTTGCAATTCTCAAAACGAAAGTGGGAACATTTCAAGTGACACCACAACGCATTCAACAACTGTTGTAGATAACTTAAAGAACCGCTTGATGAGTGCCACAAAGGAGTTCAAGGAAGTCCTAACAATGCGGACTGAGGTACATTAATGTGGTCGGAAATCCTAGAGTTTGACGTTGTATTTAATAAAAGATTAGCTGAAGTGGCTTGTATGAATACTTCTACTTTCTTGAGGCATTGAAATTTTGTTATTTGTGATTTGGGCAGAATCTAAAGGTTCACGAAAACCGGAGGCAGTTGTTTTCTTCAACTGCTTCAAAAGATTCTACAAATCCTTTTGTTCGTCAACGCCCACTAGCTTCCAGATCTAGTGCTAACGCATCACCTGCTCCCCCTCCTCCATGGGCCAATGGTTCAACTTCATCCTTTCCCAGGCATGTAACAGTATATGTTGTTTTCTGTGTGTAATATCCCCTAAAGATTTTCATTAAAGTATTTTCTTATCCTTACCAGCAAACTGTCTGATGTGGAGTCTCAGCCACTTGTATCACAACAGCAGCAGCAGCAACAGCAGCAGCAGCGTCAACAACAGCAACAGTTGGTTCCACTGCAAGACAGTTACATGCAGAGCAGAGCTGAGGCCTTACATAATGTGGAGTCAACAATCCATGAGTTGAGCGACATTTTTACACAGTTAGCAACTATGGTTTCACAGCAAGGAGAGCTGGCAATCAGGTTAGCCCTGCATTACGGATTATCTCAACAAAGCAAAGCATGAAGTTATAAAAGCTGTCTACTGGTACTATTGTCCGTCTGCATGAACAGACTCCTTTCCTAAAAATATTTTTCTGTTATTGACATGGACCTGCCTTCAATGGACCTGTCTTGAAGGCATTCACATTAACTTTGACTTGTTTGCGATGTGACTAATTTTGTAATGCAGCATGTGTTTTGGTGATTGTGCTTAGGAGAGGCAAATTTCCTCAATACTGACTCGTATCACCTGAATTTAATAGATCTAACTAGATTAGGATTGAATTCAATTGTTTTACATTCGACTGCTGTGATTGGATTAAAAATTGGTTTCAGCCCAATCAATGAGATTTTTTGTGTTTTACAGGATTGACGAGAATATGGATGAGACACTGTCGAATGTTGAAGGAGCACAGAGCCAACTGGTCAGGTATCTTAACAGTATTTCATCCAACCGATGGCTGATGATCAAGATATTCTTTGTATTGATTGTATTCCTCATGATTTTCTTGTTTTTTGTTGCATAAATTGAATACAAGAAAATGGAAAATGAAGATACACATCATTTTCCTTTCCCTTTTCATTTGTTTTTTGGTCCAGATGGTTTACCCTTATTTTCCTGTTAAAATTTTAATGACACATAAATGTTGTGTATTAATGATGAAAGCGGCAAAATTTTGAGTTTAGCTCCAATATTGAGATTGATGCATCGTTTTTTAACCAAGAAAGATGGATCAAGTGTCTCTTAAGGTGATCGTTACTCCATGACCTCATTCACTCCGAGATTCTCAGGAAGCAAATGCTTCTGATGCATAGTAACATCTGCGTAATAAATGTTGCTGGGATTCGTGTGATGTATTAGCACTATACTGCAGCCGTTTATTAAACGGGTGGAAACAGCTTATTGGAGTGTGGAAATATCATATTTTAAATTGAAACGTCTCATTTTCTTTTTACCTACTATAGTTGAGCATCTAAATCTGTTCAACTGCCCTCTGATAATCTGTTGCGGAAACTTGTGCATTGGCTATTTCCATCTCTCCTTTCTTGTAGTAATAAAGAATAGACTAAGAACAAAAAATAGGTGATTTGGGAGGTTTGATCCTTTATGTGTACTATGTAAACGATTGAATGAAAGCAGAAACCATTTGTTCTTTGAATATAGCTATAGCAAACTGGTGTACAACTGAATTTTGAATACGATATAACTTCCAAGCATCAATTTTGTATGGCACGAGTAAGGTTTTGAATTTTGTACCGTTCCGACCATGCAAAATCTAGTTGTTTGGTACCGGTGATTTTTTCGGATACTAGCCGATATTTGAAATACTAGGCAAAATACCCCTCACTCGATAGTCTTCTCTCTATCTTTACTCTCCAGCCGGCCTCTCTATCTCTAGTCTGCGTGTCACTATGCCCAGTCCAGTCTCACTGACCACCGCTGCCCTGCAAGTCGCTGACTTCCGCTCGCCACCGCACCACTCGTCTCCGCCGTAGATAACACATTAATTAATAAAAACATAAGATGGCACGATATCAATCTGTTTTAAAAAAAGCGATGAATATGGTAAAGGCATACGTATGAAGAAAGAGTTGGCAGCGAAGGCTAGTTTCAAACATAACAGAAAAGTGATGACCGTAAGCTTGGGGCGTTTAGATTTAGAACTATCGAGTCCCTCGTCTGTCGTCGAGAGGAGCAAAAAAGCAAAAAATAGAGGAACTGAAAAGTAGAAACGGAGGGAATAAAAAACGAGTTCATTATTACTTTTTTAATGATGGAATAAGTGACAACTCCGTAAAAAGCCGTCTACCATAAATGTCTACTTAATAAAGCTGTCTCCCATAAATATCTGTCGTTAGCTTCCTCTCTTTTAGATATAAACGTAATTTTTAAAGGTCAACACAAAATGCTAGTGGAAAGAGAGACGCAATTTGAAGTTAGAGCATAAGAGTAGAGATCAGTAGGAACTTGGAAAAAAGAGAGACGTAGACCATTTAACAATAATTATGAAAAACGACTTTGTTTTGTATCATAAACAAAGTGACAAATTTCGAATTTCAAGTTGGATGAATTAAGAAAAATTTTAACTGATTTAAAAAAAATCTCATAATTTTTTTTAAATATTTAAAATAAATTATTATTAATTTTAAATTTCTATTACTATAAATTTTTGTGACAATATTAATGTAAAATTAAAATTTACAGTACAATATATTAAAGATTATTTTGCAATTTTAAAAAAATTCTAGGAGTATTTTATAAATTTTAAAAATTACTTGAAACATTATCCGATATTGATCGATATCGGTATAATACCATACCAAAATTAAATCCGGTACCAATACTAGTACAGTATTCATAACATTGAGCATGAGACGTTGAATACTATCATTAGATGCACCAAAATAGTTTAGAGGAATAACATCCTCATCAAGACTTTATTTCGGATGGTAATCTGTTACATTTGGAGAGAAAGGAATATAAGACTCTATAAGATTAAGAAGCAGCATTAGTATGAACTTGTCAAGTAAATTGTCAACATGATTAGAGCAGTTATGATAGCCAATGAAAAGCAATTCACAATTAGCCAAGATCCTAGAGCAATGTGGTTAATTTGATGTATATTTTGTATTTTGTTGTACATACTGATTAGTATAGCCTTTTTTGTCTGTAATTGTATGATCCTTGTTTAGGATCGTGTATTAGCTTTTGCTATAATTTAATATATATTATTGTATTTTTTAAAAGAGATTTTGTCCATTTTGTGGTGAAAGATTTCGTATTTAGCTTAAATATTTGATATGTAGTACTTCTCCTTAGGTGATCTTAGCACGTTCGAGAGGTATTATAACTCCACTTATTACTGGCTGATCACAAGAGAGCTTTGAGGGAGATGAAGAGTTGAAGGGCATTAAGACCCGATGCAATACCCACAAAGGTGTGAAAAAGCTCAGGTGAAAGGGTTTTACTTGGCTAGCCAAGTTTTTTAACGTGATCCTCTAGCTAACCAAAAAGTTGGATGAGTGGAGACTTAGTACATTGATTCCTCTATATAAGAATAAAGGGGACATCTAAAGCTATAACAATTATAAAGGCATCAAACTACTTAATTATACCATGAAGTTATAGGAGAGGAAGAATGAGAAAAGAGTGAGAAAGGTGCACCTATCTTGAAGAATCAATTTGGTTTTATGCTAGAAAGGTCTATGACTGAAGCTATATATCTCCTTAGAAGATTAATAGAATATTAGTAGGAAAGACAACATATTCATATGGTTTTCATTAACTTAGAAAAGTCCTATGATAAGGTTCCCAGGGAAATCATATGGAGGTGTTTAGAATTTAAAAAAGAGTTCCTATGACCTATATATGAGTTATTAGGAATATATATAAAGGTGTTAAGACTAAGGTAAGAACGACATGGGAGAGATACAAAGCATTTCTGTATTGATATTGGAATACACCAAGGCTCTTTGTTGAGCCCATTTCTATTTGTATTAGTGAAGGATGAGCTCACCAAGAATACTTTAAGAGATGTGCCCTAGTGTATGTTGTTTGCCAATGACATTGTTTTAGTGGATGATACAAGAACGAGTGTCAATGTTAAGCTAGAACTTTGGAGGAATACACTAGAGTGTAACTTTTCGAGCTATAGGGTGACATTTGATGTGGAGATAAATATCATTTTAGAAGTTATATCATAGAACAAGTGCTTTAAGTACCTGGGATCCTTCATCAAAAGTAATGGCGAGGTCAAATATAATTCATCTTATTAAATCAGGGTGACTTAAATAGAGGAGTGCATTGAGAGTTTTATGTCACAAGAAGGTACCACTTATGTTTAAAGGTAAATTATACCATTTAGCAATTAGGTCAACCATGCTCTATAAGACAGAATATTTCGCCCATCAAAAAAGTGTATAATCAAAAGTCAATGGTGGCAGAGATGACAATGCTCCATTAGAAGAGATAAGAATATAGCGGTAAGAGATAAATTAAGGGTGGTTAAAATAGATTGAAAATTAAGAGAGACAAGACTTAAGTGGTTTAGACATATTAAGAGGAGACATCTAGATTCCCTATTGAAAAGATGTGAGAAGATTGTATTTAAGGACTGTAAGAGAAAAAGAACAAGACTTAAGAAGAATTATAGGGAGGTGATTAGGAATGATATGATTTTGTTGGAGCTTATCGAAAACTTGACCCTTAATAGGAAACTTTGCGAACTAGGATACGGGTAAAAGATATCACATAAAAGGTCCTTCTGTTTTTCATAGGTTAGTTAATTATTTCAAGTCTTGTGTTTCATATTTAATCTAAACATTTTATCTATAGTACACCTAAGCTTTTCCTCACTTGGTGTAAACTTTCTTTTCAATTGCTTATTTTTTATTTTTATATTTGTAATCTTTCTTTTTTGTTTATTTATTTACTTATCTTATCTTTGATTTTTATTCTTTACCTTTTATTCTTTATTATTTTATTACTTTTTTTAATTTTACGTAATTATTTTTACATATTTATTTATTATTATTATTATTATTATCCTTTCTATATATTTTTATTAATTATTAGTTTTATTTATTTTTATATAATTATTTATTTTTATATTTATTTACCTTTTATTTTCATATAGAATTACTTTATTCTTATTCTTATTCCATTGTTATTTTTATGCAGTTATTTGTTTATATTTTTTGGCTTTTATTTTATAAAAACATTTCCTAAAAAACTTTTTTTTTCCCTTTTTCCTGAGGGTCTATAGAAAATAGCCTCTCTATCAGTTAGGGGTGAGGTTGTGTACCTTTGGCCGTTCCCAAACCCCATATCTTAGTAAGGCTTCTTCTAGGATATTGTTGTCATTGTCATTGTTCTTATTGTTGTAGTTCATAGCTTAATGCTTAAACAAAAAGCAAGGATATCTTCGTTAAAAGAAGGTGAGTGGAACATAAATCTTTTTCATAACTCCATAGTGGAAAGGAAGAACTATAATAGAATATGATCACTTTTTAATTATGATTTTTGACATAAGGAACTTGAATGGGAAGTTTACAAACAGTTTTTTAAGTTCTAAGGGGCCCTTATTGGTTGCAGCTTCATTATTAGAAGTTTATTCTTAGTCTTTAACAATCAATTCACTTAGGAGGATTTGTTACTTCTTAATCAACCATTCATTTCTTATGAGGTGAAGAATGTTGTATTTGAATTAGGTTCTTTTAAAGCCCTAATACTAGATGGCCTCAATGGACACTTCTACCAGAAAACATGGCTTATTATTAGGAACATAGTCACAGAGGTAGTGCTAGAATTTTTTGTGAAAGGAAAAATTCTAAAGAATTCCAAAAAACCTTTCATAAGCTTTAAGCTAGTGTTCTAATCCTCAGAGGATAAAGGATTATCGACTTATTATCTATTACAATTTCATCTTTAAGGTTATCGCCAAGCTTCTAGCTAATAGACTAAAGATAGTCTTGAAGTTAGTAATTGGAGAGACTCAAGGAGCTTTCCTAAAGGGAAAGAAGATTGGGGATAATGTTGGGATCACTTAGGAGCTACTTGAAGCGCAATCAAGGCTTAGTGCTCCCAGGAATTGTGTTACTAAACTATATTTCCATAAAGACTATGATATTAGAAGTTAGGATTTGATATTTCATCTTTTAGACACCCTTGGAAATTTTCAAGAAGTGATTGAAATTATATATCACAACACCTTCTTTTACAACACTTATGAATGAGGACCCAATTATACTATTTATAGGGGGAAATGTCTGAGACAAGGAGAACCTATCTCCCACTACATCTTCATTCTATGTATGGAAGCCCTTAATAGGTTGATCAAACACTCAGTACCTTAGGACTCAGGTTTCAAATTCCATAGTAACTATAGCAAGCTTGGTTTGTTTATCCTTGAGTTTGCTAATGAATTACTGCTTTTGTCAACCGCTAGTGAAAGATCAATGGAGATCAATGGAAATCTTAATAGAAGCTCTTTATACATTTTGAGATTGGACTAGTATGATTCTCAACTTAGACAAAAGCCATCTAATGGTTTCCAAAAGTGCAGTTTATGTTGTTAGCACCTAGCCATCTTAGGTTTGGCCATTAAGAACCCTCCCCTTAGTTATCTTAGGTTTTTTATCCATTAAGAGTATCTAGTTCAATGAATGTCATCCTTTTATTGAATAACTCTAATAAAAAATTGAGAGCTGGAGCAACAAAGGTCTTTCCCTAGTAATAAAGACTGATCTTTATTAAAACTATATTAAACTCTATGCATATCCAACGGGCTTCAAAGTATTCAAAGGTAAAGAAGTTATTAAAACATTGGAGAAAGCTATAAGGAATTTTTCATGAAAGGGTATAGGAAATATGAAAGGTTTGGTAAAGGTAAAATGGTGAAGTTTTGTAAACCTAAATTTGAAAGGGGGTTGGTAATCAATCTAATTGACTAGTGCAATAAAATGTTAATAGTGAAGAAGATTTGGAGAATCATAAAGAATAATAATGCACTATGGATCAATTAAATCAATTATTATTTCTTGAAACAAGGGAATCTATAGGAAGCTAAATGCAGGCCATGTATATCATAGGGAGTCTAATAACTTACGAAACTCAAAGATCTCCTTACCAACAAATTCAAATCTGAGCTGGGTAATAGGAAGTAGTTCCCTCTACTTTGATAATTAGAGTAACATTGGTTCAATCCACTCCTCAAAGCTAATCTAAACTTTGAGACTTTTGTACCCTACTAACTCTAAAGTTGATGTTTAGGTTAATGGAAACATGTGGGCTAATGTTAAGTAATAATACCAACATGTAATCCCTTATTACACTACTAGTCAAAGTTAGAGTGACAAGTATATATAGTTAGATGACCCCTTAGGTAAATTGTCTAATGAGTTAGGTTTATAATAGTTGAGAGGTTCAAGTGAAAGAAAGGAATGACATAAGGTGGTGTGGTATGTTAACTTGAACCTTATAACATCTATTGTTCTTTGGCTGATTACAAAATAGAAGCTACCTACTTAGGATAGGCTGTGATTTCTAAATCTAAAGAGATGTTGTCTAGTATGAAAATGTGTTCCTTCAATAACTAATCACTTATTCTTTGAATGATCATACATGAAAGGAATATAGAGAAAAATCCAAGATCTATGTCAAACTAATATGTGTTTCTTAAGCTTATATGCTTGATTAAAATGGATATTGGAAAATAGGGATAAATCTAAAAGTGATTGGATCTTATACCTATTAAGCTTAGCCATATGTGTCCAAAGTATATGGAAGGAGAGAACTTTGAGATGTTTTAAAGGAATGAAAATCTAGGGGGAGGCCACTATAAAACAATGTTAATTAGAAATAAAGAATAATTCTTAATGAAAATACAAAGAAATTCTATACATGCATTGTAAGAACTTGAAATTTCTAGGCTTTCCAAAAGTATAAAATACCTTGCATGCAAGATTAGTCCGATAATTAGCTCCCTACTATGATGATTACTAATAAAAATAGATGAAAGAAGTGACTTATAATGAACGTAAGGGAGACACATCTATAGATTTTAGGTTCTATAACTTATAATATCACCATGGAACATCTTAATACTTGAAACATAGAACTAAAGATAATGAGTGTGCTAATCAGTAGATATGCCACCCTCCCCGATAGATCAGGTAGAAGCCATATGCATTAGTTATATTAATATATGTTATCTCTACAGGTTTACGTGTAAAATTAGCATTAGCCCATCTTTTGAGAAAGGCTTAGTTATACATTTATAAACGGCACCAACTTCATTATAAGATGAACATTTTTATTAATTTAGTAATACAAAATTTATCTTCTAAAAAAACTTCTTCACTTGCTTATATCTCTCTGTATGTATCTGTTTGTATATAAAAATAGTAGGTTTAGCACTATGGTCAATTATTAGCTCAAACAAGCATGGTATGAAGAATCAATATTAGAAAAATAAAGTGTCGACAGAAAGGAAGCCCATAAGATATGTTGGTTTAAGGTATATGTTTAGATCAATTTGGATTAATTAAACAAATACAACATATTGTGTTTTTGTAAAGGATCTTGCCCACAAATACCATTTTTAAAAAATTACTATGGTGACAAAGATATTGATAATTAGGTTTATCCTAAATGTAAATTGAAAATCTTTGAACTCTTTAAATATTTTTTTCAAGGAGGGTAATGGTTGCTCTAATTTGTTTAATTTCTTTAGTGACACTTCCCACTTGTTATTGGAGTGATAATAATTCAGTTTCCTTTTGATTGAGTGACTCCTTCAGACTGAGAATAGCGATTTCCATTCTCTGGTTTATGTATCTGCAAGACTGTTAGCAGAAGGTTTGACATAATATATTTGAAAACTATATTGATTTAATTCTAATTGCCATCAGATTAAGCGTCCTTGGTTATAATTTGTTTTAATATTATATTTAGTAAATCCACATAAATACTTAGAATCAGTTTGAATAATAAATTCAACTGGTAATAAATCCACTTTCCATTTGATTCTTTGAAATCATCTTTTTTTTTTAGAAACAGGTGTAGCTGTTTAGGTAATTTGTTGAGGATTAATGGGTTGGATAGTTAGTGGTATATTTGATGATTGACTGGTATATAGGTGTACAAAAAAGATAATTCTTTGACTTGGGTGGTTGTGCCAAAAAGTAGCCATCCTATATATCTATACTTGCATCAATTTGTACAAGTAACTTGTCGTTATTAGTATAATTATATAATGCTAGTAATTGTTTACAATTTTAGTAAACATACTATTTTGGTATCTTCTTTGGTCCATGTCGATTGTTTTTTTGTACTACATTTAAGTTGTAATATTTTTCATTCTTTTGCTAAATCTTTAAGAAATCCTTGATCAGAAATATAATTAAGTAGTCCTAGGAAATTTTGAACTTTAGTTACATTTTTTAAAGTATCAGGAAATTTTTATAATTTTTCAAGAATGTTAGGTTGTAGTTTTAAGAATCCATTCATCTATGCATTTTTACTATAATCATTAATGAAGAGAATAAAGTAAGAGTTTTTACCAAAAGGAGGAGAGTTAATAGGATCAAAAATATCTAAATGAACAAGTTGGAGTAGCTTAGTAGCTGTTCAAATTATTTTTTTAGAAATATTTTCCTTTAATAATTTCCAAAAAAAAAAGTATTACATAATTGTTCAAGATGAACTACACATGGAATGTGTCTCACCATCTTCTTCTCTTTGAAAGCTTTGAGTCCTTTAATTTTTTTTTAAAACTAAAGATTTAATTAAGGAAACTACAACAAATAAAAGTAGTAAAGACAACTAGACTATAAAGGGATAGATTTTGAGCAATGCCTATAGAGGAAGCAAGATCCCATCACCAATTCTAGCTCAGACATATTTGGGGGTCATTTGAGTAGAAAAATTCCAAGCAAAGTTATTCATCCTTATTTTAGTTTCTAGTTGGTATATAATAGCTTCCAAGCTAGTGGATTCCTTGAAGAAAGGCCTATTTTTTCATCTTACATTAAATGCAATATACCAATTCCCAAAGACCATTCTAGAAAAGGATTTTCTACCCTTCATATGAAGCTATAAATTAGAGGTATAAATAAGTGATTCATTCTAGCTTGTAGCACTACAGTTGGTGCCATGTAGCCCTTGAATTTTATTACAAATGTATAAATATACTAACACTTAAAGAATATATTATCTATATCCTCTTATTCCTTAGTATAGAATATACAAGAGGGGCATTAATAGGAAATTTACTTATGTTCTTAATGCCCAACTTCTTACATATAGCTAACCACAATATGAAGGAGCGAGAAAGGTATATAGTTTTCTCCCATTTAAGACTAGTGCATGGTTTGATGTCTAAAGGATGAAGAAGTAGTCTCTTACATGATTTTACAGTTAATTTTAAGGACATATCTTTAGTCCAAATGATGGAATCTTATCTGCTAGTATCCAGCAAGTATCTAGGTAGGTTGTCCATAATACCTTATGTACCTCTAATAGAGTGGAAATGCCAGTGCCATGTGTTGTCACAAATTAGATTTTTGACCTTTGTATAAGACAGGATCATGGAATTTAGGTGGTTGAATTCATTTAGCTTCTACGCAGGAACTCAGGACATACTAGTCGTAATAATAGAAGAGATTATTTTGTCCATATCTTATGGTGTGTTTAATAAATGGTATATTAAATCCTTTATAGCTATTATTTGCTTCAGAGTATAAGAGGCATAAGGCTTTGGTTTGATACTTTAGAGGATTTCAGCTTTAATGAATTAGAGATAGATCAACTTCACCTAAAAACCGTCCTTGTTAGTGATTAGTAACTAGAGCCTCTTGGCTAGGAGAGCTTTACTTAGAACTCAAGCAGAAGTAATACCCAAATCCCCTTTGCTTTTAGGTAAAAACATTAAGGACCATTTTTCCTTGGTAATTATAAGCTTTAAATGAATAGCAACTCCCAAGAAAGTCCTTTAATAGCTTATATATAGACTTTATAATCCTTTTGGTAGAGTGGTGTGAAAACCAGTAGTAAGATAGATTGCAGAGAATAGAAAGCACCAATTGTAGCCTTCCCCATAAGATAATTGCTTATTGCACCAGTTGTTGAGTCTCATATTTATAGAGTCTATGAGTAGTGAATCTTGGTTGGTAAGCTTCTTAATGGTGATGGGTACTACATGATATCTTAACTGGAGATGCTGAGGCCTTAGAACCTTGGAGCCAATCAATGAAGCTACATTTTCGTCTAAACCCATATAAAATGTATACGAGCTCTTGGAAAGGTTGAAAGCTAAACCAAATAATGACTTGAATGTTTCAAGTGATTTGAAGAATAACTTAATGAATTGTTGATTGGCTCTACAAAGGAGAAGCAAGTCATCTAGAAAGAAGAACTAAAAGATGTCTATTGTCAACATATATGGTAATGTTTGAAGACAGACTCCTTATAGATATTTAATACGAGAAGTCTAGTGAAAGTTTCCATGTAAATAACACATAATTAATATGAAAGTAGATCACTTTATCTCAATCCACACGCAACTTTAAAAGGCTTACTTGGCTTACCATTTATAATTATCGAGTATGAAATAATAAAGATGCATTTGCATATCCAATTGATGAATCTTTTTAGGAAGTTCATGGCCAGCAATGAAGAGATGATGAAACCCCAATTCAATGAATCAAAAGCTCTTGAAGAGTTCGTGGGCAATATGAACATTGTCTCCAATGTTCCTACCTATTTGGAACAAAGCACTTTGAGTTATGTTAATTATTTCAAGTAGATTTTTCTTCATTTTATTGACAAGTATCTTATCTATAATTTTATATAAAAAAATTACAATATGCAATGGGTTAGTAATCATTTAGGAAGGAGAGGTTTGGGGTTTTAGGGATGAGAAAAACATAGGTTTTGTTGACCTTAGTTAGAATGCTTCCATTTCTAAAGAACTCCTTTACTGCTTCAATCACTACTGATCCAGTTTATTCCTAAGTGCTTTGATAAAATTATGAATGGAAGCCATCTGGACTAGGTTCCTTATCTAGATGGAAGCAGAATAATGTGGATTTGATTTCTTTAGAATTTACTTCATTGATTAGTGTTAAGTGAGATTGGATGGGATAAGATTCAAACATTGGATTATTTATATTGAATTATAGAGGAGTAACCTCTTTTAAGGTTCCAAGTAACTTCCCGAAGTGCTCATACTTGAGATCCTTGAGATCTTATTACTTAGTACTACCCTACCTTCCTCATTGAGCATGGACACTGCCTTGTTCTTATTTTTCTGTTAATATTAACATTATGGTATAATTTGGAGTTTCTTTCTCCATACCCTAATCACTGGATTTCCTTTTTGTTTAAGTTTAGAGTTATAGTTTTTTAAGGCAGTAAGATGATTCCTTATATCATTATATTCCTTATCTTTGAGTGACTTATCAGTTCGATAGAGAGAAAACTGCTCTTAAAATCTACATAGTGCATCAAGATAATCTCCTTTTACATTGATAAGGTTATTGGCTAGATCTTTTTAAATTATGGTAAGCTTAACTTTTATTATCTTCAACTTCTGCATGAAAAATTAAGCTTATGTTCTAGTGGCTTCAAAAACAAGGCTTTTGGAATTAACAGTTATCAATTTAGGGTGGTTTAGGAGGGAGTTAAAAAACCATAACATGGAGTTCGTTCTCAATATGGATTATTTAGTGGTAATACGGATCAAGGAGTGGTCAGAGGTGAGATAATTTCTATAGTTTTCAAAGCTAAAAGTGTAACAAGAGTTCTTAGGGTTGATTCTCAGCTTGTGCCTGTTGCCTTAGACTTTTTATAGGGAGAGAATGCAATTAAAATCTCTAGCTAGCATCCAAAGGGTAGAGCTAAAGGTCAATAATTTAAGGTCTTTTCGTAACTATTTATTGTGAAATGCACAGTTAGAAGCATAGATTACTATAATGAATAATGGGGAATTAGACTGTTTGTATAAAAATTCACAATTTAAACTAGTCTAAAAAGGACCAATTTGCTAAATATAAGATTACAAGGTCTGTAACACCCCACTCCCGCTGGACCCGAACCCGATATCGATAGTGATATCTGAATCCGTGCTCCGCGAGGGTGGTGTGCCACTTCATTTAACAGTTACAAGTTGGTATAATTTTTTTTATAAACATAAATTACAATAACACAAACCATCCATTTTGTTTTATAATCATCTGATACAATCACAAAGAAATCAACAGAACTTTTATTAGCCACTTGGGCCCATTTCCAATCACAAAATACAATCGTTTCAGTTTCTCAAAAGTAATACAACTGTCATATTCAATTACAAATAATACACAAGTTTTGCGGTAAATACATTTAG
>JANIIA010000005.1:44165472-44198181 GCA_027478495.1 Erythroxylum alaternifolium
TATTATTCGCTCGAACGTCGTATTCATTTCCCCAATAAACAAGAATCCTCTCTTGGAATCTTGCATACTGAACCTCTTCAGTACCTTATCTATGTATGTACTATGACTTAGGCCTATAAGCTTGCTTAATCTATCTCTATAGATCTTAATGCCTAAAATATAAGCAGCCTCACCTAAGTGTTTCATTGAGAAACATTTCCTTAACCAAATCTTTACACTCTGTAAGGTCGAAATATCATTTCCAATAAGTAATATGTCATCAACATATAAAGCTAAGAAGACAACAGCACTCCCACTAACCCTTTTATAAACACAAGGTTCATCTTCATTCTTGATGAATCCAAACTCTTTACCAACTTTATCAAAACGAAGATTCCAGCTTCTCGATGCTTGCTTCAATCTATAAATGGATCTTTAAAGCTTACACACCTTTTTAGAATTCTCCCTCAGGTTGTATGATACATACATCCTCAAGTAAGTTTCCATTAAAGAAAGCTATTTTGACATCCATTTGCTATATCTCATAATCATAGTATGCAGCTATAGCAATAAGAATTCTAATGGATTTGATCATGACTACTAGAGAAAACATTTCATCATAATTAATTCCAAGAACTTGTTGATAACCTTTAGCAACAAGCCTTGCTTTATAAGTGTGCACATTTCCATCCAAGTCGAGTTTCTTCTTGAAAACCCACTTACATCCAATGGTCTTCAAGCCATCAGACGGATCAATCAAAGTCCAAATTTGATTGTCATATATGGATTGCATCTCTGCTTTCATGGCCTCTAACCATTTAGCATATTCTAGACTTTCCATAGCTTCTTGATAGGTTATGGGCTCATTATGATCAATGAGCATCACATTATCATCATCAGTAACGAGAAATCTATATCTCTCAGGCTCATGACGAATCCTACCAGATCTAAGTAGGCCTTGTATTATTGAAGGCTACTCATCAACAGCTTGTGAGCTTACTCCAATCTCCTTCTCAAGCTCAATGTCATTTTGTGGAACTTGAATTTCTTCAAATTGTACTTTACTCCCACTGTTTCCTTTGGAAATAAATTCTTTTTCTAAGAAAACACCATTTCGAGCAACAAACATTTTGTTCTCAGATGGGATGTAAGTAATATTCTTTATTTTCCTTAGGATATCCCACAAATAAACATTTTTTAGAATTGGGTGCCAACTTATTGGCAGTAGGACACTTCATGTAAGCCTCACAACCCTAAATCTTTAGAAAAGATAGACTAGGATGTTTCCCAGTCTATAACTCATAAGGTGTCTTTTCTACAGCCTTTGAAGGAATACCGTTCAATATGAATGTTGTGGTTTCTAAAGCATAACCCAAGAAAGACTTTGGAAGATCAGTTTGACTCATCATTGATCGAACCATATCTAATAGAGTTCGATTTCTCCTTTAAGAAACACCATTTCATTAAGGAGTTCCTGGAGGAATCAATTGTGAAACAATTCCATAATCCTTAAGATGATCGTCAAAATCTTGGCTTAAGTATTCACCTCCTCGATCAGATCAAAGGATTTTAATTGTCTTGCCAAGTTGATGTTGTACTTCATTCTTATACTCTTTGAACTTTTAAAAGATTCAAATTTGTGCTTCATTAGATAGACATAGCCATATCTACTGAAGTCATCTGAAAAAGTCATGAAATATAAATAACCTCCTCTAGCTGATAGGCTAAAAGGACCACATACATCAGTATGTATAAGGCTTAATAGCTCATTGGCCCTTTCCCCTTTACCTGTAAGGGTGCCTTTGTCATCTTGCCCAGTAAACAAGAATCACATGTCTAAAAAGATTGAAAAGAATCAATGAATCCATCTTGATGGAGTTTTGAGATGCTTTTCCCATTTACATGGCCTAAGCGACAATGCCAGAGATAGGTTGGGTTCAAATCATTAGATTTAATCTTCTTGGTATTTATATTATAGATGGACTCATTTGTAAGAAGCTCAGTGTCTAGAGTATAGATGCCATTTAATTGTTGTGCAATGCCATATAAAATGTCATCTTTATAAATGGAAATACTTCTATTCTCAATAGAAAATCTAAATCAATCATTCTCTAAACAAGCAAAAGAAATAATATTCCTACCCATAGTAGGTACATAATAACAATTTCTAAGCTCTAAAATTAGTCCAATAGGTAAAATAAGATCATAGGTTCCCACGGATAAAGTAGCAACTCTTGCTCCATTTCTCACACAGGTTGATCTCACCAACAGTTAATTTTCTAGTCCTTCTTAGATTTTGCACATTAGAACAAATGTGAGTTGCACCTCCAGTATCCAATACCACTGCTATAGACGACTATAACACATTTAAAACAATTAACATATTTAATGAAAAATAGGAATACTATGACCAAGTAGAAATAATACCAAGCATCAATATAAAGAAAATGGACCGATACACACCCATGTGACAAACTATATCATTTAATGGTTTTGTCTAATATGGTTAAATACACTCTTGTGTGGTTAACCTTGTAACAAACTATGGCCATTAAAGTTGTTGGTGAATAAAAAAAAAAGTACATGGTCCTGATATTAAGCAAATTCATTTTTAAAATTTTGAAGATAAAATATCAAGTACAGAAATACCATACATAAAACTATGTTCAGTAAAGGTTATTTTTAATACAATTTAGTGCATATCTATTCAATCAACCGTGTTCTTATTAAAAATGTTGTAACTAGAACATGACATATATATATTAGTGTATGACTATGCATGAAACTATATCCACTAAAGGTTTTTTTTAACATAATTAAGTACACAGTCGTGTGGTTAATCATGTTATAATTTAAATTTTAGTAGGTGCTTATCCATGGGTCATATTATGATGTAATTTATAGGTTGTGTTATTATGTCTATTGGTCATGATAATGTATGGGACTTGTTACAATGCATATGAACATTTTACGTAAAAAGGATGATAATTGTCTTTAAACTATGTTTATCAATGGTGATATAGGACTGAAGATTTGCACATAGGTGTTATTTTTATTAAGCCACACAAAAAAATGACATATTTTTATCCCTTTTTATTATCATTTCCAACTCTAACAATTAAGTAATAATTGAAGCTCTTCTCTCGTAAAAAACTATTTAATTGTTTATCCCATGTAGACGAGTAAGGCAAAAACTTATTGAGACCTCTAAAACTATACTCAATTCAGACCATTCTTTTTGTTCTTCCTTTGATATCCCTGGTCTGACATTCATTTTATATAATTAATTATTGGAAGGCTCGCCATAGTATCATGCTCAACACAACACCTAATTCTATGCCTTTTTGTTGCTGACTGTTGACCTTCCAAAGGATCAAACACCAACTTCAGTGTAGTTCAGTTGTCAGTTGACAGGAGTTCATGGAATGGAACTCTTTCTTCATAGAAAAGATCATTGTTTCTTGCAATACACTTCATCTTCTTATTACTACTTCATCACTCACCCACTCTTCTTCACAATCTCACCCTCCAACTCCAGGCGTTTGCTTCTTTTCTGGTAATATCTTCTTCGGTTTTCCATATTCCTCTCGCATTTGCTTATGCTCCTCTTGCTTTTTGATATTGTTATCTCTTCATTTGGTAGAAATCGTGAGTGAAACATGGTAAGATTGGCACCGGAGTATAGTTTTTGCCAGTAAAAACATGATGAATTCAAGGGAGCAGGCTTTTAATTTCTTCCAATGTACCTAGCTTTCCTTGTTCTTTTATGACCCTAAATTCTCGTATATATTTTGTTTTCTTAAATATGTAATTAACTATAAGAATACTGTTTCTTGAGTCTTGCATAGTACACTTTGACACTTAACGGTTTGGACGTTGGTGTTATTTCGCCGACTTTCAAAGAGGAAATTTAGTAAATAGCTCTGATTGAGATTTGAAATCGTTTATGACGGTGGATGTGTGACACAGGAAGAGATTACATCCTGTTAGATAGCATGGCTTTTCTATGTACAGACTATATATAGATTAGATGCTTTATAGTTGTAATTAATATTACTAATTTTCTAAGGACTAATGAAAGAGAGCTGAAGCCGAAGTTGGCATATACCAATTCAAGAACACATCAGCAGAGACATCCCGAGCAGGTTCATTGACAGATTGGCTACTCCTGATTAAGCTATGTCCTTTTTAGAAGTATTTGCATTGAGTGTGTTATCAACATATGGAAATTGTGGCATGTCTAACTATTCCATGCTTTCTTGTCTCTAGAAATTAATTATAAGACACATTGGAATCTTGAACCTCGATAGGTACAAATGGGCTCAGGAGACTGCTTTAGGTCCCTCATTAACCTTGGGAAAGTGAAGGCAGGCAGGTCCAAAAAAGTAAAGGTAATACTTGAAGAATTTTCATTATCACTGTTTTGTTACAGCTGAAGTAACTGATCTAGTTGCTGCATTTTCATCTAATCTACCTTTTTGTAAATCACTGAGAAGGTACATTCAACCTCCGAAAAAGCAAATGGGTCGAAGACACAAGATGGAGAGTCCACTAGTCGTGTCATTGCCAACGATGCGTCAGAGAGGAACTTTGATGCTCCTAGGTTATCAGCTCGACACTTAGCTGCTCGTCAGATTCAAACAGCTTTTCGAGCATATAGGGTACGTATGGCGCAATGCAACCACAAAATCGAGGACAACACGTAATTGGCTAATAATTTTGTCCTAAGATAGTGATAACCATAATTAATTATAGTGATAACCATAATTAATTACATGCAAAGTCTCTTTCCATAATATACATAGATGACAATCTAATCTAATTTAAAATTAATAATTTAAGTTTGATTTAACTAAATTTTAAGTTTAATATTTAACTCAAAATTTTTGAACGAATATTATTTTAAAAAGTTTACTCAAAATGAGGTTGTTTTGAGCATTCCTTGCATGCAAGCAACACAAGCCTGCCTAAATTTTAAGCCAAACTTGAGCAGTTTGTTCTCAAAATTAGGTTGTCGGTCCAACTTGTTGTCATACCTATAACTTGGTAATCAATCAAAGCATCCGTTCCCATCTCTCTGTCTTCCTAGATCAGGTTCAGTTTAGCTATCTCGAAAAAGTTCCTGCTGGGAAGATCATTTACAAGCAAAACACTAGCAAACTAAAGTCAAGAACTAATTAAGCATTAGAATGCTAAACATGAGCACAAAATCAAATACCATAGTGAAAGGGCTAACAAGTAAAACATAGGTTGATTAGAATATGAATGGAATTTATTTCAGTTGCACAAAAAAAAAAAAGGTACAAAAGGAAACTGTAAAAAAGCAGAGGTAAAAGAAAAGGCTATAGGAAAAAGCTGTAGACTTAATTTTGATGCAGTTTCTTAGCGACATTTTCTTTCATGTGGGGTTCATCGCAGATCGAACGGTGCATGGTTATAAAGAATGACAATGTCACACTTATGATTTTCAGGCAGGAAAGTCTGCAGATCGAATGAAAGGAGATGTGAGATTTAATGTATTGATCCAAGGCAATGATACTGAAAAGCAAACTTCAACCGCACTGAGCTATATACACTCATGGAGCAACATACAGGCTCAGATTAGAGCTCGACGTTACCATATGGTCAGAGAAGGCAGAATTAAGCAAAAGAAACTGGAAAACCAATCGAAACTTGAGGCCAAGCTCCATGAATTGGAGGTAATAATGACCTTTACCTACCTGACATGATAGCTTTAATCCGTCCAATTTATTGGCTGGTATATTTCCTGCCAAACTTGGTCACTACTTTTCTATTTTTTTGGAGCCTTGTATGGTGAAGAATCATATGGTTTCACTAAACTAAATCTCTTCGGTTTATTGAGTTTACTAAGGTCATCGTAAATTACTTTTACACGTTAACAAATGAATTAAAATCTGCTGGAATAATTTAGTCAAAATTACTGAAATGTCAGCTCATTTCGATGTTTCGTATTTAAAAAAAAATAAAAGAATTGCAATAGAAACTCCAGAAAATAGGAGCAAATAGGGGTTCCAAGTACTGGTAGTTTTCATTTCAAACAACTTGAGGAGGAAAGCTACACTATGGAGCCCGAATGAGCTCCCGCTAATCTGATACTCAAAGTTAAACGGGGGAACATCTTCCAGCTCTCAAATTTCCAATTGGTAAGAGAGAAAATGCAGGCCTCTATCATAGCTATTAGGCCAATTCATCCGAATCGAAATTACATTTTAAGTAAATGAAATTATATACAAAAACTGTGGTCTATTTATTTATTCAACAGTAAGGGCCATTACAATTTCATTCTAGCTTTTCTTGTTCTACAGGCAGAGTGGTGTGGAGGTTCTGAGACCATGGAGGAAATCCTTTCCAGGATTCAACAGAGAGAAGAAGCAGCAATCAAGCGTGAGCGAGCCATGGCATATGCCTTCTCTCACCAGGTCCGTACAAACTACTTATAATCATACCCTTGAGGGTTACGTACATAACCCAACGCTTGTTGATTGTATAATGCAGTGGAGGGCCAATGCCACCCAATTTCTAGGCCAAGCTTATTACAGTCTTGGCAAAGAAGACTGGGGTTGGAGCTGGAAGGAGAGATGGATAGCTGCTTGTCCTTGGGAGATTCGTGTTCATTCTCAGCCCAGTAAACTGAAGAGAGGTCACACTCACAGCAGGCAAGCGAGCACATCAGATATCAAGATACCAATCCCATCTACGTTTGCTTTGTCAAATGGGGATGGAAATAGTAAGATTAAGAAGCTTCCCAATCCAATTGTGGAAGAAATAGCTGGAGAAGCAAGTCCCAAGCATGTTCTTTCATCATCTCCTTAATTGATTCCAATTTGACAAATACTTGACGGAGACTTGGTTCATTTGGTGTGCCAATTATGTGGGATTGGAATGTTGACTTAAACTGGGCTTGATTCGTTTAAGAATGGATAAAACATGATGTATCTTGTTTTGTTTATATGCAGCTTCCTTTGATAACTTCATTCCGCCTAGTCTACACCGTATTTGTAGGAGTTGGTAGGTTCATATTCAAGTTCAGAACATAAACCTTAACTTAGCTCCCTAATTTGGCAATTTTCAATTAGCGAACTCTACCAAGCATACAGGACGATTTAGCCAAACCAATAGAAGGGTTTCACCTTTTTTCCTAATGTTAATGCTTGTACGTGAAGTTGGTTAAAGAAGATTGATTAAACAGTATTTGGACTCAATTGTCCGTTACAAATAAATTAGGTTGTTAACTCATTTTTATGCGACTACATTACATATTACATCCCAGCAAGATTATACATTCCTAGCCCCGATGAAGTATTAGTTTAAGAATCCGCTCATTGCCATATTGTTCTCGAGAACACTAGTAGAGAAAACTAAAGAATTTAAAATGACTAGCTATACTAAATGAGACTAGGATAATTTATCTACGGGAATTCTATGAGAGACAGCCTTATTCGTTCTCGTAAAAGAAAAGGTATACTGAGCTAAGTAGAGGTTTATATCCCTTTACTTTCATAATACCCAAGACAGGGACGAGATGGGGAAGCAACAGTAATCATGCAGAATACATGTGTCACTATCTGAATTGAAGCCAAGACGTTTGCTTTTATTATTATTTTTCTTATAGAAAATTTCCAGCTAGAAAGAAGCGATTTTTTTGGATGAGTAGGGGGGAAGAAGCGATTTTTATCGACTTAGATTTTTACACTGTAGGGGACCAAAGACAGATGGCTAAGTCTACCATTTTTGCTACCATCCATCATAATTCAGGCTATGTTGTTATTAACGTCATCTTCCCAATTCCTAGTTCGTGGTCCTCCTGTAGACCACTTAACATCAAATAGCTCCACCTGCTATATTCATCTTAGCTTATTCATTTCATATTAGAGGTATTACCAATCCTTGCCTCCACCATCTTCAACATCTAACAACCTCAAACCGATACTTACCTCTATGGTATATAGCTCTACAAGATAACATGAATTCTTTCACTCTAGGTAACTTTGTTATCCCTCACTCTATATACCTTGACAATATACAGCTTTTTTGCCTCCAGCATTCCTTTTTACAACTGAGCTCTCTAATCTCTCTGTCTCACAATCAAATCTAGTTTGGGTGGTATAACTAGAGAGACCAATACCACAGATTGCAGCTGGAACTAAATTCTCCACCAAAATAGTCGAAATTATACCAATTGTTTTCAAAAATATTGTACCATATGGACAGCAGCTTCTACTGTTTGATGAAAGTGACTAGTCTAGTCGTTGATGCTCCCAGAATTCCAAGCAAGGATAGAGATTGTCAAAGATTACTTATTCTTTCAATTCTTTTGCAGATTTAAGGAAGCTGTTGAGGCAACAAATGCAGTAAAAGCAGCAAACATAGATTATCAAAGAACGAAACCTTTTCCGTCTACATGATAGGAACTGATTCTCTCCAAACAAAGCAAAGACCTCTCTAAAGAAATCAAAGACCATATTTTATGCTCTACTCCTACCTTTCCTTTTGATAAATTGCCAAAAGGAAAAAGGTCAAAACCAGCTCTAATCAACTATGCATGAAATTGCTATAGGTAAATCTGCTGATCTGGGGTTGGCTTCTTTCATAAGACCTCCTTAAGGCATGCCAGATTACACCTATCAGGTATCATCTCATTGGGAAAAAAGACGAAACCGTCCATTAAAGCAAACGCCTCTCATCTTCTATCAGCAATTTTAGAAGTGGCTTCCAAAACAATAAACATCAACTACAATGCGAAGTCTAGCAACATAAAAGCATAGCCAAGTCAACAAATTTGAGCTCCACAAGCCCAAAAGTACATTGTCTGAAAAAACAAATAAAGCTTGAAGATGATATTGCAAAACATCTTATAAAAGTTAAACAAACCCGGGATGGAAAGCCTGAAAATATCCACTCGGATGTCTCTCCTCCCGGGGTATCAGCCATTGAATTGTAAAAGTGAACAAGACATCGCCTCCAAACTAGCCCTTTACTCATCTCTGTAGTCCCAAGATAAGCATTTGACAAAATATCAATTTGTGCTGCAAAATAAACATTCCGAAGAGAACAGTAAACGTGAAATGCATAAAAAGGAATTAGCTTGAGAAGCAAACCTTAAGGAGAGCACATGTAAGAGATGAGATTTGGCGTATTTGGTACAATCAATGGCGAGAATCAGAGGAAGCAGAGGACGGTCTATTGTGAATGCCATCGTGCTCCTCATCTTCGCCTTGAATTCGTGCTGGAATGTGGAAACCGGAAAATCCGAATGCATTCCCTGAGATCGCAGATTGGTCTTGATGATGCATTTGTGACATTTCATGAGGATGATGATGATGAGCGACCGTGATTGCAGGATCTATCCAAGCACGAACTGAAGGCGTGTTACTGGACTGAAGGGGTCCCCTCTGAGAAAACAACTGGCTTTGGCCAAAAAAAGGCTGCCACAGGGTAGGTGGCGGCGGTGGCGGCGGTGAAGGTGTGTTAAATATGAATCCTCCACCGTTGCCACCACCTCCTGCCCCACCACCACCATTATTAGCATCACCAGCGTTCCAAGCCACCATTCTTTGGAATCGACTTATTTCAGCAGGGTGGTGGTGCTCCAACCACCCACCCGGCGAACCGTCGAATCCCATATCACCGAGAGCCACAGTTCCAGAGAACAAGATTTGCTGTTCACTCTGGGCGTGGTGGGGCAAAAGAATCGGCTCTTGAAATGAATGAAGAGAGAGCCGCAGATCTTGTGCTTGGCTGCTTGTTCTCGACAGAAAATCTGGCGGGTATCTCTGGAACTGTATAGAAGACGAGGATGTCGTCTCTACCGACGCACCCATTGGGAAGAAAGACTTGATAGTATCAGCAATGGAGTCGCAGTCTAATGATGGCGTGAGAAAAGTAGAAGAGTTGTGGTTTTCCGACATGTGTTGTTGCGGCAAGTTTTGGACATCATTTGCCACAATTTGTTTCATGTCGTTACTGACAGTGGCAGAAACAGCAGCAGCAACGTTCTCCATTGACATCTGATCCTCTCTGTGTCTATCATTGTTTGTGCGGCCTTGCTGTTCTTTAGTGGCTCTAGTTTTAGTGGAGGAGGTGTTGGTAGTGGTGGTGGTGGTTGCGGCGGTTGTTGGGTCCCATGCAGGTAGTTGGGGGAGCTCGTCTATCGCGGCCTTGGCTTTCTTGATGAGCCAATCGACGGCCTTGCTGGGGCGGTCGTAGCCGAGGCGGTCCTGGACATCGTAGAACTGTATGGCGGTGTGAGCTGAGAGACGGACTCGTCGGTCTCTGGGGCCCTTGGCTGTGCAGACCTTGCTGTGACGGTCTTTTCTTCCAGTGGAGCGAACAATGTGGCCTCCTTGGACCTCGATGATCTCTCCTACTCCGCTCCTTATCCCAAGTCTGGATGATGTTGCTGCTGCTTGCTGGTGGTTCTCTCCCATTTTTCTTGCATATTTGATGCTCCGCTCTGGGAAATTTGAGGATGATGACGGAGCTGGGAAGTGAGATCTTTTTCTCTGTTGTTGTGTATCCAACCCTTGAAAGGAGTAAAAGTTTTGGTCTTGTTGTTGGCCCTGTAGGGGTTCTATGTCTGGTAGATATTGGTGAGGGACAAGAAAAGGTAGTTGATGATAATAGTGATGGTCTTTTGGCAAGAGCTGATGAGCTTGCTCTAGTTGTTGTTCTCCTTCCGTTACAACTTCTACATGTCTTGAATTTAGGACTATATTTAGATGATGATGTTGTTGATGATGCTGTTTGTATTGGTGCTGTTGATGCTGATGCTGATGCTGATGATGATGAAGATGAAGATTCTCTCTCTGGGGATCCAGACTCAGGACCTTGTGCTTTTTCTGTTCCAGCTTTTAATGGAGGACACTTTTCTTTAGTTGTGGTGGGTGGTGGTTGTTCCTTTGCTAGTCTCCCTTTGATGCGGCTTCCTAATCGCTTCTTGTTGCTTGTGCAAGTGCTGTAACCATTCTGAAACCTGATACTGCTGCCTCTCCAGAAAGCCTCTGCCATTCAATATTTCCAGTTCCATGACACCGCAACACCACCACCGCCTAAAACTGAAAAGCAAACCTAAAGCAGCTCTATGGATGCCTAGCTAACCCATCTCTCTCTTTTTTGGTAATTACTTGGAAGAAAATTTAAATGATAGAAAATCCAGAGATCTTATCAAAGAGAGCTGATTCCTGCAACACCTTCCCACAGGTTGTTTGATGTGCCGCTGCTATAGATATAGAACATAGTTATAGGGAAGCGGATGTTGTATTATTTTTTATGATGATGCCAGTATTTGGTCAGCAAGGAGATTAAAGATCTCTGTGATCTCATCACTACGTCTTCTGCTGTTCTTTGTACTATTACCCAACAGATCACACACACAAGACAACACCAGGGCAAAAGTTCATTCCTTTCAATCTCTCTCTTTCTCTAACAGAAAGACTCATCTTTACTGCGATTAATGTTTTTACTGCAAGTTTTAAGCTTTTGTTATACTGGAATACAACGGGTTTAAATCTCTGAATATAACCATTAGATCCTCTATATGCCACCACCACTGCCGCGCCCACCATGCCTCTTGAAAGTTGAAAGTGACCCTTCTCTTACACCTTTTATCCCTTTTTCCTTTGCTTCATTTAAAAGAAACAACATCATCTTTCTTTGTTTCTCTACACGGCCCGTCTTTTTTCTAATTTTCTTCTTTCCGTTTCCGTGAGGCGTTATATTCATGCTTATCCCATTCATCTTCCCATATTTCCTTTTCTTTTTCTTTTTAACAAATGCTTTTTTTTTTCCAGTTCTTTAGCTATTCGATTTGTACTTTTCTTTTCCTCACTGTCAACATTTAAATAATTCTGAAATTTTCATAACTTTTTAAATAAAAATATCTTAAACTTTGATAAATAATAAAATTATAACAATAATTAGGCTCAAATAAAACGTTCTATTAACTTGGAGTTTCTTTCGTATTGATAAAAAAAATTTTAGTTAGAAATAAATTGAAGTTAGTGTCAAGAATAAGTTCGGCATCATATGCAAGATGTAACTTTTGAAGACAACAAAATAGAATTTCACTAACCTTAAACTTACCTAGAAATGGAATTTCACTAACCTTATATTTTTTTTGGAAGTTAAAAGAAAATATATTAATAAGGCAGAAACCTGTACACGCTCTTCAACTAAGGATCTTACAGTCAAATCTACTCTACACTACACAAAAATACAACAATTATATCAAGAGATTTAAATTAACCATAGCGATCTGAGTTCATAGCTGATGATGTCTTATTTTCTGTGAGCTAAGATAGTCTCTCTAATCAAGTTAATAATTACTTCGGCAAGTTCAGATTTGTGCTACTCCACGTTATTATAGATTTGCCTGTTTCTTTCCCTCCGAATATAATAGATAACCATCTAAAAAAGTCTTGATCAATAGTCTATCATTGTAACCAGGTTTAGCATATCGAATGATAGATTCCAACACATCATCCCATACAAACGTGAACTTTGGGAGACGAATCAAATTTAAAATTTTGTTCCATACCAATTTACTATAACTACATTCAAAGAACAAATGATTTCTCGGACATAAGGGATCATAAGGCCCAAACCAACAGTCTTTAGTTCTTAATATATTTTTGATCACCTAACATAAAAAATGGTAGCCTTGGGACACAAAACCTGCTTCTACACTACATCTACCCATGAGACTGATTTACGTGGCTCAATTAGTAAGTTATAAGTAGATCTATTATTGAACATTCTACTTAAATGTAAAGTCCATATCAACTTATCCTTCCTACTTATATTTGGCATCTCTGGTAAGTTATTCTCTAGTATATTAAAATGACGTTGAGTGTGAAGTCTATTCCACTCCTGCTTAATCCATGCAACCGTGGCCTCCTTAGGAATCTTGTTCCGTAACACCTGTAGATCTTCACGCAACCACAAAAGGCTAAAATCTGACCAATTATCATACCACAACCAAATATCTTCTCCATCCCATAACCTATACTTCAAGCAAGGATATACCAATTCCCTAAGATTCAACATACCCTTAAAAATCCATGAATAACAACGGTTACCATGTTCACCAACATTGTAATAATTTGAGGTTCAACCTTGCTAAACAAGATAACATCGTTAGTTTAGAGCAAGTGGGACATCTTCAACTCTCAACATTTATAATGATACTAGAACAAGCCATTACTAGCCACAAGTTTAGAAATAAGTCTTGAAAATCCATCCATCGCTAGAGTGAATAGGTAAAGGGAGAGAGGATCCCCTTGCTTGATCCCTCTCGTATTGAAAAAAGGCCTCGTTGGAATCTCATTCACTAACACACTCATCGACGTAGTTTGGATACATTGCATAATCCAATGCGAAAACCTTTTCGGTAGACTGATTGCTTCCAAACATAATCTCAAGTATTCCAAGCTAACATATCATAAGCTTTGAATAAATCTAGTTTCAAAGCATAACTTTTAATAGGCTTCCCAGTGTGATGCTCTCCCAATAACTCTTGCAAAATCAGTATATTGTCACTAATGCTTCTTGACGATAAAAAGTACCCTGAGCCTTATTGATCACCTCTGACATCACCACCTTCAATCTCTCTGCCAGTAAGGTAGCAATAATTTGATAAACCATTGAGCAATAAGAAATTGGTAGATAATCCGTAATCATCAACGGCCTCTTCATCTTAGGAACTAGACAAATAAATGTATGGTTAATCTCCTTAAGCAAAGTACTAAAAGAAAAGAACTTCAATACAACCTCTGTTAAGAGAGGCCCCGTAATGTCCCAAGTTTATTGGAAAAAAACCTGTTGAAAACTCATCAAAACCCGGCGCCTTAGAACTATGTGACTGAAACACCACCTCTTTCACCTGAGGTGTTATATAAGGTGCATTGAGCATCTCCTGCATCGACTGATCCGGACAATACTCCAGCACATTTCCTACCCCAAGTCCACTTTGCTGAATTATTGTGCCCTGCATTAAGTTGGCAAAGTAACTACGAATATGGTCAAAAAGCTCCCGCTGATTAGAAATCAAATTACCCCTCTCATCCTTCAATTCCATAATGGTATTCATATTCCTACGTGCCAATAAAGAGGCTTGGAAGAGTTTAGAATTGGCATCCCCTTCTTTAAGCCAGATATGTCGAGCTTTTTGTCTCATAATAGAATTTTGTAATGTCAAAGCTTCTTGGTACTTCTTCATTCGATCCTCTTCTTGAATCTGTAAGCTGACATTGTGAGGATCCAAATAACATTGATGCTGAATATTTGCGACAACTTTACTCAACTCTTTCAAATCCTGAGCCCTTGCTTTACTAAATTGCTTAATAGCTATTTTAGTAAACTTCAGTTTCTGCATTAGTTGGAAAGCTTTGAACCCAACCACCTCACAATCCCAAACCCTACGAATAACTGTCATGAATCCTTCAAATTGTGTTAAACCATTGAAGAATCGAAAAGGACCACCTACATTTGTACCAACATTCAGGTGATGGATCAAAATAGAGGCATGATCTAAACATAATGGATCCCTAAAGAAAGCCGATGTTGTAGGGAAGGATTTAAGCCAGCTGTGATTCACCAATGCACAGTCTAATTTTTCCTTAAGACCAAATTCCCCTATTGTTTATCATCCCATGTGAACCATCTACCTGATCCTCTAAGGTCCCCTAAATCAACTTGCTGAAGCAACTGAGAAAGCTCCCTCACTGTTTTAGGATAAAAACCTACATCTCCTTCAACTTTATCTGAGTTTAAACAACAATTGAAGTCTCCCAAAACTATCCATGGAAGTTGTATACCCGAATGGATTGCCCTCAAGTCCTCCCACAACTTAGCCCTTTGGAAAGCAAAATTAGAAGCATAGATAATTGTAGCTTCAAAATGAAACCTTCCTATTAGCCAATAATGTAAATGAATGTGTTGCTCACTCATTTGGACAACATGAACATCAACCAAATCCTTATTAATCCAACACAAAATTTTGCCATTATAATGAAAATCATGGTTAAAAAAAATACAACCATTTAGTGCCCAAAAAAGCCTAACCTTTCTAAACTGAACCTTTCTTTATTTTAGTCTCTAAAAGCCCCACCAAAATTGGTTTGTGCTCTGCTACCACTTCCTGTACCATCAACTTCTTAATGGGGTTATTTAACCTACTTGTATTCCATACTAATATCGAAATCTATGGGAAACCATTAGAACAGACATTCAGGGGATATAACCCCTTTATGCTTCTTCTTCTTACCCTTTTTCCAACCCTTACCCTTACTAGCAATTACTACAATAGACGGGGAATAATCCGCATCTTCAAAATCTAACTCTATTTCCTTGCCTATGATAGTAATTGGTTCCAAAGCTTCTGCTGGAACATATTTTATAGAAATGGAATCCCCCTAAGTATGACCTAATTTCAAACCATTCGGTTGGCCCTCTGCACTCAAGGATTCAGAATTAGTAGGAGGACAAGAATGAGAAGGCCCTCATATAATACCTCTATCCCCTGCATTTACAATAGTACTTTCTAGATTAGCCTCAAGATGGACTGCCAAGGATGGAGATGAATCAACATTTTTACCCAGAACTTGCATAGTCTCCACATATTCCACTGACCTCTTTTCTTGTACCCAAATCTCCCCCTAGAGTTTAACTTATCTCTCGGGGCCACCTGTTCCACCTTATTATCAAGTTTACCACCCCCTACTGCCTCATTGCATTGTATAGTGTTAGACGGACCCTCTTATCCCAAGGAAGGGGACTTTTCTGACAATAATTCCTCCTGCATCCCTGATTGAAAAATTATACTTGTAGCTACCCATTTCTTTTTAGACAATGAAGGTGTTCACAGATATGAAATACTTATCTCATCCCTTACCAGCTTGCCAGTTTCTCCAAGTCTTAGAATAGGCAGAGTTTTAGGTAATGGAGTCATCTTAGGAATTTCTATACAAATTTTCGCATAGCCAATCTGCTATATTGAAGATGTTTGTGAATCCATGTAGATGGGTTTACCCAAAGCACTGGCCAAATAACTTAGACCTTCAACCGTCCAATATTCCATACGTAAACTATTAAACTGCACCCATAAAGGGATAACTTCAATCGAGCCCTTATACCAACCCAAACCTGGTTTTCATTGTTGCAAAAACAAGGACTAATCCCCAATGTGCCATAGCCCTTGTTCTATAATCTCAAACAAATTAAAGTTCACCATGAAATTGAACAACACCGACCCATCCTCCTTGAGCATAACATTTTCAAGTCCTTTTTTTACCCCAACACGCCTTAGCCCAAGCGTTAACAATAGGGAAAGGCAACCTCTTCGACCAGAAGAAACCAACTAGAGTATTTGACCAAGCCCTAGCTCCAGCTTTTAGCACCTTAATCGGAGGAGAGAAGATTTCATCTTGAATAACATCTGGGTAATATTTTAGATCCCCTCTGTGATGAAAGACCTTGAGCTTACTATTCCAAGCCCCCATCACCGATGAATGGGAATTATTTTGATCCTCTGGAACCTTTAACCCAACTGATGAAACCATAAAATCATCCGGGGCGCGAGGAATTCCTCTAAAGACGGCGATTCTATCCCCTTTTCCATATTCTTGGAAACCAACCGAAGATGACCCTCCGAAGACACAACCCTTGAAAACCCCAAGAAAATACTACAAGGACCTCACTAGGTAGATGGCTATCGAAAATGAAAGAAGAAGGAGCAAGGGTAAAAGAGTAACTTCGCAAGAAACCAGTCAAAGAAAATTGTAGAAAGATGTCATAGCTTCTCTCTCTTGAACTAACCTTATATATTTGTAAAATTAGAGTTACACTACCTTTAAATTCCTTAAATATAACTCTAGTCTATAAATACCTTGATAAATATTGTAAGAATAAAGAATATTGTTGTCATACTATTCGCTTTATATCGTCTTATCACACTAATATAAAAAATAACTCTCCTTACTCTTAGACCTAGGTCATATATTGATCAAAACACATAAATTATTTATTTTTGGTTTGTTTATCTATTTCTTATATTATTTTGCTTGCGCAAAAATTGGTATAAAAGTTAATATTTTACCGCCAAGATATCTTTTCACAAATTCGATATTAAGAGTTTCAGTGGAATCGAATGGTTTCACTTTAAAGAAGGTAAAGATGAGATCATTTCTTATTTAGTAAGGATACACAACATCATTGGAAGGAAAAGAAAAACCAACAAAGAATTAGAGAGCATCGGAGAAGAAAGAGATTTTGTCAAAGGCACACAATACTATACCTTTGACTTTGGGAGATAAAGTCATGAGGGAGATGATTTATAAAACAACTATTGTATTGTTATAAAAAGCAACTCGAAAGTAAGTATTATTAAAATAATAACCGGTTTATATTAAAAGCAACATTTGTATGCCTTGAGAATGGTATTAAGTACACACATAAAGGATCACATAGATAATTTTAATCAAATCATCTTTGATTTACATGATATTAAGGTTTAAATTAAGGATAAAAATCAAACCATAATTTTTTCATGTTCTTTACCTAATTCATATAAAATTGTATTGATACTATGATGTATGGTAGAGATACTATTTCTATTAATGATATGAAGGATATTGTACAGTCTAAAGAACTGAAGAAAAAGATCTCAATCACATATGAATATGAATTAGATTTTTTTTGAAATGTAATATGAATTAGATTTGTTTTTGGTTATTAGTAATGATAAGGATAAGGAAAGATATTGGAAATACGAGTAAGTCACAATCTAAATTAAAGGCTAAATTTGTTCGATGCTTTAACTATAAAGAAAAAGGTCACTTTAAAAGGGATTGCCTAAGTGGGAGAAGGGAAAAACTAAAATGAAATAGATAAAAAAGCAAGTATTTTTGTAGTCTATGAAAGTTTTGATGAAGAGGATAGAAGAGACAACTATTTTTTGGTTGTGAGTAATTCTTATTTTATAATTAGTGGATGATAGACATTGGCACATATTATCATATGACTTTCAATAAGGACTAGTTCTATTCTTTTAAAGAATAGAATTGTACTATTTAATTGGGTGATGATGGAGGACATATAGTTAAAGGCAATAGTCCCATGCAAATCAAAATGTATGATAGAAGTGTTATAATAGTATGCTCTTGAGCTTTAAAAGAGATAGAACAACATCAGAAAGAAAGCAATGGTATAACTAAAGATGGAGTGACATAAGCCATCAAGCAACTAAAGAGATATGATTAAGAAGACTCGGTTGTATATTCTCTTATCATTAATGATGAAAATGCAACTATCTTTCAGAGAATTGTAAAAATTTAGAAGAATGATTGAAGAATGTGTGTTACGGTGAAGGATGTGAGGTTTCAGAAAATTGGAAAATTGATTGCATATGATCAAATTTGGATTAAAATAAAGGTTCACACTCCTTATGATACAACTAAAATGTTGGCAAAGACGTTACATGTAGAAAAGTTCAAGCATAGCTTAGACTTAGTGAATACCTATATAGTTTGAAGTATTTAGGGTCTTTTATGATAGGGATTAATTCTTGGTTAGATGTTGCAGAATTTAGCTCAAAGTGGAGAATTGTGATATATGCCTAAAATTTTAATGAATAATGAAATTATAGAAGCTAATCGACGTTGAACGATGATATGATACTAGCATCAGTCCATTATTAATAAGAGAGATTTTTATGACATAAGCAAATCAATGTCGATTTCAAATGTGGATCAACTATAGGATGCATAAAATAAAATTTTAGGATGAATGAAAAAAGAGTTTTACTGACCACTAACCTTAAGCATCTGTAGAAATATAATTACATTGTCCTTAGACTTTTTATATACAACTTTAATATATAAATTAGACATGGCAGTTTGGCTAGAGCTCAATTGGATTTGAGCAAGCTTCATGCTGACTTGGGTTTTTTTTTTTAAGTTTTAGGCTTTAGGTATTATAAAAAAATTACATTGTTTTGAGTAAAACGATGTTGTTTTCTATTTTTAATTTAAAAATAAAAATTAGACTAGTTAAGTTGTAGGCCACCTAGACCGATCAGACTTAAGCTTAGGCCAGATGCCTTCAGTTTAGTCTAGCTTCCGATTGGGGTCAGGTTCGAACAAAATTTTTTCTAGTTATGTTATTTGGCCTGACTCGGCCTGACTCGACCTATTTCCATGCCTACTATAAATATCTTGATAAGGGTTTATAAGATAAAAGAAGCTTATTGCTATACTATTGTCTTTATATTGTCTTTTAATAATATCAGAAATCAATCTTCTTACCAGTGGACGTAGGTCATATGTTAGTTGAACTACGAAAAAGTTTATGTTTTTACTTCATTTATTTTTTTTATGTAGTACTTAATTTTTAAAATAATTATTATTCCTTACATAATTATTAATTCATTCGTGTTCTTTACCTAATTCATATAAAATTGTATTGATACAATGATGTATGGTAGAGATACTATTTCTATTAATGATGTGAAGGATATTATACAGTCTAAAGAACTAAAGAAAAAGGTCTCAAACACACATGGATATGAATTAGATTTTTTTTGAAATGTAATATGAATTGGAAATACGAGTAAGTCACAATCTAAATTAAAGGCTAAATTTGTTCTATGCTTTAATTATAAAGAAAAAATTCACTTTAAAAGGGATTACCTAAGTGGTAGAAGGTAAAAACTAAAATGAAATAGATAGAAAAGAAAGTATTTTTGTAGTTTATGAAAGTTTTGATGAAGAGGATCAAAGAGACAATTATTTTTTGGTTGTGAGTAATTCTTATTTTATAATTGGTGGATGATAAACATTGGCACATCTTATCATATGACTTTCAATAAGGACTAGTTCTATTCTTTTAAGGAATAGAATGGTACTGCTTAATTGGGTGATGATGGAGGACATATAGTTAAAAGGCAATAGTTTAATGTAAATCAAAATGTATGATAGAATTGTTAGAATAGTATGCTCTTAAGCTTCAAAAGAGATAGAATAACGTCAGAAAGAAAGCAATGGTATAACCAAAGATGGAGTGAGATGAGCCATCAAGCAACTAAAGAGATATGACTAAAAAGACTCGGTTGTATATACTCTTATCATTAATGATCAAAATGCAACTATCTTTCAAAGAATTGTAAAAATTTAGAAGAAAAATAAAAGAACTGTGCTATGGTGAAGGACGCAAGGTTTCCAAAAATTGAAAAATTGATTGCATATGATCAATTTTTGATTAAAATAAAGGTTCTAAAAAATAAAAGAACTGTGTTATGGTGAAGGACGCAAGGTTTCCAAAAATTGAAAAATTGATTGCATATGATCAAATTTTAATTAAAATAAAGGTTCACACTCCTCAGGATACAACTAAATTGTTAAAAAAGATGTTACATGTAGAAAAGTTCAAGCATAGCTTAGACTTGATGAATACCTATATAGCTTAAAGTCTTTAGGTGCTTTTATGATAGGGACTAATTCTTAGTTAGATGTTGGAGAATTTAAGTCAATGTGGAGAATTGTGATATATGCCTTAAATTTTGGTGAATAATGAAATTATAGAAGCTAATTGACGTTGAACAAGGATATGATACTAGCATTAGTCTCTTATTAGTTAAAGAGATTTTAAAGACATAAGCAAATCAATGTCGATCAAGTGTAGGATGCATAAAATAAAATTTTAGGATGAATGAAAAAAGAATTTTACTGACTACTAACCTTAAGCATATGTAGAAATATAATTACATTGTCCTTAGACTTTTTATATATAACTTTAATCTATAAACTAGACATGGCAGTTTGATCGATTGGATTTGACTAAGTTTCATGTTGACTTCAGTTTTTTCAAAAGAAAAGTTTTAGGCTTTAGGTATTATAAGAAAATGACATTGTTTTGAGTAAAACGATATTATTTTCCATTTTTAATTAAAAAATAAAAAATTAGACTATGTAAGTTGCGGGCCACCTAGACGGATCAGACTTAGGCTTAAAGTAGATGCCTTAGGCTTAATCTAGCTTCCGATTAGGGTCAAGTTTGAACAAAAATTATCTAGCTGTGTTATATAGGTAGACTCTGCCTAACTCAACCTATTTCCATGCCTACTATAAATACCTTGATAATGGTTATATAATATAAAAAGAAGTTATTGCTATACTATTGTCTTTATTTTGTCTTCTCTTAGTAATATAAGAAATCAATCTTTTTACCGGTGGATGTAGGTCATATGTTAGCAGAACTACAAAAAACTTTACGTTTTTACTTCATTTATTTGCTTCATATATTTTTTTGTTTACGTAGTACTTAATTTTTTAAATAATAATTATTCCTTAAACCTACTTATACTTTAACTCATATGAAAAAAGGTAAAAAAAATTAACATGTCTTTCAACAGTCTTTATAAAACATGATTAACTCATGAAATTTTTTATTAATAATTTTTAGAAATTATTATTAAGCGTTATTTGTTGTTTTTAGTATTTAATAAATGTCTATAATTAGTACTATACATAGTTATGAGTATGCTTTTATGCATGAATAATGGATATGAATTTGTCTTAGAAGTAATTTTTTTAATGATGTTGAATTTCATTCACTAAAATGAGTTGTCCTTTTATAGCAAATGTATTTTGCTAAATATCATATTTAACAATATAAGCTAACCTTATGATTTAGCTCAATTGATAATGAACCAACCTTTAGTTTTATTTTATGAATCATATATGAAAATTAAAGTCCAAATTATTTGGATTAGTTGATAATAAAAACAAATATTATCCTGCTAAAGATTAAAAATTGAAGAGAATGTTTTATTTTAATGCAACAGTTGACATAAATTCTCTTCGCTTCCAATTTCTCTATATTCGTACATAAATTCAAATTGTATATTTCCCAATCTGATTCTTAAACTGCGTGCCTACCTTGTAAAAGGAACATAACAATCTGATATTTTAAACCTAGAAAATTGGAGAGTATTTTTTTTAGCGCTAGACCCTCATGGTTTGGCATATTAATTATTAATGTATCATTTGAATTTTGGTTTTATAACATTCGCTTCCTACCATTAACTTGCTGTTTCTAAAACGATGACGTAGCACTACACATGCCTCTTCATTTAACATTACAAGACATTATTCTGAAGTTCACAGTCAGGGTTTGTAATAGAAGTTGATGACAAGAGGAAATGTGTTATAAAACTAAAACTATTAATTATTGATAGTTTTTAAAAGGCAGGGACACATTGATAATATGTTACACCATAAGAGGACTATCGAATTTTACCCTTTTTTTAATTTAAACGTAATTAAGTGTAAAACAACAAAATGTAAATAAACACTTGTATTATTTACATTTTTAAAAACGTAAATAAGCTTTTAAATTGTTATCATACGAAATTAATTTTGGAAATATTTTATGTATATCTTGTTAGAAATATTTGTGGACTAATATAATCACAACGTTAATTCCATATGTCAAACCACAATCGAATTGCCTAATGTATATTTAATTACCATAATGGGATGGTTAATTTGCTAATTGCATTTGAGGCACATGGTAGTACCCTAATGACTATGTGTTGGCCCATTAAACTATAGTTCACATCATACATATAATATCATACAATTAACCTATTCTACCCCTTAGGGTAGAACATGTCATAAAAACCCCTTAGGGTAGAATATGACATAAGGTGAGGTTGTGATGTATATATTGTGTGTGAGTGTCTAAATTTGACAAGGGTCTTCTACCATCACTCTCTTTTGCAAAAAGAGTTTGTGTGTTGATGTTTTTGGTCTTTGATAGGTTGAAGAGCTTTGAACAATAGAGAGGGACATGCCAAGTCTTGGAGGTATGATTCTATCCATTTATTATGCTCTAAATAAAATGCTGATCTTAGTTGTTGAATGTGGTATGGTAATGACTGCATTTATTATAGCATATCTACTAATGATATATATAATTATATATCTAGAAATGTAATTAGGTTGATTATACTAAGTCTCTCGCAATATCAGGTTTCTATAGAGTAATTTTAACTTCAAAAGTTTAATAGACATTAACATAGGTCATGTTCTCAACATTTGTTCTATCATTACAATATAATATTAATTAATTATAACATAATAAAATTTCTTATAGTGTTTTTGTTAAATAATAGTACTTAAGTCAATTTTCAATAAAAATATAATCAACAATGAAATTTTATTTTACATCTTTATTTTCTAAATAGTCCCTTACAATTTTAGTTTCTTTACTTTATTTTCTAAATAGTCCCTCGCAATTTTTGTTTCATTAAAGAAACTTCAAGATGTGATAATTTGTTAAATAGGTCTTTTGGTCATTACCCAAAAGATAATTAATTTGAACTAAGATGCAAGTACTAATATTATATAAATTTACGTATAAAGTATATGGTTTTTATAATAACAAGTTTTATTAGATAAATTCTTAAGATACATAATAGTCTGTTAAATTATATATTTCAGATAAGTAATTCAATAAATCAATGAGACGATTACATATAATGTGATTGGCTAGTAATAAACTATACCAGACAATACACATATTTCAGTTAACCCAATAACTATGGGCAAGTCCGTAGATAATTCTTCCCTCCTCTTCTTTTCAATTACTTAATTTGAAAATTCTAATGCATTTTTTACACTTAAAGTTTATGTGAAAAGTCTCTCTTACTATATTTAGAAGACAACTCATAAGATAATTCATTTAGAAGATGATGGTTTACTTGATCTTTTATCTTAATCTCATTCCAAAAATGTGTAAATTTAATTTTAATGCTTTCATCAAAATATAAGTTAGATCATAATGTTTTAGAATGTCCAAAATAAATATTGATGTTTGTAGAATATTTAAATAAAATCATAAATAAACGAAATTTTATATCCATTCAATATTTTATTTAACGATTTTTTTAAAAATACGATTCATTTTAAATGTTTCAAAATGTTAGTCTAGCTTATATTTTAGTGAGAATATTATAGTTAAATTTTCACTTTTTACCATTTTCATTTTCAATTAACATGAACTACAAAACATTGCTAACTATCATATATAGTGATATGTAATATTACAATCAATATTTATAATATTTATAACTATTCTTCTTAAAATGACATCTACTTAGTATGTTAAAGAAAATGATGAGCTAATGAGTCTCTCCTATCACTTCCCCCATATGTCTTATAGTAACTTTCAAATTTAAGATTTATTTTATAAATCATTCATAAGGAATATATAAATGCATATCAGTAAAATAATACCTTATTACACATCATCATGAACTCTACTAGATTAGAAGACCATACTACAAATATCACTAAACTCATAACTCGTATTATAGTAGTAAAGATATTACTCTTTGTTAGCATTAAACTAATGTTAGTAAAAGAGCTAAACATTTCCTATTTAAAAAGCTCTTATCTTTCGGCTAACCCTTGCTAGTTGGGCTTCTTTTGTTTATGAAGCTACTCTCCTAATTCTCCTCTCTGCTTCTACTTTTTTTCTTTGCCTACCTGTTCCTCCCTCTTTCCCTCCTCCTTTAGAAGCTCTCATAACTACTCTACTGCCAAGGGCATTTTGGACTTTACGTTGTCTCCTACCCTTTGAAATTACCGTTTTCGATAACAACTTTTTGAAACTATAAGTGCTTCTGTCTTTCACCACCCCATGCATGGCTTCTACAAAGAGTCCCTCAAACATTATACCATTATACAGATCGAAGCCACTCCATCAAGCACATGAAGGTCCACTACAAGAGTTAAGACATTTAGTGACAATTTTCTTGTGACTAACAATTGTTTCGTCATAAATATGAGATTTTTTGTAACAAGAAATATATTAATAGTGTCAAAATTTCTTTTATCACTAAGTTTTGTCATTAAAAGTCTATGTAATTTGACGCCAAAATAATTTTGACAGGAATAAATTATAATTGTGACAGAACATATGTTAATAACTAATATTTTCTATTTGTTGTGACAATAAATAGTTTGGTTACTAATATTTTTTCTTTTTGTTACAATACGGTTAATACTCACACAATATTTTATTTTTTGTGAAAAAAAATTTGTCAATAAATATTCAATTAATTAGTGTCTACTTCATATTGTCACAATAACCGAACTATAACTATGGTCACAATTATTCGTAATTTAGTGACAATTTGTTTGTGACTAACTATTTTTGTCAACACAAACACGAGATTTTTTAGTGTCAAGACAAATGATTGACACTATTGTTGGATTCTCTTTGATTATTTATATTTTTGTCACTAATATAGTGATAATTGTGACAATTTAGTATCTTTCACAGTTAAATTGTCACCATTAATATATTAATAGTGTTAAAATTTATTTTATCACTAATTTTTGTCACTAAAAGCCTATGAAATTTGGCTCCAAAATATTTTTGGTGGGAATTAATTGTAATTGTGAAAAAACATATATCGGTAACTAATATTTTCTATTTGTTGTGACAAAATATAGTTTGGTCACTAATATTTTTGTCTTGTTGTGATGAAACAACTTACCATCACACAATAGTTTACTTTTTTTAATGAAAACTATTGTCAGTAAAAATTCAATTAGTTAGTGTCTACTTAATATTGTCATAAAAACAAAACTATCACTATGGTCACTATTATTCGTAATCTTTTCGACAAGAAATTTTGTTATCACTTGATCATCAACTTTTTGTTACAAAGATTATTGTTAATATAAACGTAACAAATTAATGATAACTATTTCTTGTCATAAAAAATATTAAAATTAATCACTCTTATGATTAATTTTGTCATTATTGTATGAATTTTAAGAACTAGAAACTACTTGTCACGATTTTTTAATATTATTATTTTCAAACAAATTTTAAATATTTTCTTATAAAATATTCAAACTACATATATTGATAATCCAAAAGTAATATTTTACATATCAATAGATTTTTTCTAAACATAACTTTCAAATTTCATCAAAATAAATAAATGTATAAATATAATGAAAATCTTGTTCTAAAATTTTAAGCAAAACTCTTAACCTATTTAAAATTTAAAAACAAAGTTGTTGTTAATGTTCAATCATTGTCATCGTCTCCTTATCTCATCATCATTCATAAAAATAAATTATTAAAATAATATCGATTTAATTCAAAATTTGATTATATCAAAATTTGACTACCAAGTCAAGCCCTGATCAACTTTCAATTAGGTATGATTTTAAATTAATCATATCATGTTTGGGTTTAAGTTATATTATATTGTGAATATGGTTTCTTTATTATAAATATAATCATAATTTTAATTTAATTGTTCATAATAATAATTACTATTATTTACAATTAGAATATAATTTACATTGCATAATTTAAAAGTATTTCGTATGATAGTAGACTAAATTCTTTTTCTTTTAATATAGGAATAATTTTTATAAAAAGTAAAATTGCAAGCATTGGAGACGCTATCCTTTTGAAAGGGGAAAAATACATTAGAATTTAAAGAATTTATATATTGAATTTATTTTAAAGATATTTATTTTAAATATGTAATAAATTAAATGTATATTAAATATGTGATTCATAGAATCTTCAAGGAAAGTTCCTGAACAATCCATCATTAATATACCCTTAAAATTATGGATACCCACCGCAAAAAGCCATAAACACTCGACCAATTAAAAGCCGATATCACGAAAAAAAGATGATTGGAAATGACAATATAGAAGCCAATTAAATAATAGCAATACAATCCAATTATTTAATTATAGTTAGGCCTTGTTAAATATGGATCCAAGCTCTAACTATATCAGTACATTTGAAGGGGAATTGAAAAAAGTAGGAAATTGTGGTCCAGAATCAATTCACTGATCCTACCTCACACAAGTGTTGGCTCTTACAAAAGTTAGAAGAGACAGGGAACCTCTCTTACTACTTTCAAGGTTCAATTAATTAGAATAACAACAATACACTTTGTGTTTTGGTAGTATACGTATTCGTACTTGTGCATATTTATGAAACAAGTACGTGGAATAGCTTCCAAGTGCGGATGCTACAAGTGTGGATTGGGATAAATTTTTAATTTCAAATCCAAGACTAAAGGCGGGTTTTCTTTTAGTCTTTCATTTCAAATTTCATCCTCTCAAGATGTTGGAGCAAGTGATGGGAATGGAGGCGGAGACAATTGTCAGTAATAATACAATCAGGAAGGTGCGAGAAGAAGAGGAAGGATGGTTGGATCCTGAGACAGAGTTCCTTGCGTCCAAATGAGAGACTTGGAAATGAGTGGGAACTGTTCAAGGAAAATGTCAGGCCACTAAAGAGAGGTCGAAACGTTCATGTCTTAAATCAAACCCTAAAATCCTAAACTAACAATGCTCTTAACAGCTCTCTCCTTTACACTCTAAGGTCCTTCTTTTGGTCTTCTTCTTCTTTGAGTTTGTTTTCTATTGAAAACTAAATCTCTAATGTGTACTCTCCAGCAAGTTAATCGAGGCAATTGATAAGTATGAAGGTGATGACCCTCTTCTTCCTTAGCTTCGGTGAGTATTAACATGTTAGCTTTATGGGTTTGTTTGATATGATTATTCAACTCCTGATTTCTAATATAATCTCTTCTCTGTTCTTTGAAACAAAACAAGTTCATCAAATGGATTCAAGAGGCGTTTCCACCTGAAGTAGATTGTTGTGGACTCATTGTCATTTATAAACAATGTGTGCGTACCTTTTGGCATTCAGATCAATACAAGGATGATCTTTGGTATCTTAAAGTTTGGTTAGAATATGTGAGTTCCTTCAGTTGCTTTTCCCATTTTTCTCATCTTTTTGTTCTTTATCTGCTATTAAAGTTTCTAAGGTCAAAGTTATGAAATCTATTTTTAAACTTAATTCTTTGTTGCTTAATCCAAGTCCAATTTATATCACTTATCTAAGAAGGGAAATTGAGAGATTGGCTTGAATCAAACGGAAAGACGAAGAGCCTACAGAGAGTAGAGGCTGTTACTTCTTTTCCTGAAAGTTCTGCAAAGAAGCTCAACTATCAAAACTCTGCCAAACCTAAGGTTAACACCTATCGAAGCACATCTAATATTAAAGAGAGGTAAGATCAATTGAAACATAAATTGATGTTGATGTCTCTCTACCTCATTCATTGACTACTTTGTGTACATATATATACAGGACGATACCTGTACCTTTCAGAAACATACTCCTTGATGATGGAGGTCTGACTGATTATTGCTTGGATGTAAGTTTCTTCATTTAGCAGTCTTTTGCAACACCCTATCACAAGAAGCTAGTTCTGCAGCTTATATAAAGCATATTTATAATGTCATAACCAAATTCGCAGAGTCTGGATTTTGCGGCTGAAGACAACAAAGAAGAGGAAGGTGCTAGTTCTGCAGAAATTATTGTAGAATCAACAACACACGTACATGGTATATACCAATTTGTTCCATCTTACGGGGATTTCTTGTTTCATATACAAGGAGGGAACTTCCTCTATATCAACTTAAAGAAGTTTTCCTATCATTTAGATTGTTAAACATGTGCAAATTCTGCAGTTCAATGGTCTAACCAGGAGGAAAAAGTATCACCAGCTAGCGAGCAGAGGAAAACTTTAGAGAGTCCCTTGAGAAAAGTTCTCTCTCCCGTAGATACGAATAGAAATGTACTCACGGATCATAAGTGTCCCTCTGAGCTCAAGACTCCAACAGCAATGGTTTCAAAAACCTGTCTGAATGGCAGGTTCTCAACAACGGGCACTCCTCTGAACAAATTTAATGTAATAAGCAGTAATTTAAAGGTAAGTAAGAGGATGAGAATCCGTAATGATCTGAATATGTCTCTGTGAAATGTTGTGCTGATCTTACAAACTTCATGTGCAGAGCTCCCTTATGCAAGGATATGTCGACTTCTTAAATTCAGCCGATAGGTAAGTTTTGTCATTCATTGTCAACAGTGCTGCATTCTTGAGTCATTTCATTTCATAAAAGGAATTGAGTTTGTTCATTGGCTGGATTTCATTGTGGCAGAGAAGAACTTATGGAACTAAAGGTTTGTTTCATTATTCCTTCACCAATACATGTCCTTATCATGAGTTTAAATTGGTGTTCCACATTCACTGACTCTAGATCATGCTTATCATTGTACAGGGGATTGGACCGAAATTTGCAGACTACATAATTGAACTAAGAGAAACAAGCCCTTTGAAATCGGTAAGCATAGCTTCTTCTTGTCAACTTCATGTTCTTCAACTTTTTGGCTCTTGAAATTTCTACTTCATCCTCGTTTCAGCTACGTGATTTGGCAAAAATTGGTCTCTCAACCAAGCAAGTAAGCCATAGCACAAGTGTTTGTTTTAGAAGATAGTATAGTAGGAATTTAAGATGCAGCATGAACTGAGATGACTAAATTCTTGCAGGTATATAACATCTTCAACCAAGCCGCAAGAGGTATATTTGACAGAGAAAGTGCAACCCCTTGTCATATATCTGATGAATGAAGTAGCGTTTATCCCTTGGATAGTTCATCCATCGAGTTGGAATCAAATTATCAAACCTAATGTACTCTACTGTACTGTACCCTCGTGGAGTTGTATTCAACTATTCTAATACAACACCCATAGAATCTGTTAAGACTAAAATCTCATGATTAATCTAATGACAGTGTCTTAATACTTCATAGTTCATATACGAATAATAACAAAAGCAATATAATCGTATCTTCATCAACCAGCCTGTAATCCAGAAAATGCACGTATGGCCCACCAATTTCGCTCTCTGTTTCTTTTGTCAAGGAGCATTATCACAACTTTATGTGATGAATCGACCTGTGCAAGCGTTGAGCGTGACTTCACTACATATAATAGAGTTAATAGTCTGGACCACTCTTATCTCAATAACCACTTCGTAAAGAGGTAGATCAGCCGTAGTTATCAATTATCACAATTACCAAAGTCAACCGCACCCACCAAACTAAATTATTGCACAAGTTCATGTAAACTGAACTCTGGAACTAAAATCCAAATGTGTTTGCAACATCGAAACCTCAAACAAGTGTCTAAAACCAAACAAAGAAAGCGTTTTTCATTAAAGTTGTGAAGAGCTCGCTTTCCCCTACATACATATATATATATAGGTCATGCGTGACAGAGAGTAAACACCTCCGTCACACAACTACAAGGTTGACAAGATCCGCAAACGCACACAGGCCATGACTTAGCTTATTAACGGACAAGACACAGACGAGTACATTAACTATTTTTGTCGGGATCAGTGTCATTTCTGATCCACCGAACCTCGACAACCTCATTTACAAGTGCAGGGGTTGCACTTGCAGCTGTCTCCACAAGGGCAATCTCCATCCTCGGCAGCGACGTGCGTCTCAGCTCCGTCGAAGTGAGTCTTCTTCGGTGCAACGCCGAGAACAAGAGTCTCGCTGGTGGTCTTCTCGGTGTGGCTCAAATCAGGGAACATCTTGCATCTGCGCAAACGCGAAAAGAATCAAACTTCATGAACAAAATGAACTCTAAATTAAAAAAGAAAAAGACGATCGCCTAATAGAGAAGGAAACGCGAATTGGGTCAAGGTAGTTTTCCGGTGATCGTACCCTCCGCAGCCGCTTCCGCACTTGCAGCCGGCTCCACAGCCACAGTTTCCTCCACAGCAAGACATTTTCAAAGGCTTAAAAAGTTTTTGAGAGAGAAAAAACAGGACTGTTAACTTGTACAAAGAGAGCAGGCAAGTGGCTTTATTTATAGGCAGTTGAGAGAGAAAGTCTCTGCATATCAACCGTCCACGTGTTACTGATTTGACCTTTGATTGAAGGATTGATTAATCATGATTAGTATACGTAGGTACGGGGCCTATTGGTACTGACTTAGAGTCTAACGTGTAATTGGGTTGCATGAAAGAAAGGACAATTTAGTGTATGGTAGGGTATACGCCTATCAGCTTCAAGAAAATCATTTCGAAGTCAAGATTGGAGGAGTTAGGGGCATCCTGTCTGCTAGGTATGGCTTATTAATTTAATTCATATATTTATGTAAATATAATTTAATAAATTATAATAAAAATGGATTAATTGGAAAGAAAATTTTATTAAAGCTTTGAATTTACAACCATCTTGGCCACTTGAAAAAGCACAACGAATGGCATTAAATGTTCTGATATTGAAAAGATGTGTAGTGGATCAATGGTCATAATTAAGGCACATTAATTTCAAGAATATGATAATTATCACATCGAAGACTTTAAATACTCTTTTAAATTTTAAAAACGAAAAGGAAAATCAAAGATTCTACATGTCTCATTAAAGTGTGAAAGCAATCACTAGCTTTGATATTAACAGGAAAGTGACGAACAATTTAAACATTCCAAGGATTCTCCAAGCACTAACACTGGCTCTCTTATTTTCGCCTGTTAGTTATTAGCTACTACTTGTCTTTTGGCTCACCAATACCATACCCCATTGCATTATTGGCTGGAAATATCCAAAATTCAACGACGAAAGAAGTTTCTGAATGTGAGTAGTCGGTCTACGGAAGAAGACTTGTCAGGAGACAAAGAGTGGCTCCCATCTGTCGAATCCTTTTGGTTCTTTCGATCGAGTCCAGTCGTCTCTTATCTTTATAAGACGTTTGGTGACTTATTCTCTTCATTGATAGGCAAGCATTTTCTTTTCTTTATAAAAAGATAAATTCCATTAATATATTTAAATGTTATATTTTATAATGGGTTTTATAATCAGGCATGTTCCTTAAAAGTCCCAAATCAAAAGCACAGTAACTATCCACCCCTCTCATCTTAATTATGGTTCTGACAAACAATGCTGGAAGTGGTCCTCTAAGGGCAATTTCACTGTAATGTCAGCCTATCAATCCATCTGCCAACACAGCTGGAGAGAAATAGACCCTAAATGGAGCCTCATCTGGTCCACACCTGTCTAGGAAAACTGCAAAATTCATCTATGAAAGATGCTACATAATGCAATCTGGACAAACCTAGAAACATCGACGGCACCTAACTGATGACTCCAGATGCCATTATTGCAACCTAATTGAAGACTCATTGCATGTTTTTAGGGATTGCATCAGGGCTAAAGAAATTTGGACTAAAATTACCACTCACCTAAGCCGCACTTTCTGGACCCAAACTGACCTCACCACTTGGGTAACAACTAACCTACAACCTACTGATCTCCAGGTTGCCAACACGTGGCCAATCTGGTTTGCCACAACCTGCCACAATCTCTGGCTAACCAGAAACAGGGAGGTGTTTCAGGCAGAACATGTTTCACAGCTAGAGGTTTATTGCAAAATCAGAGCAGAAGCCAAGCTTCTGACCAAAGAACGTGACACACAACGTCGAAACCGAACATTACAGATGACTTTCTCACATCCAACCCCACCACTCCCCAGCCATTCACAACAACCGCCAACCAATCACAATCCACCGGACGACAGCGAGTTAGATGTGTTTACCTTGTATACCGATGGAGCCTCGAACAGACACACTGGAATCGCAGCAGCGGCAGGAATAATTAGGGACAACCGGGGTAACTGGTTCACAGCTTACTCCAAGAACCTTGGCAAATGCACCGCCCTCCACGCCGAACTTTGGGCTCAAAAGCCCTAATGTTGGCGACTCTGGTCACAACTCTAATTTTATCCAATTATGCATTTTTAATTAG
>JANIIA010000005.1:44202188-44224421 GCA_027478495.1 Erythroxylum alaternifolium
CATGAGATGTGGTAATTTACCACATCAGGACCCGTTTCTTTGGTCCGACCCGTTCTCTGGAAACGGGATGTTACAATAGGGCCTCAATTAACCAAGTTGATTAATAAATTTCTCAAATAGCGTTTTTTACTTCTATGAATGTCTAAGCTCTAAACGTAGTCTAATTATGGCAATAAGCATGGCTAAAAGTAAGTTCAGAATTACTCTATTCAAGTTTTTAATTATCTGGCTTCCAAAGTAGGGTTTGATGAAGCTATTTCAAGAGGACTAAGATAACATACTCAGGGATATAAATCCTTCTAGGTCAACCAAAAGATAAACAATCTAATAAGAGATTAAGAATTGCATGAACAAACCATGCCAGACTCGATAAAGAATTGTAAATGAACAACATAGGTTTATCTCCCGGTTTAATAGATATAATTTTACCTCCAAAATTGAGACATCTAGACTCTCCCAGCCCCACCTTAGATGTTTCAAGACTAAAGGATAATGTGAAACTATCCTTAGAAAAAGAGACAGTAAAATTAAAACTAGAATCCCTTCAAATTCACAATTTTTATTGTAAAGTAAAAGACAAAGGTAACTTAGATGAAGGAGGGAGATTCCAACAAAAAATTCTTCTATATGAGCTTACTAGCTAAGAGAAATAGGAATAGATCTCTATACTAAATGATGAAATTGGAGCTACGATTATTGATGAAAAACCTAGTTAAAGATTGCCAGCATAGTATGAACCAGAAGTAGCCCAATGCAAGTTCTGATTGGCTTAAGCAACCTAGATCTTAAGTCTTTATCCCCCTCCCCCAACAGTGTCAATTACTTTGTAATCTTATTATTTCTGAATAAACTAAAAAAACAATGTTCAGTAACAATCCTCACAAAGATCATGGCATTGAAGGATTCAATGGATTTTTCTTCCATAAAGCCTAGCATCTAGTAAGTAAGGTTATGAATGAAGTTGTCCTTAAATTTAGCAGCTCTAAAATGTTAAAAGCTTATGATAAATATTTGTTGTGCCCTATCCCTAAAAAGCCTTGTCCCTTTTTACTTAGAGACTATAGGCCCATCTCTCGTTATGCTAAATTCTACAAAATTATCTCTAAAATTATTGCTGAGAGACTTAAGAAAGTTTTACCTGATTTGATAAATTCTCTACATGCGACCTTCATCAAAGGAAGATATATAGGTGACGACATCGTAATTGCACAATACCTATTAAAAAATTATCACAAAAAGGCTCAAGAAGGAATTATGCCATTAAATTAGACATCTACAAGGCTTTTAATACTCTAAAATGGGATTCTAGGTTTAGTTTCCCAATTCTATGGGGTTTCTTAAACTATTTATCTCTTAGATCCAAACTTGTGTTGTTGTTACTTCCTTTTGCGTCATGGTAAATGGAGAAATGACTTCTATCTTTCAAGGAATAAGAGGGATGAGATAAGAGGACTATTTGTCTGCTTACCTTTTCACTTTAGCAATTGAAGTCCTATATAAGATATTGGAAAAGAAAATTGGTTAGGATAGTGGAAAAGAGAACCAATTGGGATAGTAACTTTAAATATCACACTAATGTTCTCTATAGAAAAATCTCCTTTATTATTAACAATGATGCCCTTTTCTTCTGCAATGGAAATATCCTTTCTGTGAAACTTATGATGGACTCCCTAAAGACTTTCAATGGCTTCTCAGGTTTATGTATTAATAAGGACAAAAGTTCACTAATTTTTCCTAATGATTGTGAGCATTTAAGCAATGAACTAAAAATGATCACTGGGGTTCCTTTCGCATCCCTCTTAATAAAATATATGGAAGCCCCTATTTCCTCTAGGAGATTGTCTTATAATGATTGTCAGGTGCTATATGATGCTATCAGGTCAAGCATAAGTAATTGGAAATGCAAGACTCTATCTTACTTAGGGAGAATGCAACTAATTTCATCAATGTTAACCAACCAGAATAATTACTAGGATTTTAACTTCTTACTTCCAAAGAAATAATTAAAAAACATTGAAAAGCTAATGAGGAGTTTCCTTTGGATCAGGGGGTTGAACATCAAAGCATTTGCCAAGGTAAGTTGGTCTAATGTTCAACTTACTAAGTAGGAAGGAGGCTTAGGAATATTATCTCTATAAGTCATAGATTTAGCTCTTCTTGTTAAATGCATATGGAGGATTGAGAATGAGAAAAGCTTTCTATGGATAAAATGGGTGCATGGATATCACTTAAAAGGTACAAGCATCTAGAGGGAAAAACCAAGAACAAGCTTTTGAAGAGTATGTTACAAATTTTCAAGCTAAGTCATTCTTTATAGCTCTATATTAGGTTGGACATCGATGATGGCTCCATATCGCCTCTTTGGTCTGACAAGTGGAGCCCTAGTGCCCCTTGTATCTATTACCAAATTACAATGCTGTAAAACTTTTCTTCCAATTGAAGCCAGAATTAATTCTCTAATTTTCTCTAGACAATAGTGCAGTACTGACAGATTCTCAAAAACTTTAAAAGGTTGGACCTTGAAGTGCTCTCCTCATCTATCATTGCAGGATAGAGCTATCCAGAGCTTAATTTCCTACAGGTATTTTCTCAATAAAATCCTCCAGGTTAAGCCTTAGGTCTGTAAGGAATTTAGATGTTAAAATAATTCTTTAAAATAAATAAAATCTTAATTAATGATCATGATTTCTATAATAAATTAATTTTAATTAATATTTATTCCATATAAAATTATTAATGAAATTGAATTATTATAGAATAAAAAATATTTATAATACTATTCATTAAAATATGATAAATTAAAAATTAAAACGGAAACTCAACTAAGCACATTTTTATTGACTTAAAAAATAAAAATAAAAGTGAAACTAAACAAATATAATGTTTAAACTAGCAAAATTGTGTTGGGCTTGTTACAACTTTAGGATGGTAGGGTGGAACATTGAAACTTAAGTTTGTCAAAAGTATAAGTTTGCTTGAAATATTAAAAGAGAAAATGTAAATACGTTTTTTATTTGCTTTTACTTATTTGTAATCCTAAGACCCATTTAATATACTTTTACATCTATGTGAAGTACGATTATTTTGGGTTTATATTGAAGAGATTTAACAAAGAAATAAATGTTTTCTTAATTAAATAGTTCATATAACAAACTTTTATCGAAGGAAGAAATGAAATGTATTTGATAATACTACTTCCTAAAATGCATTTGTTTGTAGAATTTTTTATATTATAACTTAGTTTTCATGAAAAGTTGAAATTTAGTTTAAGAAATAAAGTACTTTAAATCGCAACTTTTTACAGATTTCTCTTTTATTTTTACTATTAAAGCCAACCAGTTACTATAAGAATAAGAGAACCCACTCTCGTCTCGTCCCGTAAAAAACGTAGAATTTGAAGTCTTGGAGAATGTAATTTGGCTTTCCATAAAATCTTGTGCCCGTAAAGAAAAAGAAGTGGTCTCTAATTCCAAGTCCTGAATGCCGACTCATCGCTCTATGCAGTATTTCTTATATGCACTAATTTCGAAGAGATGTATACAACAAGAGAGATAGTAAAAGATCATGTTACTTGTATTAAGAGCTAGAATCTTGGAGATTTTAAGGAACGTTGGATTGATAATTCCATCTCATTTATATGTATAATAATCATAATAAACCCACATGGATCCTTGCCACTTGTCACCTACCATCTGTTTTACCAATCAGGTAAATTCTGGTGCGCTCAAGACCATGTTTCCACCATATAATTTTGCCGTGAATTCACAAAAATCATTACTTCCATTCCCTTTCTTCTTTCTTATTTTTCACTTTCCTATTAAGCATAAACCTGTATTTAATTACTTTAAAAGGTATTTTGTCACTTAAGTAAAGTACTTGATATTAAACATGATAATAATCCTAAGGTGTCTAAATTATCATCAATCGAAAATGGCATACTTACATTGAATATGGAATAATATGGAGCTAACTTTTGTAGTAATAATATGGATTCAACCATCATTTTCCAATGTAGTGAATCTGATAAGAATATTAGTGAGCCCGTTACTAGAAATATTGATAAGATGAAGCCAATGACAACTGTTAACTCTAATAAACCTAATTGGAAATTTATCTGAGTACTTATGGCAAGAACCATATAGATGATCCTAGTGTTGACTTTACCAAGTAGGCTTTGGAGGTAAACCTTGACTCTTGAGAGTATTTCCACAAAGAGGATAGTAAATTCATTACTAAAATGAAACTTTGAAGAAAGCCAAACAAGAAGAAGACCCAACTGGGGATCACCTTCTTTATTCCTTCTTGATGTAAATTTTAGTTTGGAATACAAGAGGTTTCAATAGTCCTTATAAAAGATAAACAATTATAGTTAATATAAATGAAAGGAAGCCTTTCCTGTTGGGTTTTGTTTTAGAAACTAAAGTAAAGGTAATGAGCTTAAAGGATAACTTGAGTTTTTCAGAACCTAACTGAAGCTACTTTTCTAACCATTTACTTTATTATAATGAGAGGATTGTTATTACCTATAATCCAATTGTTATTCATGTTTCTAACTTGTTCATCTTTGATTAAGTTATCCATATGTCTTACTCTACTTCTTAGCTCCTTACCCTCATAACTATCTCCTTTATTTATACAACTAAGGTAGCATTCTAGAGAGTGCACCTATGAAATTACCTAAAGAAGCTATATTGTTAGTGTTAGGAGATATGAATTGCATTTTAAATTTTCAAAAGGCAGAAGGAAGGAAGCTTATCTAGAGGTTAAAGAATGAGCTTAGCCATGTTATTAATCATACTGGACTTACTGATTTGAATCATATATTGGTGATTATTCACTTGGAATAATAAGTAATAAAGGTACTGATTCATTAAAAAGAAGCTTAATAAAGCCTTATTAAACTGTGTTTGGTTATGACCCTTTCCTTTTAGTGATACCCATTTTGGAATTCTCTCTATTTAGATTTCTCATCCATATTGTTGCTTTAACTTAGTAATAGGGCCTTTATTAAAACCCACTTCAATTTTAACAATTATTTGATAGCATATGGGTTTGAAAGGGTTGAGTGGTCTAGTATGTAAAAGCATGTGAAGTTAATAGCTATCGAAGATGAACTTAAAACATGTAATAGAAGACCTTTTTTAGAAACTAAGTTTGATGTTAAGGTGACAAAAGGATCAATAATTCATATTATGAGTGTTATAAGGACCCTTCAAATTCTTAGCACAAGAATCAAGAGATACAAGCATTGAATAATTTCACCCATGCTCTAAGCATCTACAACTCATCGCTGAGATAAAAATCCAAGATTCTTTAGTTGAAAGAAGGGGATCATAACACCAACTTCTTTTCAACTCCTTGTTGACTTGTAGAAATTGCAAAAAGATAAGCTCTCTTATAGATGATTTAGGAAATTTGTTCAGAGACTGAGTTATGCTTAAGAATATCTTTTAAACACTTCAAATATCTTCTAGGTGAGAAGTCTTTGTGTGAGTCTTCTACTTATGATCTCAGAAATCTCATTGATTCAAGCTCAGATCAGTCTTTGACAGAGATGCTCACTAACTGCTTCATTACTTCTGATGTTAAATTAACTTTATTTAGCCTTATTCCTAATAAGGCATCTAGACCAAATGGATTTATTGCCTTATTCTTTTAGAATCTTGGTTTTTAAAATGTGATACAATTGTGGAAATAGTGCTAGAATTCTTTGATAGGAAGAAAATGTTAAAAGAGATTAAAAAGACTTATACTTGTCTTATCCCTAAGAAGAGCAACCCAAGCTCCTTATATGATTACAAACCTACTTCTTGTTACAATAGGATCTACAAGATCACGTATAAGAAGCTAGCAAATAGATTAAAAGTCGATCTGGAACTCATTATTAATCTAAGCCATAATGCATTCATTCAAAGAAGGAATATGGGTGATAATATTCTTCTTGTGTAGGAATTTCTCAAAGACTTTAATGTCAAAACTTCCATCAAAAGATGCTCCTTGAAGATTGTTTTTAATAAATGTATTGATTCCTTGGATTAGATTTTTATCATTAATTATCTCCATACCTTCAGGTTTTTAAAACTTTTCATAGATTGGATTCAAGCTTACATCACTTTCACCTCTTATAATATAGTTGATAATGGATAATCTACATTCCTATTCAGAGGGGCTAAAGGCATTAAAAAAGGGGATCCTTTATCCCTTTCTCTCTTTACCTATTTATAATTGTAATTGAAATCTTCATTAGGCTAACTTGCTATATAGGAGAGAATGTTCTTTTATTTTCCATTATAAATGCCAAAATATTAAGATATTCAATTTAGCTTTTACTGATTCCATTTTATGGATTTTATCCTAACTCTTTTAGTGTATAGATGAGCTCCATTTCATTCTTCTTTAAGTTGACTAAACTAACTATTAATTCAAACAAAAATATTCTTTATATCTCAGTTGGTACTCATAATGTCACCTGTCTTATTACGATTTCAAGACTTGAAATTCATTAAGCTCCCATTAAATATCTAAGAGTTATCATATAAATAAAAACCCTCATTTAGATACTATATACTACTCAAAGAATCCATCAATAATAAAATATGAAGTTGGTGGATTGTTTTCTCTATTATGTTAGTAGGATACAACTAATAGCACATCTAGTTCTTCTTAAGAGAACTATTTAATATATTAAGAAGATGCTTAAGAACTTCTTGTGGAATTTCTAAGGTTAGGTGGACAAATATGTGTTGCTATGAGAAAGAAGCTAATTTCGGATTAATCTTAATTAAAGTAATAAGTCAGGTATTGTTTTAAAAGAGAATTCAAAGATTTTTTTAATGATAAAGAGGTAGTTTGGGTGAAATGGAAGCATAAATATTACTTGTATGATTGTAGCTTCTAGGGTATTTCTTAATAGGAAGCACTCTTGGTTTCTATCTCAGATGCTTGAATACAGTATCATCTTAATATGGTTTTTAATAAATTGATTAGCCACAAAAAGGTACATGGTTTCGGTTTAATAACTAGTACAAATTAGGTCCATTGCACATTATTTTAGATTTGACCTCAGTAAGATTAAAGATACCTATTAAAGACAAGGTGAAAGAAATTATCAATGGTGATGATTGTAATTGTAAGTTAAGAGGTCTAGTGATAATTGAGGCAAACCTCTACAACTATAAGCTTGATTCCTTATCCTCAAATTCCATTGCTTTGTTGAAGGATCATTCCAACTATTTTACAAATAAATCTTGTTTGGAAATCTACACATATCATTACCAAAAAAGTATTCTGGTCAAGTTCCTAAAATTCCTTTGTATATTCACTAGCTATCAAGAAGCATACAAGATAAAGGATATGATAAAAGGATGTCTAGACTAGATTTATCTGCTTTGCAGCTCTTACTAGAGTACATTAAGCATCTTTACTTCTAGTGTTAGTTTACTTAGGCTTTATGGTTTAGGATTCAATATATATATATTTGCTTATGTCAGGATAAGGAATGAGGAAAGGTTGTAAAGTGGGTGTGGAATTAGTAAAAACTGATTAGGAAGGATGCCAATCTCTTTTTGGAGAAAAGAAGAATTGAATTAAGTCGTAAAGGGCATTCTAGGTGAACAAGTCAAATTACTAAGGTAAAAAGAACTAGTAACTAGAGAGGATTACAAAAATATACTTAGAAGAAAGATATAGGAATTCCAAATAGATAGAAGATATTGCACATCTTGAACTCTATGCTTGTGAATGCTTACCTGAAGTCTAATGAGCTGTATGAGTTGATTGTACAATTGCTCTTTAGAAAGGCTCTTATCATGGAAATTCGATTATTTCTCTTATCTCATGTTGTAGTGATGATAGATGCATGTTTGACTATAATTATACGCCCATATTTGATCTATTTTGCTTAATATTTTATATTTTTTGTATTTTTGGTACTTGGTTCTCTCCAGGTGCATTTATAAGTTATAATTTCCTTCATGGACCAAAATGAGACAAATTTGGAAGAAATTGTGGCATAAAATAAAGATTTGAAGTATTTTGGACATATATGATCATATAAGTCTTTATTAACATGTGAATTAACAATTTTCAGGATTTTCATAGCTATACAGCCAACTGAACAACTCAGAGCTACACAGGCATTTACATGGTTGTGCAATTGACCGTGTACATCGTCATAACCCTAGTTTTCACTATAAAAGCACATGAATAGAGGCAAACAAAGGAAAACTGACTTTTCTAGCAGATTTTAGATGTGAGGAATGTAAAGAAGGGATAATTTTGATCAAGGAATCTGGAGAACATGAAGAATTCATTAAGAGATCTAATTGATTATAAGATCAAACCTCAAACTTGTAAGAACATTCAATAGAAGAAAAAAGAAGATTCAGAATTATGATTTCTATGTTTTTTGTTCATTGTTCTTCCTATTTATCTTTAATTTTGTTTTATATTATGTGTAACTAAATGTCTTTAGTGTCTAGGTGTGATGAACCCTAGTTGGGATAACATTTTGTCTTGTTTCTTTTATTTAATGCAATTACTTTGATATATTTATTATGATTCAATTATGAGTTTTATACACGTTTAAATATATCCGAAATATTAGTATATGATTTGATTTCATATCATTAAGATTGAAAAATCATTTGTATGAATAGATCTACCATAATTGAAAGGAGTAGATTGCAAACCTAGAGATAGGTCAACATATGGATTAGTTGTTAGTAGTCTCTCGAGAGTTAATAATATAAGATATGAATTTTTACGGTCGAATAATCAGTAAAATAGCTGCATGGTAAAAGGTTAATTAATTAATGATTTTTAGGGGGGATTCATCACCTAGACACTAATCTTTGATATTGAGTTTTCTAAGTAATTTCCTTTGTTATTTTTTCATTATTTTTTCCTTTTTTATTTTATTAGTTTAAGTTTTGTTTTTAATTAACATACAACATCCAATTCGTAGGATAGATAATAAGAGAAAGCTAATTACTAGTACTTACTGTCTTCGTGAGATTAAACTATACTTTCTTGTGCTAGTTACAATTACGTCATGCGTTTATGATTAAATTGCTATTATTGTAAAAATGACCAATCAAGTTTTTATCACCGTTGCTGAGGACGTTAATATTAGGAATAACTAGATTTTATTACTCTAGAAATTTTTATTTTATTCTTTTTTATTTTTCTTTCTCTTTTATTTTATTTTAATTAAGATTTTATATTTATTTTAATTTTCTTTGTTTTATTTTTCTTATATTTATTGTATTTATGGCTTATTCATTTAATTGTCATTTGAACTTCCCTACATTGACGGTGTGCTTGTGGATTATTTTTAGGAATTAATGTTTAACGTCATATCCACAACTCACAATGAAAGGTTGGATCAATCAGTATTCTTTTGGGAGCTATGATATGTTAGCACAACATATAACATCACCATATTGGAAAGAGTCATTTCCTCATATATTTTCAGAAGGTCAACTAATATCTATGTCGTGTTGATAATTATTGCAATCATGAACGTTGGACACCAATGTATATGTGGAAGCATATATGGATGGAATGACTATGCTCCAACTGAATATGTATAACAAGAGTAGCAATAAGAAAGTATTATAGATAAACTACTAGAATATTTTACCAAGTACGTAGCAAGCTCATGTAAATTTAAGGAGAAATTTTCTTCACTAGAGTATGATGAGCATAATACCTCATACTATCTGAGCTCCCTAACATCTCAAAGTGAAGAAGAGATAGCGGTCGATTTAATGAATGAAGATACATTTTAAGAAGGTAAGGAGGTAATTGTTGTTTTGAAAGATATGTGATTGGATTTTTGATATGTGCAAGTTTTAATAAATACCCTTGATAATTCGCAAGCACACTATTTGTTAGCATAGTACCTAAGGTGTTGATCCCACGAGGAGGGATAATCTAATCCTAAAATCTAAGGCTAGAATAAATCGCATAAATTCAAAATATCATGAAACAAAAATGAAATCAATTCAATTCAATCAAATTAAATAAGAAATCAATCAAGAAAATGTTAATAATTTATCAGTTGCAACACACAACCTAGAATCAACATAAGGGAATTACCAATTGAGAGAAAGGAAATTTTACCTATCTTTAACGCTAACCTAATTGATTACGAATTACTGGATTGTTAGTTCTAAACGATTCTAGGGTCGATTAATCTCTCTTCAGTTATAGCCATTAACCCCAAATCATAAACCTTAATTAGATTATGAAAGTTGCAATCTCTCAATTAACAACATATCCAAAACCCTAATTAGCTTTGAAGTTCTCTAATAAACTACCAGAAACCTATGCAAGATCTCTCTTCACAATTTACTGATTTGATTTAAAATTAATTCTATTAAATCACTTAACTCTCGTTAGCCCAATTTAATCATTTTTTATCCAATTTACCTTCTCAGTTTATTATCGAATTATGCAATCAAAAAATTAAATCACAATAAATCAAAATATCACATAAACAATCAAATTTCATTAATTCAAATATAAAATTCCAAGGTGAGTTTAGAACATCTTCAACATTAAAAAATCCTATCATCAAACTTTTATTCCAATTCTATACAATAATAAAATTGAAAATAAACAAGAAATAAGATCTGAACGAATGATGGGAGGTAGCGACATTGGGAAACTCCTGATCCGGGAAGTACATCGAGTCAGCTTCTTCTCCACTTCTCTCTTCCTTCTGCTCTTTCTCAATCTCTCGATGAATTCTCTCTAGGGTTTTTCCAAAATTGGCTGATATAAAAGCTTCCTCTGCCTCTTTGTCTTGTTCTTTGAATATCCTTTGTGTTCTGAGTAGCCCTAGGGTTTTTCTAGGGGGTCCTATAAGTCCTAGAAATCCCTCGAAACTTGGTGTTTTTGAGTATCTGTGCATATGTCCGACGCAAACCACAATCGTGGGCCACATCTAGGCCTTTTTTCACGATTGTGGCATACAAGGCACGATCGTGGGCCACGTCGTAGGCTTGCCAACTTTGGTGCTTCTATCACAATCATGGGCCATTATTTGGCCTGAATGTCTCCAAAAATTTTTCGTTCTTCGATGTTGACCTTAAAATACTAACAAACACATCAAGGTACCTCAAAAAAAATATTTAAGCTCAAAGATTTGTACTAACCCATAAAACACTTTAAACATAAATAATTAACAAAATAATACAAATCTAACCTAAACACATACTAAATGATTGAATTAACATTTAAATACATATCAAACTAGGCCCTAAAATATTATGCAATTTATATTTATCAATATGATGGCCAATTTTATTCAAGAAATAAACATGAGGCATCAAAAAGTAGAGGATCATATATAGAAGATATTATTTTATGAACTGCAGAAGAGTTTGCCTAGTACTACTAAAATATATCCTAAAGAATATGGAATGAAAATCACCTTAAGAGTGGAAACGAGTTTCTAGAAGAAGATGAAGAAGAAGAGGTAGTATTTTTCCAAAAAGAGGAAGTAGAGGAGTGACAAGAGGTAGTTGAAAAAGAAGACAAAAGTTGTTGAGGAAGAACAAATGAAGGAACCAAATAAGGAAACTACTGATGAGTCATTGGTAACAACCTTAAGTATGAAGGGTTCCCACTTCCTCCAAGACAAATTGTTTAAGCTAATTAATGATTCAGGGAGTTTAAGCTAATTGATGATTCAGGGAGTTTTGTTATTCCTAATTTTATTAACAGTTTGTCATTAAAAAGGGAATTATTATAGTTAATTGGTTTTACTAACTTAATATATTATGTCCTTATAATCATCTTGCAACATGTGGCTTGCTTACAAACTCTAAAACCACTTTATGGAGGAAACAGTTGGAAGCAAGCTACTGATTATAAATCCAAGATGACAGAAACGTACAGGGTATATCGAGCTAATGAAATTAAACAAGTGCTACATGGGAGACAACCCGTGTATTAGGATAGTTCTATTTTAAATTTTATGTTATTTTATTTTCATATTTCATATTTATTTTATTTTATTTTATCCCCTTTTCTTTATATTTTGTAAGGATGTTAGTCTGACATTGGATAGATAGTCCTAACATCAAAATTAAAAAGTCGTATTTCTCAAGAAAGTACCAACTTAGCTTTCTCACTTTTTATATGTGCTTATATTATGTACATTAAGGATCATGTACAATTTTACGTGTGGGGAAAGGGTTCACGATTTTAGTGATTTTCTTAAGCTTATTATAATCTTGGTTATTAAATTTTATTAACTTATATTCTTAATTAATTGAAATCTCTCCATTAGTACTATATTTCATTTTTAAATATTGGATTGAATTAGTATGCCAGAAGATGATTGTTAGAATAAAATTACTTTTATAAGTCATATTTTTAATAGTCATTGAAAATAGTCAATTTGAATGACAATTGCATACTATTTACATACATAATACCATTCCTTTGTATAGGCTTTTGGGATAAGAGCCAAATTTGAAAAAAAATTTAAGCTTTTTATTCTTTCATCTGTGTTAGTTGGATAATTCTATTACTTGCTTTTATTATGTATATTGTGACCACAGTTTTTTAAATTAGAAGTATTAAAGTGATAAAGGCACTTAGATTCAATATTTGTTTAAGACTATTTCTTTGATAATTACCTTACCCATATTTTATTCTTTAGGAATAAATAAGTTTAGCCTTAGCGTTTTTCATTGATTATAACCATGTTATCAACCTTTATCCTATTTTTCTTTGAATACTTTTTATTTCTTTGAACCCTGAAGGTTATTTACATTACTTGACTGTTTAAAACTTGAAATTTTGAATGGTCCAATACTTCTTAAATTGTGGTACATGATGAATACTCAAATTTATTTTGATTAAAAAATGAGAATAGAAAAAAGAAAAGAAAAATTATATAATACAATTGGTTTAGTAATGAAAGGGACTATGTGTATTGTAAACAAGTTTCTTGTAATGTCTTTTTAGTAAATTTCCTTTAAATCTAGCCTCTTTAATATCCTAATCTTGCCTTACCTAAACCCCTTTACAACCCTATAAAGACCTTTTAATTTTTTTTTCTAGTTTACTTACAAGTGGCATAGATGTGATAAAATTACAAGACTATGGTAAAAGTTCTACTATGCATTGATTTGAGAGTTTTATACCTTTCAACTTAAATACTTGAGTGCATTGAGTGAAATCTTTTTGAGGGTGTAAAGATCTATGCTTTTGCTTTGAATGAGATTATTGATGTAATTATTGTTAATTTGACTTATGAAATTAGTTTTAGGATAACTTGATTTTACTTTTATGTTAATTTGATTAATATGAAATAATGATTTATAGTATGGATGGATAGATTGAAATTAATGAAGGATAAATGTTGTAAGATTTATAATTGAGATTACGATTTGCTAAAGGACAAGCAAAAGCTTAAGTGTGGGGATGTTCAACAAATGCATATTTGAATACAATTATACACTCATATTTGATGTATTTTTCTTAATATCTTATAGTTTTGTTATATTTTTGGTACTTAATTCTCTCTAAGAGCATTTATAGGTTATAATTACCTTCATTGACCAAAATGAGACAAATTTAGATGAAATTGAGGCATAATCAAAGATTTGAAGCATCTTAGACATACATAACCATGTAAGTCTTTGTGAATATGTGAAGTCACAAATTTAGGAGTTTTTGGAGATACATGGGCACCTGCATGGTAATGTAAGTGATTATTTATGTCCTAGTAACCTTAGTTTTCACTACAAAATGATGTGAATAGAGGCAAACAAAGGAGAGCTAACTTTTGTAGCAACTTCCAAATGTGAAGAACATAGTGAAGGGATGATTTTGATCAAGGAATAAAGAGAGCATGAAGAATTCATCAAGAGATCCAATAAATTACAATATCCAACCTCAAACTTGTAAAAACATTCAATAGAAGAAAAAAAGAGATTTAGAATTATGATTCCTTTGTTTTCTATTCATTTTCCTTCTTGTTTATCTTTGATCTCATTTTTTATTATATTTATGTGTAACTAAACATGTTTAGTGTCTAGATATAATGATAATAATATGTCTTAATTCTTTTATTTAATGCAATTACTTTGATTGATTTATTACGATTCAATTATGAGTTTTATGCATTTTCAAATATATCAAAAATATTAGTATATGATTTGATTTCATATCATTAAGATTGAGAAATCATTTGTATGAAGAGATATACCATAACTGAATGAAGTTGATTGCAAACTTAGAGATAGGTCAATAAAAATCCTCTAGATTAGAGTCAAACCTAATAACGAAATTCATAAATTGATAATGCAATCCTAGGAAATTTAACTAGAAAGATTTTGGTTAATCAAGCTATGGATTACTTAATAGTAATCTTGAGAAAGTTATTAACATAAGATAGGAATTTTCATAGTTCAATAATCAATAAAATAACTGCATGATAAAGGGATTAATTAATAATTAGTATTAAGTTTTTAAGTAATTTCCTCTATTCTTTGTTTATTATTTTTTCCTATTTTATTTTATATGTTTAAGTTTTTAGTTAAAAACTAACATCTAAGTTGTAGGTTAAATAATAGGAGAAAAGTCATTATTAGTACTTACTGTCTTTAAGGGATTGACCTGTACTTGCCTTTGCTAGTTACAGCTACATCGTGCATTTGTTGTTAAAATAATATTGATGTAGAAATGACCATCTAAGTGAGCATAGAAGATAAAACTAAACAAAAACACCATTGTGCAGCTTTGTTGTTGCTTAAGTTGTTTAGAGCATCAAAAATCAAACATTCACGTAGAAGAGCTTTCCAAATATCATTGGTAAACCTAAAATTGAAAAATAAATGATCTATATTTTCTTTAAGATTTCTATATAGTGAACACTAATTGGTGAAGTTCATGAATTTAGCAAGCTTATCGACAACTGGCGATTTGTTCTCATAGCAAGCCATAGAGTGATGGAAGCTCGTGGAAGAAGATGATTGGATGATGGCACCTTGGTCTTAGATATGAATGCTAGATCACTAAAAAGTAAATTTGTTTTGCACGTATGGTATGTAAACTTGCCATTAGAAGTGTGTTTCAAAATGAGTATTTCTTCTTTTGTAATGATTGTAGTCTAAATAATCCCATTTAGCAAAGAGCTAGCAATGGAAATTTTTTTTAAGATCTCATTGTTCAAAAGTGCATATGATACTGATGCTTTTAGTTGAATAACTACTTTGAGGGATGGAGCTTCAGTCATATTATCCAAATGAACAGATAACCAATTATCATGCCAAAAGCTGATGGATTCTCCATTTCCTGTCAACATAATGAAATTAGGTCTGAACATATCTCTCATCTTGAGTATAGCTTTCAAACTAGAAGACGGATAATGATTCAAATCTAAGGCCCATATGCTCCTTTTTTTAATGAAGTAGCTATGTATCCACTTATACCAATGGGACTATTTATCAAACATAGGTCTTCACAACCTTTTAGTGGGCATTACATTGTCCGTGTTTTTGACCAAGCAAATATCTAACATCTCTTATGCCAACACAATAAGATGTAATTAGAATGCCAAGATACCTCAATGTAAAGTCTTGTTGGTTTAATTTTATGATGGCCAACAATATTGGATTATGATTTGTAGCACTTTTAGAGAGGAAGAAACTACTTTTAAATCAATTCATCTATGGTCTAAAACTTCTTTGAAAGACCCTAAAAGTATTTATAAGAGCCGAGATAGATGTGACATCTACTTTGGAAAGTAAGATAAGGTCATCAACAAAATAGAGATTGGTGATATAAAGTTTCCTGCATTTAAAGTAATATTTGAATCCCTTTTTCCTTTCAACAATTCTAAGAAGTAATTTGTTGAAAACTTCCATGACTAATGCAAAGAGGTAGGGAGAAATGGGATCATCTTGGCGAATTCCTTTACAGATTTTGAAGAACTTGGTAGGTTGACCATTTACAAGAATGCTATATGAAGTTGACATGATAAATTGCTTAATTTAGTGTATAAAAGAAGTTGGAAACCCCATATCAGTAAGAATGTTAATTATCAATTCCAAATCAACACTATCATAAGCCTTTTAAAGGTCAATTTTGATGCAGCAATTAGGATTGCCCCTTTTCTTAGAATAAGTTTTAATCAACTCCTAAAGAATTAGTATGTTGTCCCTAATTACTCTACCAAGAATGTATACACCTTGTGTAGGACCAATATGGTTTTGGAGAATCCTTTTTAGTCTACGAGCAAGGATCTTTGAAATTATCTTGTACATAAAGTTGTAACAAGCAATAGGATGAAAGATTGTGAATTAATTTAGCTTACCATTTTTAAGAATAAGAGAGATGTAGGTCTTGTAGATTTCTACAAGCATGGATCCATTATTGAAGAGCTCTAAAACAACTTCGGAAACAAGATTACCTATGGGAGGCTAAGTTTTGTTAAAGAAGTTGATATTGAATCCTTCTGGGCTAGGAGCTTTGAGAGGATGAAGATATCTTAAACTATCTTTGACTTTGCAAAGAGTGATTGGTCTGCTTAATATATCAGTTTCCTTAGACGAAATGGAATCCTGTAAGATTTCTTGAGAAAGAGTTCAAAGTCACCTTTGTCTATTATGTTTTCCTATTTGGAAGGAAGGGAATAACTAGCACCATGAAGAAAAGTCTTCAGCTAGATCAGTATTTATAGCTAATACTACATGTTAGATTAGGGAGATTATGATGGATACTCAATCTTATGGAGATGCTACATCTTACACAAGACTCAGTTGGACCTTTCCTTTTACCTGATCTAAGTGTGATGCTTCTATATGGTAGCATTGATAACGAACATTTGGAATGAATTAAATAATATGCTCTGTAGCTCATCTATATAATCATCTATGCTTGAAAGAGTGGTGCCCCTTAAAGGATATAAATATCCTTAAGTTAGATTATATTTTGCCATTTTATATAGCCTTTGGCTTCTTTTTATTAATATAGTTTATTTCATTTCCAAAAAAGTAGTAGTAATAATAAAATAGAAACTACAAGTAATTATTTGTCAATATTAAGTTTTTATTTATTTTTAATACTCTTATTTATTATTCTAAAATTTTTTCAATAATCAAAAATATTTTTACATAAGACACATCTAAGAGATAATTATTCATAATATATATATATATATATAAAATATCCATACAAAAAATATAGATTTGGAAAATTCAAAAGAAACTCAATTAGAGAAAGATAAGTCTTAGCCTCAAATCTATATATACACTAAGTTGGTAGTCTTACATTAACATTAACATTAGGTTATTGTACAATGAGTTAGTTAGATAAAAATCAATTTCTTTATGAAAATTAAGGAGAGGTAGCCATTTAAATAGTTACAAGTTCATCTACCTAATTGATACAAATTAAATTCTATCTTATTAGTGAAAATTTTTACAAGATTTAATTTTTTTACATAATATTCTTTTGTTTCCTTATTTCATAATTTGAGTTGGATAGTTTGTCCTCTTTTGGGTACAAATATACGAAATAAGCAAAGATACTATGCAAAGGAGCTTGAAGCTTAATTAGAAAGCTTATTTTAGTGAGAGTACTTTAATATGTGATGTTTCATGTTCATTTTAATTTAAGAAATGTTATTATGTTATGTTTGACAATAACTTAAATGTTCAAACTATTGATTACATCCAAATTGTAAGGAACATGTTTAATAAATTGATTCCTTCACCTTGTCAACAATGTGATTACCATAACAAAGTATGGGATGTGTGTGTGTGTGTGTGTGTAAAACATAGTTTAATAAAAAACATAAATATAACTAAGAAAAAAGAAACTTTTTGCCAACTTTACCAAGGATAAGAATTTAATTGTCATCAAATAGGACAGAGACCATGGTTATGGATCCTATATAAATTATAGAGAACTTACACATCCATCTATTCAAATTTAACTTATTTCCTTTCAAGTACCTTATTGTTAAGAAATCACACTTTAAAAAATGAGGTGTAAGCCTCACTGATTTTTTTCATTAGAAAACCAAAACATTTCCCTCTAGGTTTTAATATTCTACCTTATAAACAACAAGCCCAATAATAAATCTCTTTAAGCATTTTCATTCATAGAAGTTTCTATAGAAAATTATTAGTATTTAGATCCATTTGAACAAGGTTACAGAGCTGTAAAATAAAAGTTGGAATGGTGATGTTAATCCCTTTAACAGAAGGTGAAGTTTATCCTAACCTTCGTAATTACATTAAAACTAGTTTGATGATTTTAAGTATTATGTATAGCCCCATACACACACACACACACACACACACACACACACATACATATATATGAGTGTTTTGGAATAAACACGGTATATTCACCAAGGTGAATATTTGTGTATGACTAATAATAAGTGCAATTTTGGATTATTTTAAGAGAATGTGAGTATTTTCTTGAAATTCTTTTAGTGAACACGTCTTAGGACACAAACTTGGCTTAGTTCATATTGCCTTATAAAAAGCAGGGATGGAGACAGAGGTTGAAAATATGAATTTATTGGAATGGCAAAGGTACTTCTACCGAAAACATGATCTAGTACATGTTTGTATCATAAACTGTTTTCAAGTGCATGAAGAAGTAAAAGGGACCACGTTCTGAGGATACATGTTTCCATATCTATACAAGAGGAGAAATAGTGTGATCTATGACCTAAGATATAACCATGACCTAAACCATGATTGTAACAAATAAACTTATTTAAAAATACATTTTTAGAGGAATATAAACTCTACAAGGATTCTCACTTGTTAAAATCATAGTAAGTTGGGTTGGTTTTAGGTAACATAGAAAATTGTGTTGAACTATGTCATATATAATTTATAATTAACTATACTTATGTAATTAACCTATATATAGGAAATTTGTACTCCTCACCAATTGGGAAAGTTATTAATCAATATAGTGAAACTAATTTCATTTGGTTCCCGAGGACGTAGGCATTCCAAATTAACTAAAACTTATTTAAAATATTTTTTATGTTCTTATTTGTTTCTTTCTTTCATACTAATCTATTTCTTACTAAATCTATCTTATTTCTTAACAAATGGTATAAGATCATATTTGAGGCAACAATGACTTTAGTTACAAAGTTTTGAAATAGAAAGGTTTAATAGTAAAGTCAAAAGGAGATAGTATTGTATTATGATACATATAACTTGGTTAGCTTGGTGAGCAAAGATTATGAAAGTTTATAAGGAAAACTTATCGAATGATTTCAAACACTGAAAGGTAGATTTTTGCAAGTTTTATACAATTGGTAAAAATTCTAGGGTAACTTTTAAGGATATAATGTTTGGAGGCAATATATGTTAGGACAAATATATAGAGAGGAGTTGCTAGGACTAGTAATTGGTAGTACTATAGTAGTATAAGTTGAACTGGAATAAGATAGAATAGATGCTAAAGGTTCTAAAAATTTTGGTTTCGAAGATAAAACAATGTTAAAAAGAAATCATCAATACGACATAATCAAAGATAAAATGAGATAAGAAATAAGGATATCAAAAATATAAAGGTGGAAAGACTCAATTGTGTATGATTTTACTATTAGTGATAGGGATCCAACTACCATTCAGAGGTTAGAGAAAGTTAGGAGAAAGATAGACTGATGAGTGTTATGATGAAGGATGTGAGGTTTTACAAGAATAAGGAATTTATTGTATCTGGCTAGATCTTGTTAAAAAATATTAATACTTCAAAGGAAGCAATTGACATGTTGACAAAGTTGGTTACTAATGAGAAGTTCAAGTGTCACTTGGACTTGATTAATCAGTACAAGAAAACCATGCATTAGTGATAGAAAATTACCGACGGATATAATATCGTAGCTAATTATAGACGAAAAATCAATATCCGTCGGTAACACTGTCGAGAAAAATTCCATTTTGCGACAGACAAAATTGGGGTCAGTAAAGTTGGAGGGAAAATTTTCACGTAAATTTTCTAACAGATTTTAGTGTCATACCTGTCATAATCGTCGATAAATTAGGAGGGAACACTTCCTGAAATTAAATAGCGTCAGAATTTTACTAAAAGATTTGGTTTTTGTCAGTGAATTTTATGCAGCGTCGGTATTGTACCGACAGTTAGGTGTTCCATCGGTGATTTTCCAACAGCCTTTACTTTCCGTCATTAAATTCAGATTAATCGTTTTAAAAAATAAAAAATGACATCGTTATTTTTCATCACCATCTGAATCTCACTGTCTGCGTATCTTCTTATTGCCACATCATCCTCTCCTTACCGTCTGCATCTCCTCTCGTCACCGTCGCCATCCTTCACCATCTGAAGCGTCTCCTCTCTGTCGATTGTGTTGATTAGGGTATGCATTTGCTGAATTGATTAAGGTGTATATGAATTGGTGAATTGATTAGGTTCGTTGAATTGGATGTGTTAATTAGCGTACGAATGTGCTTTATTTGCGAAATTTGCTTAATAGGGCATGAATGTGCTTAATCGAAGTATCACCTTTGAGTTTATTACATGACTTTCTTAATGTAGAAGTGAAGTAAGTTAGGGATGGTTTCTTCATCTCTAAAAAGAAATAACTAATGAATTTACTAAAGAGGTTCCATATATTGAATTATAAGGTAGCTGATACACTTAAGCATATAAATGAGAAGTTCCAAATGAAGGATGGCATTAAAGTAGCTAGTGAACAACATTACAAGATTCTATTAAAAGGACTGATCTATTTAACTTATACTAAGTATAAAATTCCTTATTCAATGGGCATAGTGTCTAGGCTTATGCACTTTCATTCGAAGCACCATTTTAAAGCTACAAAATGAATATTGTGTTATACAATAAGCACTTATTTGGGAATATAGTACAAGCATATGGTGTATTACAAGCTGATTGGATATATGATCCCCACTGATAGTCTTCAATGCACCAAATCGTTAACTCTTTTTTTGTTCATTCTTTATAAATCTAATACTAAACCTAATAATAACTACATAGTTTGCCACAACTTCTTTGAATTTTTTTCCCTAAAAACCATCCCTAATGTATACTCAGGAGGAATATTTGGTTTATGTGTAAAACTTTTGCTTACGATTCTCAGTGATACATTAGAGAAATCCTTACCAGGTACTCGTCTTTGTCAAAAAAACTTCTATAGTTGGATGAACCAAACAATTTCTTAAAGACTTCATAAGTGACTCACAATCTCATTTTTAATTAACGAACTATCAATAAAGAAAACAACTCAATACTCTCAATTAGATGTAGCGCTTACTCTTATTATCACTTTGATTTCTCTTGAATCTTATTTTTGTTAGTTATTGAGCTCTTAGAATTCCTTTCTATACTATTTACCAGCCTACTAATTGTTTCAAGTGTCAATGCCTTTCATTTTATCAAAATATTATGATAGTGAGTCATTCTGATGATCGTCAATTAGCCCTTGATTTTGTTGATCACATGATCTAAACTACAAAAAAATGTCTCACATCTTAGGATATAGTCAACTGAATATCCTTTAGTCCACTCTAAACTCCTATCTATCTAATGATGCTTCTTTTTTAACACCTTGGCACTCCTTTAACTTGCTTTGAAACATTAAATAATTGATAGGTGTGCATTAAGATATGTTTTTATAAGTAATTGACATATGTTTCCTAGCATAATTGTTGTTTAATGTTCTAGTTTAGGATTCATTTTGTATGTTTTCATTAAGTTTGATTTCCATTGTTTTTCTTGTGTGTTTGATACTAATTAATGGTAAGAATTAACTATTTTTATATAGGAAAGAAGAGGGAGCAACTTGGAGGTTGAACAAAAGATCAAAAAAGAGAAGACAAAGAGAGTGCATCTATGCCAAATTCCTACGTTCGTGGGAATCATGAAAATTCCCATAGATGTGGGAATCATAGACGAACTGAGGAGTGCATCTATGTGTAATTCCTACATTCATGGGAATCATGCAAATTCCTACGAACGTGGGAATTGTAATTCGAGGAAATCGATAAGGCTTCATTAAACCTAGGTTTTTTAGATTATAAAATCATCATTAAGCCTCCATCTTCAAGAGGGACGACACCCACTTATAGAAACACCATCCTTGAGTGAAGAACCTATGTTTGGAGCGTTGAGGAAGGATTGAAGATAAGGATCATCATCAAGATTGGGCAAAATAGCACATCAACACCAAAATTCCAGATTTTGGCA
>JANIIA010000005.1:44265920-44298748 GCA_027478495.1 Erythroxylum alaternifolium
AGCGCTCCCTTATCTTAGGATATGTGTCGGAATGACCTACGGGCGTCCCGGTACGTACCCTAGGGTAATGGGGTGTTTCACAAGTAACTAAGTTTTTGGAATACGATGTCTATGATGATGGTAGGCCTTTTGACCTTTCACATGATAGCAGAAAGAATACTATAGTTACTACATAGTCTGTTTGGTGAACAAGATCAAGGTCTAAGTACCTTACCTATGCAGGAACAGGAACTTATACCTGTACACATAAAGTTTCCTAGGGTACAAGAACCAATGCAGTTGTGTAGATCCACTAGAGAGAGACGACTTACTATCCCATCTGATTACATAGTCTATTTGGTGAATAAGACTATGATGTTAGACATGTTACAGATCCAATTACTTGTATAGAAGATGTTTCTAGACCCAATGCGGATTTGTGGTAGGATACAATGAATAATGAGATGCAATCTATGAAGCATAATAAGGTATGAGAACTAGTTGATTTGTCACAAAATTGCAAACCTATTAGTTGTAAATGAGTTTCAAGACCTAAAGGATTTCAGGATAAAGTTCAGCGATTTAGGGATAGTTCAGTTGCCAAAGAGAAAGGTTTGACTTTAAGTTGCCTTCTCTCCAGTATCCTTTAAGGATACATTTTGAATGATTATGACAATTGTAGCTCATAATGATATAAGGTTACATCAGATGGTTGTCAAAATAGCTTTCTTGAATAAAGAGTCTATATGGAATAACCTGAAAATCGCTTTCTTGAATAAAGAGTCTATATGGAACAACCTGAAGGGTTTCAGAATCCAGATGAAAGATATGGTTTGCACATTAAGTAAACCAATATATGGTTTACATCAAACGTCCTGAAAAGTGGTATCTTATATTTGATAAGGTTTTGACCTTCTTTTGGCTTCATGGAAAATAAAGTTAAAAGATGCTTGTATCACAAGGTCAGGGGGAGAAAAGTTATCTTCCTATTATTGCATGTGAATAATTTATTTCTCACATTGAATAACTTGACCATATTGTATAAGGTTAAGCAACTTTTGGATTAGCATTTCAATAAAAAGGACCTTGGTAAAGCATCTTTTGTCCTGGGTATGCAGATTTACTAGGACAGATCGCAACACTCATTAAGTCTCTCACAGAGTTCATACATTGAGCAAATGTTACAAAAGTTTTATATAGTTGAAAATAAATCTGTTGTAGCACCAATCTCTCATAGTGAGATTATCTTTGGCATAGTGTCCAAAGAATAAAATAAAGAGAAACGCTACTAGGAATGTTCCTGAAATTGGTATGGTTGATAGCCTGATGTATGCTCAGGTAAGCACTAGGTGGGACATTACATTTACTGTTAAACTATTTGGTCAATATCTAGTTAACCCAGGTATAGACCATTGGAATGTAGTTACGTGAATATTAAAATACTTAAAGGGAACTAAGGATTATATGTTGACATAAAAAAGTCAACAATCTAAACCTCGTAAGGAATCTAGATTCATATTTTAGCTATGTGTCTGAATGATTGAAAATCCACTTAAGGTTACATTTTTATTTTTGTAAATGGTACAATGTTGTAGAAGAGTGTACACGTGTGACTTCCTCGAGGATGCATGTAGAGTGCATGTTATGGGGCAGCTTCACAGACTGTTTGGCTCAGAAACTTGATTTCTGAGTTATTTGTGGTTAATTAAGTGGCTAGACCCATTTGGTTGTACTGTGATAATCTTGCTGCAATATTGTTTAGTTATATCAAAGAATATCATAGGGTCTTAGTATTTGGAGGTCAAATATTGACCATAAAGAAGTTGATACAAAAAAGGTGACATTGAGGTGGAACATTTAAGGATTAAGGAAATGTTAGCTGATCCTTTAACATTATACACTACAGGTTTTTTAAAGTCCTTAGACACTATTAGTTAAGGATCATTAGGTTTGCTCCTAGTATAATTATACATTTTGATGTATTATGACAATATGGTGATTTATCAATAAAGATGATCATCGTTTATCCTCAGTACTACGGGTTATCATGCATTGTCATAATACACGTAACAGTCTTAAGATATGTGTCAATATTAAGCATTTTAAAGGTCGTTGGGCATATATATAGATTGACCTTAAGCCTATGTCATTTGGACGCATACAAATTTTTTTACGAATATCCATAAAATTTGACATGACATAGGGGATATAAGTTTTTAATCCCATAAAGGTTCTCTAATGTAATTTAGTATTCAGTTAGATAACATAAATGTTTTCTTTGATGTTGTTTAGCATTTGGTAAGAGAAAACAAGTTTTCTATAATGTTGTTTAGTATTCGGTAAGAGAAAACATGACTTGTCTAATGCAGTTTAGCTTGGTGTAGAGAAATCGAGATCTACAAATGAGGATGATACAGTTTAGATCATACAGGTATCATCTTAGTTTGTCACACTCCATTTTCCTATTCATGTTAATGAGGTATTAGATATGTGTGATTGTATTGGATCTGTCACATATGACACATATATTTGATACTTTTCGGTATAGAAAGCCTTACAAGACGTAATGATGTACTTTTGTTATCTTTGGATCAAATGTTTTGCTTTTAAATCTAGTCTACTAAACTATTTTAAATTTAAGTTAAAACTGCAATTAATTATTGTCAAAGAAGGAGAATGTTGGATATTTTTGACACTTTCTATAGGGATGGACAACAATTAATTGCATTTTATTAGTTTTCAATAACTTATAGGTTAAGTTACATAATTTGATCCGGATAAAAATAATAAGGTGACTTAATAAACGATCTAAGCCACTGAGGCGAAGTCCAGGATGAAAATAGATTCCGATCAATATGAACCGAACCCATATTGGGCTTATGATAAGGAAACCCGATATGTATGCTATATAAAGAGATTAAGATCTCCTACAGTTAATCATTTCACTCGTGAACGTAAAGTTAATCTGACCCATTCAGAGGTTTACATTTTGAAAAAACTGTAGCAAAGCTTTAACGCATCCCTATGAGCAATAGTCATGAGGGTGACAGTAGATTCGTGCTTGTTTCGGCCTTGAAAAGTTCATTTAATGATATGGAGTTCAGAACATATATAAGTAAGCTTATCATAAATAGATAAAGCGCCTCGGACTTAGCCATTAGCTCTTGGGCTCCTTTCTCCAGTATGGATAGTTGATATAATGCAAGTTCCTGCATTGCAAATTGGTACTTGGAACTCTTGCTCTTGTTAATTCAGGTTCATAATACAGTGGAAAATTATCAGAAAACTAAATAAGGATGCAAGGAGAAACTTCTAAAAATTAGAGTGGATCTCTTAGGTCTGTTATGAAATCTGTATCGAAATGACTTTAAGGCACATGTTTGGACACCAGTAATGCCAAAAAAAAAAAAACAGAGAAGGAATGTGCATAAAAAGTGACAACACGTGCATAAAGTAGGAAAAATAATATCGTCTTGCTTTGGTTGTAAGAAATATCGGCAGTGGTAATTGCATATTTGATGTTGTCCTCCAGGAAAACAATCGGATGTCAAGTTGTCAAAAAGTTAGATTCAATAATGTTTCAGCAATGCATGTCTTAGCGTGACCAAAATTTCACTATACAGGCCAGGCCACTTATATATATCGTCAAATGTTTTCTGTAGTCCTATATATTCAATATAGATGATCGAGAAACAAACATTAAGAGTTGACATAAATTAAAGCAGTTTATATGAACATCAATCTAGGGATTTTGAAATCCAAAAAATAATACATATACAACTGTATATTTTAAAAAATGACCATCAATCAATGTGTAAATTGTCTAATGAGTCTATCGTGTGTTCTCCTGGAATCAATCAATCAAGGTCCCATCAGCTTAAATGCCAATGTCCAAATTGTCTTTTGAGTTGCAAGTGGGGTTTACATGGGTTTGTGATGTGAGTCTCTACTCTCTATGTCTCTCCTGCCTGGAAATGAAACTTTTTGAACGTGACAATCGCTTACTTTGAAATGGTTGGCCGGCAAGGAAATTAAAACTCACAGCAAGCTGGATGGTCACCGTCATGTGCTGTGGGGCAGTGGCACGAAAACACTAAGCCTCGTCCCTTCAGTGTTAGCCAAGTGTATTTTCGCTTTGTTCTGATTGTCTTTGTACATCCAATACTCAGCCCCATATCTCCCAACCTGGAATCCACAATCCACTCGCTACCATTTTCTCCGACCAAGGAGAGAAAAAGATACAAAGGAAAGATGTAAGCATAATTTTCATAAACGTAAGAGGATTTAAAAATTTATGAACTCACGGAGTTTAATGAATATCAACTATTGTTTGCAGCTCAACTATGAGGAAACGATTATCAATAATCTACTTTTCCCAGTCTCTTTTCCTGAACTTTTTATTTCACTTTTTTTTTCGTAGTGGTATTTTTTAAGAAGACAAAACTTATTATTGAGCAGAGACAAAACTATAATTTTCATACTAAACTGACACCTATTAGTTAATTTTAAAACTTTTCGTCGTAATGGGCCAAAAGCTCAAAGACCTATTTATTGAATTATTAAATCCTTTTAACTGTCTATTAACACATGAGTCATTTAAATGAATTATTTCTAGCATTCTCCCACTTAGACTCATATGACTTTACACAATCTATTGAATGAATAATTCAAGCAATCATAATATACAATAGTCATCATTCATTCAACATACTCCCTTCATTTAAGTGACAATCAAATAAAAGTCATGACAATCAAACATTATTAATTCAACATACTTCCTTCCATGTACCACTATACTATCCTTTCTGCTTAATCATGAATATAAATGAGAAGTATATAATGAGATTTATTTTCTAGTTCTGTTTTTAATATCATATATTGCAATCAAATACATAAAGAAGAAAATAAAAACTTCAAAAACAATACATTCATTAATACACAAAGAGTGTTAAATATATAATAAGAGTCAATACAATAGTACTCTCTAATAGTCATCAGCACATATAATGACTATATTCTTTACATGACTAGAAAAAATTTTAGCCAGTAACCCTTTCATCAAAGAGTCAGCTAATATAATATTGGTCCTAATATGCTCTATTGACACTCTATGTTTCTAAACTTCCTTAGTGACAAAGTATTTTAGTTCCATATGTTTAACACCTTTTGAATACTTATCCTTCTTAGAGAAGAATAATGTTGCAGAATTGTCACAGTAAATTTTTAGCGGTCTGGTGATACTGTCGACAATCCCAATCCTAAAAATAAAGTTTTGTAGCCATTTAGCCTAAATCATGGTCTCAAAGCATGCCTCATACTCAATCTTTATAGTGGATGCAACAATTACATAATGCTTTGCACTCTTCCATGATATGACTCTTCTAGCTAACATATAAATGTAGCCAAAAGTAGATTTTCTTGTATCGACACAGCCAAATTTTTTTTAATTTGAGTATCCAACTACCTCAAGGTAATTAGACCTCCAAAAATAAGCATGTGTTCTTTAATTCCTTGCAAATATCTTAGAACTTTCTTTGAAGGTTTCTAATGATCCATATCAGGATTACTCTACTATCTCCTTAACATCCCCACTACAAACTTATGTCTAGTCTCATACATGTCTAAGCATACATTAGGTTCCTAACTATAGATGTATATGGAATTGATTCCATTTACTTTCATTCTAGTTCACTTTTTGGACATTGCATAAGGCTAAACTTGCTCCCTTTCTAAATTGGGATTGGTGATGTTAAACATTTGTCCATCCTAAATATTCCTAACGCTTTATTAATTTATGCTTTCTAAGACAAACCTAACATTCATTGTGATCTATTACAGAATATTTCTATTCCTATCACATATGTTGCCTCACCCATATCATTCATTTCAAAATGATTAGAAAGAAATTCCCTAGTCTCACTTAATAAACTAAGATCATTAGTTGCAAGTAAAATATCATCAACATAGACCTTCCTATATATACACCGATCAATGGTATTGTCTTTAATTCCAAAGGAAATAATAATATCATTGAACTTAAGATACTATTGATGAGAAGCTTATTTTAGTCCATATATTGACTTTTTCAATTTGCAAACCATGTGTTCCTTTTCAGCCTTTATAAACCCCATTCTTTGGTCCATATAGACTTTTTCCTCTAAATCCCTATTCAAAAATGTAGTTTTCACATTCATTTGGTACAACTATAGTTCATAATGAGCAATCAAAGCCATAATAATTATAAGTGAATTCTCCTTAGAGACTGTTGAGAAAGTCTCCTTATAATTAATGGCATCCTTTCGAGTAATTCCTTTAGCAACTAGTCTATCATTATAACGTTCTAGGATACCAGTAGAATCACGTTTGGCCTTAAAGACCCACTTATAACCAATTCTCTTACATTATAGCTAGGATACTAAGAGGATCATGTTTGGTTTTATTAGAATTCCTCAGTTATTAGGTCATCCTTAATTTCTAAGTCATTTTTTGACTCATGTAGATATACCATATATTTATAAGAAATAACTATTCTTCTTTCTCTTTAAGACCTTGTTAATGCTATTTGTTGTGTTTCTTCTACTGTAGGTTCATTCACTTCATATTCAATTTCATTACGAACAGTGAGTTCATTAATTTGTTGTTCTGCATTATTATTTGGTAGTTTAATAATTTGTAGAACATCAACTTAAGTAGGTGTACAAGCCATAGAGACTTGCTCTCCTATATCTTAAATATCCACTATACGTAATGTTGCACTCCTACTTGTCTTACCATGTTCAATGAACCTAACATTTCTAGTTTCCATAATTCTTGTAGTATGGTTAGGATAATAAAGTATATACCCTTTAGAGTTCTTTGGATAACTAATAAAATATCCATTGATTATTCTTTTATCTACTTTCTTTTCATGTGGATTATAATACCTACTTTTTGCTTGGTAATCCCAAATATGCAGGTATATTAAACTAGGTCTCCCATTTGTCCATAGGTCAAAAGAAGTATTTGGAGTTGCCTTACTAGGAACTTAATTCAAAAAATAAACAGTAGTTTCTAGTGCATATGTCCATAAAGAAGTGGGAGAAGATGAGTTACACATCATACTCCTAACTATATCTAATAAAGTTTAGTTTCACATCTTTGTCACACGATTTTGTTGTACAGTGCCTAGTTTACTGTAGTGAGCTTATATAACATATGAAGGAATTTAGTAAAAGAATCAGGATTTTGACCACTTACCATAATATTCACCTCCTCTATTGAACCTGACTACTTTCACCTTTCTGTCTAAATGTCTTTCATCCTCATTAATATGAACTTCCAAGGTATTTACAACTTGAGATTTATTATTTAGCAAATAGACATATCCATAATGTAAATAATCATCTATAAAGGTGATAAAATATTTTTTCTTTATTGAAATCATATCAAATGACTCACGCATATAGTGTGAATTACTTTAAAAATTTGAGTGCTTCTTGTATCTCCTTTCTTTAATGTGTATTTTTTTTATTTGCCTTTAATATCATCCACACATATGTTAAGAACAATGAAATCTAATTTAGGAAGTATTTCATCATTTACTAATCTTTAAAGTCGTTACTTGGAAATGTGTCCCAAACACTTATGTCACAAGTAAGCAAATCCATTATTAATCAATTACGTTTAATAATAATATTATAGGTGAAAGTCAATAAAGTTTCAATATAAAAAACACCAGGGTTTAATTTATATAATCCATCATATAGTCCACTACCAATCATGTAGTTATATCTGTACAAACTGAAACTACCATTACCAAATTTAAATGAGTATCCAAATCTATAAAGTTTGGATAAAGAAACTAAATTCCTAGATATACTAGGACATAAAAAGTTTTACATAAGTCCAATGATATCCAATGTCTAGGATTAAGCGATAAGTCCTGAAAGCTTCCACTAAAACTCTCAGTTCATTGCCCATGTAGAAAATTTTGTCATTTAATCTTATGGTTTGGGTCATAAAGAATCCTTTCAAGGTATTAGAAACATAAGTAGTCCAACCACAATCAATCCACCAAGTATTAAAAGGAACTTCTGCAAGGTTTGTTTCAAAACATATATATGCACTTACCTATCTTCTTTAACCATGTTATACATTTAAAACATGTCTAACCATCTTATAAAAATGGAATCTACGTTCATCACGTCCCTTCTTATAGATTTGAAAGGATTCACCAATAACTTTCAAAGTTCCCTTCACTTTCTTCTTACGCTTCTTTCCAACTTTTTTACCAGCTCCTTGATTCTTGACATAATTAATGTAGTGGCTTCCTTGATTTTTAATTCTAGCCTCTTCCTAAACTAACATACTGTGCAACTCATACACATTCCATTTTTCCTTCATGGTATTATAGTTCATTTGGAAAGGGCCATAACTAAACGGTAATGAATTCAAGATGAACTGTATAAGGAAGCTTTTATCTAATTTCGTTCTTAAGGACTTAAGTCTTGCAGTAATGTTTATCATGTCAATATTATGTTCAAGCATAGTACGTGATTCACCAAACTTCATGGTGGTCAATGTACTCACAGCAAGAGACTTGTTAACAGTCTAAAAGTGCTCTCACACAACTGAAGTAATTTTTTAACGCTTTCAGTTTTTGAGAAGAACATACTTAATATTGCTAGCAATTTTCATCTTTATATACATCAGTCTTAATCTGTTTGATCTTTCCTAATTGTTAAAATGAATTTTCTACCTTTCAGAGCCCAAAACATTAAGAGCATTTGGATTCTCAGTTCTAAGTGCCAAATCCAAGTCAAAAACTCAAAGATAGAATTGGATTTGTTCACTTCATTAAGAGAAGTTCAATTTATTAAACATTGTAACATACGAGAGATTTAGATGTATAACAATAGATGCTAATTGAAACTTAACTTTAATGCTTTGAGTCATATAACAACATTATATACAAATTCAAAAAATCACTTCATAGATTGTATATTAATGTTCACCTTTGGGCAATCTATTAACACATAATACAATATAACACATTATGATTTTCATAAATTATATACTAATGTTTACCTTTGGGCAATCCATTAATTTACCATACAACATATAATGATGCTAATATGTACATATTTTGCAATCACATATACACTAACAAGAAATATTTATTATTTTTGGATATCTAAATATAACTAATTGTGTATTTCCATTACCTACATTCATTCTCATTAACTATAAAAATAAACAAACCATCCTTGGATGATATCAAATATTTTCTATAACAATAAGTTCCAATTTACCTATAAAATTACAATTAATTAGCATAATACTATAAGTAACTGAAAATTTAAAAAATAATGTTTGGAATTAAAAAATAATAATTGTTAATGACATTGAAAATTTTCAGCTCCGGAGGCTTTCTCCAATGCCTATATTGGGAATTTTCTTAGGTGACAAAAAGGAGGAATTTTCCAGTGCCTGGCATTGATTGAATGCCCAGTGTTGGGACGTTGGCATCACGGCCTATCATCAGGTGCTGGCCACGTTGCTAACGATGGGACTTAAATCCCAACTTTTTTTGAATGGTTTTTTTTCTTTTTAATTCCATACAAATATGAATTTAACCTTCAAAATCAACAAATTTATGAAAAACAAAAATTAGTTAAAATTTTAGATTAAGATTAATAAGGTTCTCTTAATTATAAGAAATCTTCATTAAAGGATAACTATGAATTTCTTATAACCATGCTCTGATACTGCATGTAAGCATAATTTTTGTAAATATAGCATAATTTAGAAATTCATGAAAGTCACAAATATTCAGTCATAATCATAATTTTATTATAATACAAAGACAGAGCTTATGAATGTCAACCTTTGTCCATAACTCAGTTACATGGAAATGATTCTGAATAATCTCCTTTTTTCAATTGATCTCTTTCCTTGAACTTTTTGTCTCACTCTATTTTGTGACGGTGTTGTGTGAGAAGACAACTTATTATTAGACAAAGATAGAACCCTAATCTCTTTAATAAACTGACAATCATCCATTAGTTTTTAAATTCTTTATCATAATAAGCCAAACACTCAAAGGTCCATTTATTAAATTATTAAAATTTTTAAGGCATCTACTAACACCCGAGTCATTTGAAGGAATTATTTCTAACATAAAAGAGGGATACGCATCACGTGCAATATCATGTTAATTGCTTGATTTGCTGGGTTTTAGGGAAGTTTTTGGTAAATCATGATTGCAATGCAAGGGATAAAGCAACGTCCTATAAAGATGTGAACGCTGTTACTAAAAGGAACATACCCCATTTTGCCTTTGCCGTAAAAGTGTATGGCCTACTCCTTTCCCAACCCAGAAGTTCGATTAGGTTTTGGTATTATGACAGTACTAGAGTTAATATAAAAAACCAGACCCAACCATACATGACCGCCAATCAGGTATTGCAGACACACCAAAACATAAATAAAAGCACAAAATATTTAATGAGAACTACCATTCTTGGTCCATGAAAGTGCTGGGCTGCACCTTGTTCTTTATTTACCAAAATATCTTCTGCACTAGGTTTTGCGTGGCTAGCTAGTGATCACCATCGCCAGAGAGAAACTATTTGATTATCAATATTAGGCAAATGATGTGAGAATATTGTGTACAATGTTTTAATATTAAAAGGCAAATGATGGTAGAATCTTGTGTATATTATTTTAATATAAAGAAGAGTATATATAAATCAAATCCTAATTGTAAATTAAGAGGTTAATTGAAGAATCTTAGCTCTCCTGAAAGGATTGAAAAGGCTATCACGCTCTAAACGTAGCTGTGGCGACATTTTGTAAACATTTCAGTCGCTAAAGAAAGGAAGCACGTACAATTAATAGTAACCATGAGCCTTTACCTACGTGGTATCAATGTTGTCATCTCCACCGTGAAGTATTAAATTAATAGAGGGATTGTTCCAAGTGGATCTCGGCCCAGTGGGTCTGACAAATCAAAAGCTATTAATACTTTAGCATTCTTCTATTATCAAACTTAATTTTTTATTTTATATTAAATGGGCCTAAAAAATATTTTGACATAATATTTGTACAATGAAAATTTATTTTTGAGAGTTTAAAGACAAAGAGATTTCTTTCAAAAAATTTGAGAGATAAAATAGTTAAGTTTTTTGAAAATTGAAATTTTGAAAATCGCGATTGACTAAATAGAAATTAGTTGACCAAGTACATGGGAAATATTTTGGTAAAGTACTTGAATTAAACTTGTAGAAGTATTAAGACCTAGAGAGGTTGTTTGTAGGATTAGGGGCTATTAGCCTTTTTCGACTAACCATAAAAATTATCTCCTAACTAAGCTATTTGACTAATCGTTTTGGAGGCAACTGGTTTCCCCTTTTTAGTACACAATGTTAACTACTATACTTGTCCCAAAAAAAACTATAAAAATACGCTAGCGACTAGCTTAACCCCTTAAAGTAACATTAATAAAGTGGATATTGTGTTAGATTTCAAATCAAAGCAATTGTATGATAAATTTTAGAGATAATTATACATTAGGTTGGCAAGAACTTGTTGATTTTTAAGAGTGTTAGCTTACGTTTGTTTTTACTCGAGACTTTGGTAAATTTTTATTTATAAATTAGTTGTTTAATAGTTGAAATAGTGTTCTAGGTGAATCCTTAAAGGATTCAATTTGAAGGTGACTGCAATTATGGCTTCTCTTTACCTTAAAACAAGAGAGGTAATGAATTTAATTCCTTATTCTAAAATTTTTCTTATCCAACTCTTATCTTTTTGGTAAATCATATCTTATATCTGATTTTCTAATAGTTGTGACGCTTATAGTTGTAACATTTCATATTATTAACTTGATATATTGTCTTATCCATTATCTCACACTCACACATAATGAAGTTAATTGACCGAAAAATTAATTCTACATTACTCATGCTTTTTTAATATTCTATATGACCAATATACTATGTGATCATATTTTCATACATACTACGTGATCATATTGTTATACATCTATTAGGAATATATGATTTCTTGACTAATGAATCAATCCTTAGGTAGATTTAGTACGCAATATCCTACATGATCATTGCATCAATCATCATCTCATTCTTATTATATAAATATTATGTACTCGTACTGCCTTCTATATATAAAGTGCCATTTTGAATATATGTTAATGCAAACATGGTATTAAAACAATCTTCCTCATTTCTCAATCCTTTGAATTAAATTAACTCACTTTTCTAGAATATTTCATTATATCAAATCATTTATGATTATCTAATAACATTATAAGATAGCAATCATTAATTCAATTCTCTATAGATAGAACCCAAGTAAAAAAGGTATTTTAAATTTGAGGTTCATATAGCCTTGAAGGATACTCACATAATATAAGTTAAGAATAATACTTATATTACCCTTATTGATCAAAAATACACACATGGTATGATTCATGCATTATAATATTGATTCTATTTTATTTGAGCTTACGTCTTTCCTCAAATACTGTATAGATGGTAGCTCAGGCATACCTAATTCCAAACTTGAGTTCATTTATTTATTTTTTAATCAACCCTTCAGAAATGATATCTGGCACATTAAGACAGGTTGGGCGAACATATCATTTCTTTAAGTTATGTAATTATTAATAACCTTTTACTCCTATTAATATACTTCATGTTGATATAAGTGTTTTAAGCCTTGATCACCTAGATAAATCACTTAAAACTCATCTCATCTCCATTCCTATTAAATAATGAAGGTGATCACCCATGTGGGAAGGCATCTTGTATCTATCCAACATATTATATTTAGAATTGCATGTTCAACACTCATTTATCACTTATTCTAGGACAAAAAGTTTAATTCAAAATTAAGCATTCTTATATTCCTATAATTGAATTTTCATCTATAATTAATTATAGAAAATATTGTTTAATTCTCAATTAAACACATATTGCATCAAATATTTGATAACAAATAAAATATCATCATTGATAATAATTATTATGAATAGTCATGATAAATATCCATTTCTCTTCATGGTAGTATGCCCTTAACATAGTTACTTAATAACTATGTGTTTCATTTGATATTGATGTTTGAACTCTCTAGTACTATATTTCAGTGTACTTGTTCTTACACAATATGGTGAGCATAAGACTACTGATTGTTTCAAAAAAAGAAACCATCTTTATCATTGATTTTTTTTGGAAAATGTGGATTCTACATATTTCTTAAGTGCTCACCTTTAATAATTGGAATCATAAAAGGGCTTACTATCTTACATGCAAAATTGTTCAAGTATTTCATTGATATATATGTAACTTATAACATTAAGAAAGCTCTAATTGAATGATACTTAGTGATTTTAACCACAAGTTGTATGCATCATTAGCAATATTCTTCATTTTGATCATGTTTGATAGCCAATTTGTTTACTCTTATGACAAACAACATATTATCACTAGCTACCAAAACATATAATCCATATAAAATAATAAAATTACATATTTATCATTCATTCTTTTAACATACCTAAGTGGTCCTTTCTAATCATACTAAAATCATATGATATGATTATAATACTAATATACTATACTGCCTACTTTGAGATTATGTTAAACCATATATTGACTTGAACAACTTGAGCATGTAAGGCTATTGACCTTTTTGATTGAAACCTGGTGGTTGTACCATATAAATTCCTTCATCTGGTTCTTCATTTAAGAACATGGTCTCTACTTCCATTTGTCAAGATCCATTCCTACTATTAAGGGTATAATCAATTAGCCTTTAAATAAATGGGGAGAGCTATAAGGAGCTAAAAATCATCCTTCTAGTTCAAAGGAGATATCGAGGCCAACGAACATGCTTAGGAATTTTCTAATCTAGTAGTGTTGTTCTTAATCTCTTTCGAAATTGATCATATTACTTTTTGGTTAATTTTTTTGATTTATACATGAATGATTTAGATATATCAAATAGATTATTTATGCATGAACCCATTGCCAGAATATAGATTGCAATATGTAATCATTGTAACTTTGATCCACTTATGGTAAAATAATGGTTGTGCGTCATTCGACATTAGGTATAACATAACATAATTTGAATAACCCAAGCTTATGTGGTTGTTACTTTGATAATATACAAAACCAAAAGATGGCTCTTATTTATCAAACAAAATTAATTAGATCTTGAAAATAACACTCCCATTTAATAGAAACAACATAGAATTGAAGAGTTATTGGAAAAACAAACAAAATCCTAAGATAAATTGCCAGCCTAGGCATAAAGTAATGATCAACCTGGAATACACTGGTGACATCAATTTCTTTGGTAATGATAAGTGTGAATTCCATCATGTTTTAAGGCTTAATTCGATATGTAATTAATTGTTAATTCAATCGTTTAGTGTGTTTAGGTTAAAATTGTGTCTATTTGTTAATTATTTTTAAAGTGTTTTTATGGGTTAATATAAGTCTTTAAGCTTAATTATTATATTTGTGAGGTACCTTGATGCGTTTGTTAGTAACATCAAAGAACGGAGAGGTTTCAAAGACATTTGGGTTGAAACAATGTCCCACGATCATGGCACAACAGGCCATGATCATGACAGAAGCACTGGAGTCAGCCCACGATTGCCACGATCATGACAAAAGCCCAGGATACGGCCCATGATCGTGTCCTACTTGCCAAGATCATGATAGAAGGCTTAGATGTAGCCCACGATTGTGGCCTACATTGGGCAGACGCACAGACACTAAAAAATGTCAAGTTTTGACGGAGTTTTTAGACCCTTTGGACCCAGAAAAACCCTAGGACTGTCGAGAACATCAACCACTTTTGAGATAAACCCTAGAGAGGATTATTGAGAGATTGAGAAAGAGAAGAAGGAAGAGAGAAGTGGAGAAGAAGTCGACATTGACATACTTCACGGATCAGGAGTTTCCTGACGTTGCTGCCTCCCATCTCCATTCAAGATCATATTTCCTGTTATTTTCCATTTTTATTATTGTATAGAATTGGGAATAGCAGTTTGATGATATGATTTGTGAATGTTGAGATGTTCTAAACTCACCTTTGGGTTTTTTCTTTGATTTAATGAAATCTGATCGTTTTTATGTTTATTGGATTTATTGTGATTGCGTAAGTCGGTAATAAACTGAGAGGGTGAATTGAATAAAAAATTATTAAATTGGGCTAACGAAATTTAGGTGATTTAATAAGAACGAGACATTAATCAAATAAGTAATTGTGTCAAGAGAGATCTCGCATAGGTTCCTGATAGTTGTTGGAGAACTTTATATCTAATTAGGGTTTTGGATAGGTTGTTAATTGAGAAATTGTAATTTTCCATAATCTGATTAGGGTTTATAATTTAGGGTTAATGGTTATAACTCAAGAGAGAGTAATCAACTTTAGGATCGTCTAGAACCAATAATTTGATAAATCATAATTGACTAGCTTAGCGTTAAAGATAGGTAAAATTCTACTTTCTCTTAATTGATAGTTCCTTTAAGTTAATTCTTGAGTGTGTTGCAATAGCTAAAGAGTTAATATTTTCGTAATTAATTCTTAGATTAAATTGAATTCTTTTTTTAGTTTTGCTATCTTTTTAATCTTTGTGAATTGTGTTGGCCTTAGATTTAACTAGATTATCCTTCCTCATGGGATTGACACTTTAGGTAATATGCGAACGACCCGTACGCTTGTGGATTGTTAAAGTTAATCATTAAAACTTACACATTGAAAAACCACGATCAAGTTTTTGGCGTCGTTGTCGCGGAGGCAATTAGTTTAGTTTTATAGTTTAAGACGTTTAGTTAGTTTTTCATTTTTTTTCTTTTTGTTCTTTCTTTCCATTTCTAAAATCGTGCTTTTGCATGAATACAATGTGTAACTAAAACCGTAGATTTAGACATCACTCGACTAAAACGATCCATTAGGAAAGCTCGGCATGTAGGAAAAGAACAAATCGTGAAAGCAACAATGGCCGAGGAATTTCAACAAGATTTGGACCATGGAGCAAACCAAGGATGTCAACAACGGACCCTTTTGGATTTTATGAGACCAGGGTTCAATGCAGCTTACCAAGGAGTAGTGCGGCTACCCATACAAGTAGCATCATTTGAAATCAAACCAACCCTCCTAAATATGCTTTAACATAATGTGCAGTTTTATGGACTAACAAATGATGATCTTAACGCACATATAGTGAACTTCCTTGAAATCTGTGATATCTTTCGATACCATCAGATGTCGAAATATGCAGTCAGAGTCAGGCTTTTCCCTTTTGCCTTTAGAGATAGGGAAAAGGCTTGGTATCATGTCCTTAACCCAACCAATGTCACAATGTGGGCTCAGTTAATTCATGCCTTTTAGACAAGTATTTCCCCCTGACTAAGACCTCTAAGATCATCAAGGAAATTACCAACATTCAATAAACTGACGGGGAATCGATCTATAAAGCATGGGAATGATACAAGGATTTGCAACAGAAATGCCCACACTATAACTTACCCAAGGAATTCTTGTTATAAACATTCTATAATGGAGTAACCCCACATATGAGAGGTACAATCGATGCAACTTTAAGAGGATCATTAATGAGAAAGACGATTGATGAAGCGGAAAAGCTGATAAAGGAGATGGCGAGTAATAGTTGCCTATGGACGAACGAGCATAGTAGACAACCCATTACCTTCTGAGAGCAAAAAGGAATTGTAGTTGTTGATCAAATGACAAAAATGCAAATGAAAATTGATAACTTGACTCGACAGCTCAACAACATAAAGGCTTTGTCCTCAGCTCTGGTGAAAGTCATGCAACTTAAGTGTGAACTCTGTGGACAAATGGACCATGATATGGTGAACTATTTCTTGATAAAGGAAAGCGATCCAGAGCAAGTGAATTATATGAGAGTTCAATATAGATAAGGAGGGGAAACAATCCCTACTCCAACACTTATAACCTTGGATGGAAGAATCACCCTAACTGCTCTTGGACAAACAATGCAAACGGATAGTTCAGACTTCAAGGACAATCAGGCTTCCAACAGGATATACCAAGCTCAACAGAATCCAAGTTGGATAAGATTTTAGATAAAATTGGAGGCATAGAGGATGCACATAGGAGGTTTGAAAGCAAATTCGAGCAATTACTAAGAATCACACCTCTTCAATACACAATGTGGAGGTCTAAGTAGGTCAACTAGCAGAGGTAATTGGTATTCAGAATGCAGGAACCCTTCCAAGCAATATCAAGTCTAACCCAAAGGAACGAATCATAGCCATTACTCAAACCCAGGAAACAAAACTTGAACATGCGAAGGAAAACAGAAACAAAGGAGAAGGATAAGTAATTATGGAATTCCTTCTAAGTGAGCTCGAAATTGAGCCAATCAAGGAACCTCGACCTGAATTTCTATACTCTATTCTAGGTCAGCAGAAGTCAATTTCAAGTAGGGAGATAAGGAATTCCAAGGAGGTTGAATTAAACAAAGTTGAGAACATAACAAAACATCTACAAATGAGGCTCACACTAAAGGAATCAGTCAAGAAGAAGGTTAAAGAGAGCATAGCAGGAGAAAACCCTAACATAGCACCAAAGAAAGAGGACCTAGGGGATTTTTACACTCTTTGCAATATCAATAGAGTCAACATAGACATGACATTCATGGATTTAGGAGGGAGTATCAATATGATGCCTTATACCTTTAGCCAAAATTTGGGGTTAGTAGAGTTACCCACAAAGATGCTAGTAAAGACGACTGGCAAAGCAACTCATCGACCGAAGGAGATTATTAAGGATGTGCAAGTACAAATTGATAAATTTACCTTCCCTACAGACTTCTATATATTAGATATTGGAGAAGATTTGGAAATCCCTATAGTCCTTGGACAGCCATTCTTAGTTACTGCTAGCTCCATAATTGACGTTGATGGGGGTTACTGACTCTGACGGTTGAAAAGCATCAAATAACATTCAAAGTGTCGAAGAAAGACAATAGTTATCTTTTATCTCCAGCTAATATCAAGGAAACCGAACCTCTAGGACAATGGAAAGATATTGAGAATCCTAGTAATGCATTCAGAAAGAAACGATCTCAAAGAAGAAGACGAAGGAAGGAGAATCATAGGGAAGGTGGAATCTAGGGCATGATAGCTCATATGCAAATTGTAAGATTAATGATTGCACTACCACTGAACCATTCATTTGAACCACTATGAGCAAAAGAAGAATATTGAACTAATGACGTTAAAAGAAGCGTTGCATGGGAGGCAACTTATGGAATGTTATTTCCTTTGATTGTTTTTAAAAAGTTTGGATTCTGTAGTTAGGTTATTTCGTTTCCAAATAAAATTAGCAAGGCATAGAACTTTGACATGAATTTGATGATCGATGAAGTAAGTAAAGAGCGGTAAAAGAGGCATAAAGAGTTAAGAAGTAACTTTGGAAAGTAGAGAAGGACAAAAGAAACAAATTGGTGGAAAAATTGCAGACCACAATCGTGGCCTGCAACAGGGTAAAAATAGGGACATATGAATGTCATTTTCAATTTTTACTGTTTTATCCTCCAATCACCTATATATTCATTTCTAACTTCGCTTTTTCACTCACTTTCATTTTTACTTTATCTCTCTAAGCTTTAAACCTCCTAATACTCTCACTTCTCTCTACCCAAATTTCAAAATTCCAAATTTCTTCCAACTTCTACCAACTCGTAAGCCAGTATGTCGCCATCAAGTAAACAACAAGGTGTGATCAATCAGCAGGGTGAAACTAAGTCTTAGGACGAGGGAAAAGGAACAGGGTAGTTGATTACGATGCACCTTTCCCAATCTTCTCAAATAAGGAAGGTACCCACTTTCATTCTTTTTGTAATAAACAAATTATGGTTCCAAAGTATTTTCATTTTGAAACTTTAGATAGATTAGAATTGCGAGACAAGGTCGAAAGTTTAGCTGAGAGAATTCAATGGGGACAGTTCATTCAATTTTAATTCCCAGTTTACAAAGAACTTACCTTAGAATTTTTGACATCCTTTTTATTTGAATCCAACTAACCTAAGGAATTGTGGTTTATGTTACGGGGATAACCTTATGTGCTTGATTATGAGACTTTGTATGAAATTTATGGTTTCCCTAAGTCATCTATAGTGGATCAGCACGATGATTTCCATATTAACCGCTACTGGACTGAGCTAACTGGGTTAGAGCGTTTCAACGCTAAGAATGCATACAACAACATTATCAGCAGCCATAAAAACTTATTGATGCACAAATTCATGTGTCAAAATGTTTTTGACAAAGCGGAAACCAACAAGTGTTCGACGAAAGAAATTTTCATGTTGTGGCGCATGGACCATAACATTCCAGTTTACACAACCACCCACATCTTTAACGTAATTATTGCTGCTCAAAAGAAGAGGAGCAATAACTTAGAAATCTGTTATTTGGTTTTAGCCATGGCTAGTTACTATGGAGTTGAGTGTAAGAAATTTACAGTCTACCATCCTGAATTCATAAACCATCATCATCTATGGCGAGCTAAAATCCTGAAATCCCATAATATGGAACTTTAGGATATTAGTGCCAAGACACACGTTAAGGGTAGGACTAGTCTAGCGAGTTCAAGTGCTCAACAATAACAAGAAGAGGATTTGACCAGCCAGAAGTCTATAGAAGAAGAAGAAATAGAAGAACCAGGCTAGAAGAGAGTGCTCGATACAATCTTTGCAAACACCAAAGTAATTATAGATACACTCGCGGAGAACTCCAAAAGAATGAAGGAGATGGCATGAATAAAATGATGTCAAAGCCGAGGCATACGTCATATTCATCATTATTTCGAGGCTTAGGGCATCCAACTTCCACCTCCAACACTATCCCTGCCTCCGACACCATGAGGCTTTATTTTAACCCCTTTCTTTTTAAATTTAGTCTTTATTTTATTTTTGTTTCACTTTAATTTATGTCTTGTCGTTTCATATGTGTTTGTTTGTTCCATTCTCATGTTGAGGACAATGTATTGTTCAAGTGTAGGGAGGGTTATGTGTTTTGCTTTGAATGTGATTTTTCATATTGTATGTTAGTTTGTTAGGTTACATTTTGTGAATCGTTTGAATATGTCAATGGCATAGATGGATTGAAATTGATTTAATTTTGAACATGGTCTATTTGGTTGTGAAGAATCATTAGCTCGCAAAATTAGTGAATTGGGGTCTTTGGCTAAATATGCAACTTAATTAGGATTTAGTATTAGTTTGTCACCGTCTAAATTGTCACATTCATTCATAATTTGAGGCCTTTCGACTTAAGTAGCTTTGCTAGTATTTTTTAATGGAAACGAGTAGCTAAAGCAATAAGGAATAAAAAATCATGTTTGTTAATTTTAAATAAATAACTATTTCATTGGCCTTCGGGTTATAAATAGAGCTAGTAATCAGTTAAGAACATGATGTAGCTAAGTAATCGGATCGACATGCATCACAAATGTGTGCCTTCTTGTAAAAAAACTATAATGGCATTCCAACTAAGGAACTTAATAAAAAACACGACTTAGTTGAGTAACCAATCTACATTCGTTACCAATGTTTGACTCTGCGTAAAAAGACTAGGTCTATGTTTACAAAAAGTAAATAAAAAATGTGTTTTCGAATAAAAACCTACCGAAATTGTAATAGCTTGACTTTTTATGAAAACGTACGTAGCAGTAGTTACAGAGTCTGAATGACTAAAGAATTATTAATATGTGTGTGCAATTGAAAAGGCTAAACAATTTAACACTTGAGTTTGGATTAATATGTATATTTAGTTTAAAGCCCAAGATGTGAATTTTGCATGTTAATGATTTGATATAACCTGAATGATTGTGTTTAAAATTAAATTTCTTTCATGAAGTTGACGCCATTGTCTCATTACTGCATTGAGTGTTGTATGATTTTGTGTTTTGTTGTTTTGTTTGCTTGAGGACAAGCAAATGTTTAATTATGGAGATGTTGATAAGTGTCAATTGCATCATGTTTTAGGGTTTAATTCGATAGGTAATTAATTGTTAATTCAATTGTTTAGTATATGTTTAGGTTAGAATTGTGTCTATTTCTTAATTATTTGTGTTTTAGTGTTTTTATGGGTTAGTACAAGTTTTTGAGCTTAATTATTATGTTTTTAAGGTACCTTGATGTGGTTGTTAATGTTTTAGGGTTAACATCGAAGAACAGAGAAGTTTTGGATATACTCGGGTCAAAACAACGACCCACAATCGTGGCAAAATAGGCCACGATTGTGACAGAAGCACTAGAGTCAGCTCATATGCCACGATCGTGACAAAAAGCCCAGGACATAGCCCACGATCGTGGCCTACTTGCCACAATCGTGACAGAAGGCTTGGATGTAGCCCACGATCATGGCCTGCATAGGGCAGACGTGCAGACACTAAAAAACATCATGTTTTAAGGGAGTTTTTGAACCTTTCGGACCTCAAAAAATCCTAGGGTTACCAAGAACACAAAAGGTATATAAAGAATAAGACAAAGAAGATGGGGAGCTTTTTGCATCAACCACTTTTGAGAGATTAAGAAAGAGAAGAAGGAGACGTTGTTGCCTCGCGTCTCCATTCTAGATCAAATTTCCTGTTATTTTCCATTTTTATTTTTGTATAAAACTGGGAATAGAAGTTTGATGATAGGATTTGAAAATGTTGAGATGTTCTAAACTCACCTTCGGGTTTTTATCTTTAATTTAATAAAATCTGATCGTTTTTATGTTTATTGGAATTATTGTGATTGATTTCTGTGATTGCATAAGTCAGTAATAAACTGAGAGAATGAATTGAATGAAAAATTATTAAATTAGGCTAACGAGAGTTAGGTGATTTAATAATAACGAGAAATTAATCAAATCTATAATTGCGTGAAGGGAGATTTCGCATAGGTTCCCGATAGTTATTGGACAACTTTAGATTTAATTAGAGTTTTGGATAGGTTTTTAATTAAGAAATTGCAATTTCCATAATCTGATTAGGGTTTATAATTTAGGGTTAATGGTTATAACTCGAGAGAGAGTAATCAACCCTAGGATTGTCTAGAACAAATAATCCGGTAAATCATAATCGATTAGTTTAGCATTAAAGATAGGTAAAATGACCCTTTCTCTCAATTGATAGTTCCTTTAGGTTAATTCTTAAGTGTGTTGCAATAACCAAATTGTTAATATTTTCATAATTGATTCTTAGATTGAATTGCGTGATTGAATTGAATTCTTGTTTTAGTTTTCCTATCTTTTGAATTTCTATGAATTGTGTTGGCCTTAGATTTAGGACTAGATTATCCCTCCTCGTGGGATCGATACCTTAGGTACTATGTGAACAACCTGTGTACTTGCGGATTATTTAGGTTAATCATTAGAACTTACACACATCGAAAAACCACGATAAGGTAACTTCTCTAACTTTAACAATGAGTAGAGAATAAAACACCCACGTCTATGATTACTTGAAAGTAATAGTGAGTGTCATCATTATCCTTTAACGCTATTGCTTTTGCCTGGGAAAGAAGAGGCAAACTATTGTCACCATTGTAATGTCTCCCAATTATTGTTACATCCATTGGTGGCACATAAAAGATGCCTAAAACCTAACTGCCCACCTCCCATTGCTTTTATCGATTACTAAGATTGTAAGAGATAGATTGTAGGAGATAGATGGGGTTAATAATGTTACGTGTTTAGGGTTCCACATTTAGAGGATAGGCTAAGTGAACTCAAAAATATATAATCCAATTTTTTTATTAGTAACTTTGGTCTATAAATCAAAATATTTGCTATAGAATATATACAGGCCACCTATTTGATGGATTATGGGCTAATATAAATGGGCCAAGTTTTAGTGTCTTAGGCTTTAAAATATAATAGTATATGATCCATTTAAAGAGGAGGATACAAATGAAGAGAAACCTTATATGCCACTAGCATCATATACCCCAAAAATCCTATTCACACAAAAGTTAAAGAATACCCAAATTGTTCCACAGTTTGCCAAATTATTAAAAAAGTTGAAGAAGTTACATATCAACTTATCCTTTGTCAAGGCTTTTGTAAAACATTTCCAAGTACGTCAAATTTCTCAAGGATATCTTAAAGTTTACCAAACCATGTGATTGATGAAGTGTTGTAGCTCCGTAACTACTAACCATATGCCCTCAAAGTTGAAAGATTTAGGGAGTTTTATTATGCCTTATGTAGTTGGTAATCTTCAAATTTGCAAATGTTTATATAACTTAAAGGATAGTATTAATTTAATGTCTTTATCTATTTTTAGGAAATTGGGACTAAGAGATATGAAGCTAACATCTATACTTATCCAATTGGCGGATTAATTGATCAAAAAGCCATTTGGAGTGGTGGAGGATGTATTAGGTAAGGTGGACAAATTTGTCATCCTGTAAGGTGGACAAGTTTATCATCCTGGTATACTTTGTAATTTTAGATTTTGAGGAAGATCAAAACTATCTACTAATTCTTATAAGGTTATTTATGAACAACAAAAGAGCATTTATTGATGTGTATGATGGGAAATTAGTTTTTATGATTAATGATGAGCATGTGGAGTTTAATATGAGCAAAATATTGAAGAATCCAATTAAGGGGAGTGCCTTTATGAAAATTGATATGGTTGATGAATGTGTAAAGGAGCAAAAAGACAAAGTTAATGATGACGTGGATAAGACAAATGATGAAATGATTAAAGAAGGAGAGGAATTAAGTGAGATTTCAAAATAAGAATCATTAGACACCAACTTCACCTTCTATTAAGAGACAACCTACCTTAGAGTTGAAGCCTTTACCCAAACATCTTAGGTATACATTTTTAGGTGAGGGACAATAACTACCCATTATTATCTCATATCAGTTAAATTCATAATAATAAAAGAATGTGGTAGAGATCATTAGGAAGAGAATGAAAGCCATAGGATGGCAAATTTTGGACATTAGAGGAATAAATCCTAGTGTAATGATGCATAGATTAACCTTGAAAAGGGATGTAACAAAGTGAGGGAGAGATAAAAGAGATTGAATCCTAATATGAAAGAGGTAGTGAAGAGAGAAATGGTGAAGTTTTTGGATATAGGAATTATTTACCCATTTTAGATAGTGAATGGGTGGGTCCAATACATTATGTACCAAATAAAGGATGTATGATGGTGATAAAGAATGAAAAAGGAGAGTAATTTCTAATAGAATAGTCACAAGAAGGAGGGTATGCGTTGATTATAGAAAGCTCAATCATGTGACTAAGAAAGATCATTTTCCCTCCCATTTGTGGATCAAATGATTAAGAGAGTGGATGGACTTGTTTTCTATTGCTTCCTTGATAGGTACGCGGTCTATAAACAGATTTTCATTTACCCAAAAGACCAAGAGAAGATCACATTCACGTGTCTCTATAGAAACTTTGCCTATAAAAGAATGCGTTTTGGAATTTCCAATGCACCAGTTACTTTTCAAAGATGCAAGATGGCAATATTTGTGGATATGATTGAAGATATTATGGGAGTGTTTATTGATGAATTTTAAGTTTTTGAAGACTCTTTTGAGCATTGCTTGAAAGTTTGGATAGAGTTAACCAAAGGTGTAAGGAGTCACATTTTATTCTTAATCGGGAAAAGTGCCACTTCATGGTGAATAAAGTTGTAGTCTTAGGCCATAAGATATCATAAAAGGGCATAAAAGTGGATAGGGTCAAAATAGAAGTTATTGAAAAGCTTCCACCACTAAGCAACGTCAAAGGCATGAGAACATTTCTTGGACATGAGGACTTTATCGCTACTTTACTAAGGATCTTTCTCTTATTATTAGAACCCTTACAAATTTATTAATTATAGATCTGCTTTTTCACTTTCATGCTAATTGTTTGCATGCTTTTGATAGGTTAAAGGAGACGCTTACTTCAACTCTTTTATTGAACTCACCTGATTGGTCCCTACTGTTTGACATTGTATGTATGATAAGTGACCAAGCAATTAGATGCATATTGTGATAACAGAAAGATAAAAAGTTATGTGCAATCTATTATGCAAGCAAAACCTTAGTGGGAACATAACTGAATCACACCATAATTGGAAAGGAATTATTAGTTGTGGTATTTGCTTATGAAAGTTTTGTTCTTACCTTTTAGGCTCAAAAGTTGTTGTTTTTATAGATCATGCAAAGTTGTAATATATTTTTGCTAAGAAGGATATAAAGTCAAGACTTATCTGGTGGGTGTTGCTCCTTTAAGTATTTGACGTCGAGATTAGAGATAAGAAAGAAGAGGAGAATATGGTGGTTGATCACCTATCACGTTTATAAGGAGGGAAATGAAGAAATTAATGAACAATTCCCTAATGAGACTTTGTTATTGGTAAACCGCTTTTTTGTTCCATGGTTTGCTAACATAGTATATCACATTGCAGGTGGTATCCCTCGCACAAATTTATCTTATCTACAAAGGAAGATGTTTTTATTTGAATGCACCCATTATGTTGGCCCCGGGTCTCGGTTCTTATTTCGTGGGGACAATGCGCCAAAATAAATTAGGGGGCTTTTAAAATAAAATATATAAATTTAAAATTAACATAAAAAATAAAAGAATTAAATTATTGGTGGGAGTAAAAACAAATACACAAAAAATTAAAATAAAATAGAATAAAATAAAATAGGCATGAAAATAAATCAGATTAGGAGTTGAACAAATAAACAAAAAAATGAATTAATGAAATAAAAAAGAAAAGCAAAAGAGAAAAAGTCACAGGCGTGACTTTTGCATTCTCACGGGCGTGAGAGGGGGGTGTCGTGATCGTGCTTATGCACGATTGTGACTTTTGGTGAACAATCACAGATTGTCGTGATCGTGCTTGTGCACGATCGTGACTTTCATGAAAAATGGGGTTCATCGCGATCGTGCTTGTGCACGATCGCGATATTTTAACTGCACACTCCTATTTCAATTTATTATAACTTTCAATCTCGAAGTCCAAAAATTATGAACTTTATGTCATTGGAAAGCTAAGAGAAAGATCTACAACTTTTTTGAAGAAATTTTTTCAAATTCTACCTAAATCAATACAGTTTATTCAATGAAATTTCAAAACATATTTTCATCCCCTTTTTCCTTTCAACTATCAATATACAATCTTACAAAAACAAAAGACCCAAATCTAACAAACACAATTCAATACATATAAGACTCCTCACAAAATAGGCTCCTAATCCTGTCAATTTTCTTAAAAAGAATTTATCCAAAAACCATTAAACAACTATTAATTTATTTCCAACACAATAACACTAACAGAAAGAAATTTTCTGCACATATATGAAAGAAGTTCTTTAACCATTCTTTCATTCATTTCTCCAGAAGACAGTTTCATTTCTCATATGTTGTAAGGTTGATACATAACATCAAATATATACAAAAGCCACATCAGTAGCGTAATACAAAAATTACAATCATGAATGCTCATGCTTGATATGCTTCAAGAGTACCAAAAGTTTCTGAATTAACTGAGTTACAAAAATAGTAATTCTTAGAGTCAACTGAAATTTTTGCAAGGTTTAACGTTGATCTGCTAATTCTGCACCTAAGGAGTGGAAGGATAATGGGGTGAGTTGGGAAGCTCAATGGCTAATAAGTTTATTCCCATCGGTGATGAGCCACACACATAAATAACCAAACATATACATAAATTTATATCACATTTAAATATAACAATAGCTAAACATATTATTACACAATCAAATCATTTAAATTTTTCAATCATCAAAACATAGCATTCATTCATATATTGTGTTTAACAATTTAATGCAAAATGAACACATATAATGGCTTGAGAGAATCCCATGAAACGAAATGGCAAAACTGAAGTTTACATCATGAATGAAATGAGTCTATTTTTTTGAGCTCATATTCCACAAGTGGACAGTTGGGAGAAGGCTATAGGTCAACGTGCACATGACAAACGAAATGTTAATGGTATCTCTCTTTCCCACATAAGCAAATTGTTGATGCTTATATATTTCATATCATAATCATATTTTTCATGCTTTTTAAGTTTTATTTTTTTTCATCAGTACAAAAGCAGCAAAATTCTTACAAAGCAAACATGATATAAAATCACAACATTTTCCCCACATTCACAATGAATAAAAGCAAACATTTAAGTACACATATAAGCAAATAATTCAGCTCATCAACATAACAGCTATAAACATATTACCCACATATTTACTTGTAAATCTAAGCTCAAGTTTGTTCTTCCACTTGCTCTTGATTTCGGAGTTCTTGGTTCCCTTCAAACAAACATATTTTCATCTAATCAACATACACGAATAAAACTTCCATAAGCTTTAAATATCTAAAAATGAGTTTAGACTTAATCTACTCTTGGTTTATCTAACTAGAAGAACTAAGATCTAGTTAAGGCTCATAAAAATCTAAGAAGAAGAATTTCAGTTCTCTTCTTTCTCTCTTCATTTACAGCACAAAAACCTATTTTCTCTACTTTGATCTTCTATCAAAATAAGAAGAATAAATAAGGGTTACCTAAAAACTCAGATGAATATTCTTCTTCCTCTTCTTTCTCCTTGCTCTTTTCTCTCCTTCTTCTTCTCTTTCTATGCTTCAGTTTTCTCCTTCTCTTCTTCTAGTTTTTTCTATGACTTTCTCTCTTTTCTTACTTACTATACACGACTCTCTTCTCTTCTTTCTTATTAGTTTAAGACCATCTTTTGTCTTTCCAAGCTTACCCTTCCTTATTAATCTAATGCCTTCTAACTCCTTAACTTAATTTTAACTCTTCCTTTAATTCATGCTACCATATAAGATTCATAATATATCTAATTAAACTCCAAAAATTGCGAATTCTAACTTATATTCATGATTGCTAATTTAATAAAATAAATTCTAGGAAAAATTCGGGGTCTAACATTTCTCCCCTTTTAAAGAATTTCTTCCTCGAAATTCTCACCTGAGTCTACAAATAGGTGTGGATACTTCTCCTTCATAGCTTCCAAAGATTCCGATATTACCTCCTCTCTTGCATGGTTCTTCCATAAAACTTTAACTAGCTTCACAGTCTTCTTTCTCAAGACATTTGCCTTTGAATCTAAAATCTCCACTAGTCTTTTTTCATAAGTCAAATCCTCCTTTAATTGAACCTCTGGAGGTTGGACTATGTGCGAAGGATCCGATCTATATCTCCTTAGCATTGATACATGGAAGACATTATGAATCCTGTATAATTCTAGCAATAGGGCTAACTTATAGGTGAGAGGCCCAATCTTCTCAATAATCTCATAAGGGCCTATGTATCTTACACTGAGTTTACCCTTTTTACCAAATCTTAAAAATCCTTTCCATGGTGAGGGTCTAAGAAATACTTTGTCTCCAACTTCATATTTCATCTTCTTCCTGTGTGTGTCTATATAGCTCTTCATCCTGTCTTGAGCTGCCTTGAGTCTCTGTTTCACCAATTTAATCTGGTCTACTGTAGCTTGTACCAACTAAAAGTTTTCTTTCACCTTCCTTATCCCAACAAATAGGATTTCTACACCTCCTACCATACAAAGCTTCATAAGGTGCCATTTGAATTATTGAGTGGTAGGAATTATTATAAGCAAACTCAATTAAAGGTAAATGTTCATCCCATGAGCCTTTGAAGTCCATAACAAAATCTCTTAACATTGCCTCTAATGTCCTTATTGTCCTCTCTGATTGACCATCCATCTGTGGATGAAAAGCTGTACTAAAATGTAACTTAGTTCTCGAAGCCTCTTGCAAACTTTCCCAAAATCTGGAGGTGAATCTAAGATCTCTATATGAGACTATAGAACTTGGAATTCCATGAAGTCTGATTATTTCATCTATGTATTTCTTGGCTAAGGCATTCAAATAATCTATTTGTCTAATTGGAAAGAAATGTGTTGATTTGGTTAGCCTATTAACAATTTCTAGACTACGTTATGCTTCCTGTTGGTCCTTAGTAATCCCATTAAGAAATCCATTGTAATCTTCTCCCACTTCTATTCTGGAATAGACAAGGGCTTAAGCTTCGCGGCGGGAGTTTGATGTTCTGCTTTAACCTGTTGACACACCAAGCATTTTCCAGCATATTCCACAACATCTTTCTTCATTCCTCTCCACCAGAAGTGTTCTTTTAAATCTCTATACATTCTGGTGCTTCCCAGATGCATTGCATATGAAGTATTATGTGCCTCATCAAGAATTTCATCCTTCAACTCTTGTATATCTAGAATACATAATCTGTTGCCTACCACCATTAATCCATCTTCTTTTACTTCTATTTTCGAAGGGCTACCATTTTTAATTTCTTCTCTGAGCTTGCCCAAGTACTCATCTTGTTCCTGCAAGTCTTTAATCTTCTCATTTAACACTAGCCTTATTTTAAAATTGGTTAATATACCATCATATTCGACTTGCCTCAATATGACCTTCAGTTTGGCTAATTCCTTCAATAGAGAAAGATATATCGTCTTCACATATGCTATAGTAGATTTCCTACTCAATGCATCTGTTACTACATTAGCTTTCTCTGGGTGGTAATCTATCATCAAGTCATAATCCTTTAATAATTCTAACCATCTTCTTTGCCTCAAATTTAACTCTTTTTAGCTCATCAAATATTTAAGACTCTTGTGGTCGGTAAACACCTTAGTGGTGACTCCATATAAGTAATGTCTCCATATTTTCAATACAAAGACTATAGCAACCAATTCCAAGTCATACGTGGGATAATTTATCTTATAGGGTTTTAATTGCCTGGAAGCATAGGCAATCATTTTATCTCCTTGCATCAACACGCACCCTAATCCTTTCCTCGAGGCATTGCTATATACTATATATCCATCACTACTGGAAGGCAAAGTCAGAATTGGTGCAGTTGTAAGCTTCTTTTTGAATTCCTCAAAGCTCCTCTGACATTCTTCTGTCCATACAAATTTCTGACTCTTCCTTGTCAATTTGGTAAGTGGAGCTACAATCATGGAATAGCCTTCTACAAATTATCTGTAATAACTGGCTAATCCCAAGAAACTCCTCATTTCTACTACATTCTTGGGTGCTTCCCATCTAATGACAACTTCTATTTTCTGTGGATCCATATGTACTCCTTTTCTGAAATTATGTGTCCTAGAAACACCACTTCCCTTAGCCAAAATTCACATTTATCAAATTTGACATATAGGTCTTTCTTTTTCAATGTCTCCAAGGAAATCCTTAAATGTTCTTTATGCTCCTTGTCACTCTTGGAATAAACCAGTATATCATTAATAAAGACTATGATAAACTGGTCTAGGAAAGGCTTAAATACTCTATTTATTAAGTCCATGAAGGCTACAGGGGTATTAGTTAATCCAAAGGGCATAACTAAGAACTCAAAATACCCATATTGTGTTCTGAAAGCAGTCTTTGACACATCAAACTCTTTTATTTACAATTGATGATAACCCGATCTCAAGTCTATCTTGGAGAAGACTTTTTCTCTTTGTAATTGATCAAACAAATCATCTATGCGTAGGAGAGGATATCTATTCTTGATAGTGACATGATTGAGCTTCCTGTAATCCATACACATCCTCAAGGATCCATTTTTTTTCACAAAAGAACTGCAGCTCCTCAAGGTGAAGAGCTAGGCCTAATAAAACTTTTCTCCAATAGCTCTTCTAATTGTTCTAATAGCTCCTTCAATTCTACTGGAGTCATTCTATAAGGTGGAATTGATATTGGTGCCGTGCCTGAAAGAAGCTCTATGGTGAACTCAATCTCTCTAGGTGGTGGTAATCTTTGTAGTTCCTCTGGAAAGACATTTAGAAATTCCTTGACCACATGTATGTTTTCTAATTTTTCTTCATCTACCTTCATGTCTACCAAATATGCCAAGAATGCTTCACATCCTTTCTTTATCATTTTCTCTGCTGTTAGTGCTAAAATAATTCTAGGTGGGCTTGCCTTTCTGTCTTCCACAAATACTACCTTTTCCCCTTTGTCCAATTCAAACTCTACTGTCTTCTGTTTTCATTTCAAATTGGCATTATATCTTTCTAGGGTGTCCATGCCCAAAATCACATCTAATCCCTTAATCTCCAATGAAATTAAATCCGCCACTAATTTTACCTCACCAATACATATTTCACACTCCTGATAAACATGAATAATAATAACATACTGGCCCATCGGGGTACTAACCATCAAAGGACTATCTAATGGATTCAAATTTCCATCATGTATAATCATACTTGACGAAATAAATGAGTGGGTAGACCCCAGATCAATTAAAACAATAATGTCATCATGAAATAATTTAACCATATCAGTGACAACCTCTAGAGTTGCTTCTGCTTGCTCCCTTGTCATTATAAATACTCTAGCAGGTGCTTGCCCTTTCGGTCTTCCTGGAGGATTTACCTTATTGGCTCCACTAGAACTGCCCACTTCAGTTGCAGACTTAACTTCCACAGTCTCAGCCATCTTTGAAGCTTGTATTTGAATTCCCTCCTGTCTAGCATACTGTGGACATTCTCTAGCCATGTGCCCTTTCTCTCCACAATTAAAGCAAGCTCCAGTCAGTCAGTAACACTCCCCTTTATGGAATTTGCCACAATGGTCACATTTTAGAAAGGATGGCTTATTCCCCTCTCCTCTTCTGCTACCTCCTACAGTCGAGGCTTGAAGAGAAATAGATCTCATCGGTTTGGGCCTGCTTGCACCACTGCTCCTAACATCAAACTATGTGGGGAAAGTCCTGGTACTCCTTTCTCGCATAGGCGCATTACCTCCCCTGATAAGTTGTTCTCTTCCCTTCCTCTTTCTATTCACTGCACTCTTTATGTTCTCCGCATAGTCCCTCAAAGCAGCCTCTATCAGCTGTTAAAAATCGCAAAAATTTTACACCACTACTTTTGCTTTTCTAGCCAAATGTAATCCCGCTTTAAATCTTCAGCACTTAGCTGCTTTGCTAATCATCAGCTCAGCTGCATATCTGGATAATTGTGTAATTCTGTGCTTATACTCACTCACTGTCATCTCCCTCTGGGTGAGACTTAAAACCTCCCTCTGTTTCCGCTAGATCTACACCTCAGACAAATATTTCCTCTTGTAAGCAGCTTGGAATTTGTTCCATGTTAACACTAGTGGCTTTAACTGGCTTCCTGGTATGCTTTCCCACTAATGGAGGGCATCTCCTTGTAGCAAGCTTGCAGCATACACTATCTTTTCCTCATCTTCACAATTCATCTGTTTTAGTATTCTTTCGGTCTTCCTCAACCAATTCTTAGCTTCCTCTAGATCGTTTGTTCCATAGAAATCCACTGCGCCATACTTCCTCAACTTGTCAATTTATCTTCCTTTCTTAGTTGGGCCTGGGGTAGAAGTTGATGACATCTCGCCCATGGCTTGAACAAAAGCATGAGCAAAGGCTTGGAACATTCTAGGATCAAACGAATTAGGCATTTGTTCTTAAGGAAGAGATGACTCAGGCATTTGTAGTTGAAAGGGCTCGCTATCCTACCCTACAGTTTCCTCAGTAATCGCTGGGGCTCTAGACTCATCAATATCCTCCACTCTCGGTGGAGAATCAGGTGCAACAGATCCTTGCAAAACTCCCCATGTTCTTCTATGAGGTGGCATTTTACTCCTTCAATAAGACATTATCTTTTAGATTACTTTTCATTTTAATCTTATTTCCTACATGTATACATAATATGCATGTCACTTAATGCAATCAATAAACTCAACAATGCAAACAAATAATTTAACAATACAAACACTTTATCACA
>JANIIA010000005.1:44306935-44322037 GCA_027478495.1 Erythroxylum alaternifolium
AAAATCTTGTGATTTACAATTAAATGTGTTATTATTCAAATTGATATGATGCCATGTGGAGTATTGTAGTGATCACATGTAGCGCTCCCTTATCATAGGATATATATCGAAATGACCTACGGGCGTTCCGGTTTGTTACCCTATGGTAAGGGGGTGTGACAGCCTACCTTTTTAATTGGTATCTAAAAATGAGTGCAAGCTTACAAGTGCCATGGATGAATGAATAAGTATTGATATTTTGGTTGAAGGTAATAAATTATTATAATGGAATTTTTTAAGTGATTGATGTTTATGAATAATTTAATTTCATGAGATTTGATACATACCATTTTTGCATCATTGCATTATTGTATGATTATTTGTTTGTGTGTTTCATTTGTTTTGTTGTTTCAGTTTTTCATGGAAATAAGCAAAAGCTTAAGAGGGTGTTTGGTTGATGGGTTTGGGAAGGGTTCAATGGGTATGAAATGAAAAAGGGGTGTTGGTTATATATTATCATTATAGGCACATTATTACGATATCCAACTTTCAGGTATTGCTCCAAACTCCTCAGGCATGAGGGGAATGTCAACCATTCCTAAGTGACACTCCTTTCATCTTTTTCCTATTTTTACTTTTTTATAATTAAATAGAATTAATTAAATATAATTAATAAATTATATTGTAATTAATTAATTATAATATAATTAATTAAAATAATATTACAATATAATTAATTAATTAATTTCTCTTTTTTAGCAATTAAATATAACTAATTAAAATATATTAAAATTTGATGTAAAACAAACTTTTATTTCTCAATATTTTTAACAAGCTAACAACTATCAATGGTAATGGTAATCATTCCTTCTTATAACCAACTATCATAATTATAATAATTGTATCAATTCCCATTCCTCACTATAATCATTCTCATTCCTATTACCATTACTCAATTTGAACCAAGCGCCCCCTAACTATAGGGACGTTGATAAACAACTAATTTACTATATTTATAGACCCATATTTAGTGTGTTTTTATTTTCGATCCTATTTTACTTTAGGAGCATTTTAGGTGATAATTACCTTTATAAAATAAAAGAAGAATTTGAATGAAATTAAAACATAACATGGAAGAATTGAAGCAACTTTGGAGATACACAGTCATTTATAGGGACTGTGTAAGTCATTGTAAACATGTGGAGCTTCGAGGACATTGTTTATGCTTGTATGAAGATACATGCCTGTGTATGTTGACATAAAAGATTGTGTATGTGCTCGTGTAAGCTTCTGCAATTGTGTGAAGTCATGATTTAGAGGGCAATTTTGAGATACATGGTTGTGTAAATGACCGCTTATATTTCAAAAAACCTAGTTTTTGCTATAAGAGGATATTATAAAGGTTATCGAAAAAGAGGAAAGTTTCAAAGTCGGATAGTCACTACTAAAGGAAGAAAAACAAAAAGGAGACTTGATTGACCTATTTTGAGTTGGTCAATATTGTAATAAGTGCACGGGCACGGTGTAGCTGTAGCTAGTATTGACAAGTACGAGTTGATCCAATGAAGACTATAAATACTAGTAATCACTCTTCCTCTATTATCTAGCATAAGAACTTATTTTATATTTTTAATGGAAAGAAACTATAAATAAATAAAATAAGAAACAATAATGAACACAGAGATAATGGAATTATCATAAATTAGTATCTAGGTTCAAATCCCTTTAAACCATTGACAGATTAGTCTTTTATCATGCAATTGTTTACTGATGTATTAGACTGTGGGGACTCCTAAGGTATGCTAATAGTTGACCTTGAGTCTACCAACAACTAATCCTAAGGTCTCTAATCGACTTATTCAGGTTAAATTTTATAGGATTGTGTTATCAATTTATGAGTCCCTATATTAGGTTTGACCTTAATCTAGAGGATTTATGTCATCCTATTTTCAGGGCTACAATCAACTCCTTCTAATTACGGTAGATCTAACACTAGGATTTCTCAATCTCTATGTATGAAATCAAATTATCAATAAAACACGTAATCAGATCACAATAATCAATCGAACCAATTACATTAACAAAGAAATCAAATCATATCAAAGTGTTAACATAAGGTTCATCTAACCTAAATACTAACTGGACGTTTAGTTATATATGATCGAATATAAAATCAAAAATATAATGAAAGAAAAAAGAAATGAAAACAATGGGTTGATAATTCTAAATCTCCCTCATTGTCTTCTATCGAATGTTTTTGCGATGTACAGGTTTGATCTTGAATTTCGATGGATCTATTATAATTTCTTCATATTTTCCACTTCCTTAGACCAAAATTGTCCTTTTTGAATGTTTTATATGACTAGAAATTGCCTCCCAAAGTCTCCTCCTTTCTTTTGCCCATGAAACGTCACTTTTATATTGAATTCTAGTTTTTTGGGTTATGCACGGTCATGTGCAAGGCCATGCACATAAACGTGCATAATTGGAAAATACTAGCTATCGCGAAAGTGCACGGCGTATAGTGCATGACTGTGCACTATTTCTATATTGTTGTTTTTCCTATTTTTGCTGTGTTTTTCTCTGAATTCCTCTCTTTTATGTCCATGAAGGCAATTATCACCTGTAAACACACTTGGTGCAAATTAAGTACTAAATATACGATGAGCGTATAAAATATCAAGCAAAATACATTAAATATCAGAGGTAAAAGATAGTCAAATATCCATCTATCAAGACTGCATAAAAGATAGTCAAATATCCATATATCAAAACTACATATCATAAAAAAAAACAATATCAAAAGTGGAAACATCAAGATCAACTCTAACTTCTAGATTTTCTAGATTAAGGCTTCAAGCTGATTTCATTCTTTTCTCTTCTTCTATTTCATTGCCTTGTATGCCAAATCTAAATAGTTGTGTTTTAAACATGACTATGGATTGCTAAATCTATATTAGGGTTTTATTTATGTATTGTTTTGTATAACTTTCACCTTATTGAATTCAATATATATAGCTTTGTGATATCTGTTATGTTCATACTTAATTTGAATCTATATTTGTGTTAAGTTGCATAATGATAGTTGATACCCTAATAGAATTACAAATATCAGTTTAATAACAAATTCATTAAAGATCATAATTATGCGTTAATTATCCTTAAGATTATGTCAAATCCAATTGAGTAGTTAGGAGTAGTTTTGAAAAATTGATAAATTGCAACTTTACTTTTATCTATTTCAATTGAGATTACTTGATTAGATCTTAAGAGAGGGTATTCAAAAACTTTTAATATCTAGGATCGAGCACAGTTGAATTCATAAGGTGAAAGGAAGACAAAATAAGGATAGAATAATCCTTAAGTTTCCATTATTGAGTAGCTTCAATTTCATTGTTATCTTTTACTTATTCAATCATCAAATTTTGTTAGTTTACTTTAACTTTTGGTTAATTCAATCTTTTATTAACTTAGAAAAGTGTGATTCAAATTTTTAAGGGACTATATTCAATCCTCATGGAAATGATATCAATTTTACTATAATATACAACTTGTATACTTATGGTATAACATAAAACTAGCAAACAAGAATTTTTTTTTCAATTGGGATAGAGTTTGAAGTTAGTTTCATGAGATTTTAATGATCTTTTATGATTAAATGGTTAATGAAGAGATTTAATTAGTTTGTTTCATTAACTAAGCCTTTTTTTCACAATTATGTTCTATTTGAGATTGAATGCTGGATTGGTTTACTTTATATAAAAAACATCATCATTCTACACAAAGAAATATCACCATGTATATAAGAAGTACCATACACGTCTATAGTTTCTCGTTCCATATTAAACTTCTTCATCTTGTTTGACGAGTTGATGTTGACTTTATCCATGTGACATAAATAACACATATTAGGGATTGTTTAGAACTTGTCTAATCTGTCAATGCCTTTACAGCCAACCATAATGTGTGCATTGTGTATGATTGTAAATGTCTCTCCTATACTAATTCATTCCATCCTATATTTGATTATACTCTCACAAATAATTTCCTTACTAATTCATTTGTGTATTTACTACATCTTTTTGCTTCAAGGATTAAGTTCTAATTCAAGAGAAATTATACCATGCTTGCACTTGCTACCACTTTAAATAACAAGTCCTTACTTGAGAGGATTTGTTATACTATAACATTTTGATGGTATATTTTTATGCCTAAATAAGTTCTAAAAATACCTAGGTTATCCTACTTTTAAGTATACGAGGAAGTTATAGTGACTACCTAAGGTCGTCTCCCACGGATGTGAAATTGGTTCACTTAAATTAATCTTAAACAAAAAAAATAGATGCAATCCTAAACACTCTATCCTGATTTGTTAAGTAAAGGTTTTAAGGGAAATCACCAATTCAAACTGAAAAGTAAACAGAGTTAATTGGGAGGAAAATGAATAGATTAACCAAGTGGAAAACTCTTGATGTAACATCTAGTTTTCTCATGCTAAAGGTTAGACCCTAAAATATCGTACATAAGAGATAATATTGAGAAGTTAGAAAGTGCATTTGATGAATGAATATAGCATACACACACACATATGAATATTAATTTTTGCATACATTAAAATGATTGTACATATATTCATTGACATTTTCTGGGTATAATTGATTTTTTATGTAATTATGATATAAATTGTTGATTTATTGTTTTAAAAATTGATTTGGGGAGTGTGACTATTGATTTAGAATTTTGGTGAAATTTGAGAAATTTCTGAAGTTTTGAGTATTTTTGGACTAGGAAAAATGTCAAGTGGCAAGATAATTGATAAATGGCATAATTGACATAAGGATTTAATGACAAGTGTCATTGAAAATTTGGAGACAATTAGATTAGAAATTGGAGACAAATGAACTGATTATTAAAGAGGACTAAGTGAGACTCATAGGAAATGGACATGTGGCAAGTGACAAGTGTCACCTGCCATACCATGTCTTAATCCATGATTTTTCTTCTAATTGAAAGATCATTTAATTGTTTTTCATTCTTGCTTTTTCTTCTTCTCTTCGTGACCTTCTCCATCTCTTCTCTTCTTCACTTTCATGATACTCACCCAACCATCATCAACGTTGAAGCTTACTCTCACCCTTTATTTGCTACCATTATTTTGTTGTCTCCATCATTTCTCACTAAAGACCTAACCCTACCACCTGTGAATGATGATGCTCGTGTGAGAAGAAAAAGCTAGGGTTAAGTGATACCTCGAAGATTTTGAAGTTAAATCAATTAAGTAGCATGTTAATCTTCAAGGGTAGTCATGAATGAAACAAATATGATGAATGATTTGAGATTGCTGATCATGATCATGAAATTATATATATGCTTTAACGTGGGTGTAATAATAAAAAGATTATGCTCTAAATTTTGATAAGTTAATGTTGTTCATGAGTTGCTTAATAAAAAGCATTTATGATGATAGATTAAAGGATAGCTGATTATAAAAAGGAAGTTGAAATATGATGATGTGTAGATGAAGAAGTGAATAGGGTTATGTCTTGCTTTTGTGTTTTGATGAGTGATAACTTATGAGTTGTGCTATAGGTATATTGGGACGATTAAAAATGAAAATGGTGCTTGAAAGAGTATTGAAAGTTGAAAAATGAGGAGATGTGATCATGTTCTATTTTTAGTGTGACAATGAAAGTAAGGAATTGATGAATGAATTTATGTGTTGTGTTCTTATTTTGAGAATATGAAAATCATAAATATAGGCTATGTTGTGGATGAATTAGATTGCAAATTTAAGGTATAAGAAAAGTGTGGAGTAATATTCTTAAAATGAGAATTAGGTATAATAATGAAAGATGATGAAATATTTTATTTTTGTATGATTGATGAACTTTAAGTTATGAGTTATCTTATGAATGCTATTGAGATAGTTTTGAGCTAAAAATGAAGAGGTTATGAATCCTAGGTTATAAACTATGGAAAATGAATTGTTTGATGCATTATGAATGAGATATATTATAAAAAGAGTTAGGATTTTATGTATAATGAGATTAAGATAGAAATGGTGGATCAAATGAGTATAGGTTTGAGAGTGTAATGCAATCAATTTGATAGTTGAATTAGTATGAAATGATGATGTAATAATGGAGGTGAATTTTGGAAAATTTAGAGTGAAATTTATGTTAGTACTATGTTAAATTTATGGAAGAAATGAGGAAGAAAATGTAGGGCCCGATCGTCGCCCTTACCCCATGATTGTGGCCTGGCTAGAATATGGTTTTTTCACAATCTTGGCAGGACCACGACGATCGTGGCCAGCCCCAGAAGTTCTTGTCACGATCATGGCAGGGACACCATGATTATGGGTAGACCAATTGATGGAGGTCTATTAAGTGGAGCCTTGGAAGACATTTCTAACATGAGTCTTGGTCCAACAAGTTCAAATGATAGTGATGATAGTGATTTAGTTAAAGAAGAGGAGCTTGAGGAAGAGCCAAATTGAAGCCTAAAGCTACAGGTTTTACTCAAGCCCTTTGGGACTCACAAATGCATGATTTTTGAAGCCCATTCTCCTAATGTTATTTCGGTAGAAAAGCCCAGCTTATGTTGCACTCTTTGATGATATTTAAAGCCCAAGATCTCAGCCCAAGTGCAACTCAATTTTGGTTGAAGATATTTGGTGAGTAAAATGCATTTATTTTGTTTTATTTGCCCCTTGTGAGACTTAAATATGTCCTTTTATTTTTGTTTTAATGGCTGAAGAGAAACCGACGTGTGGTTCTCCTTCATGACCATTCGTTTGCTTTTATTTCCTTATATATTGCATTGTAAAAACTCTCATTAGACTCAAATCATTTTTATCAAATTGAGAGAGAATTTACATTTGCAATTTAATGTTATTATTTGCGCTTTATTAGTTTCCAAAAACTAAAGGGTTTTGTTTGTTTCTAAAAACAATCATCTATCTTTCACCCATTTAATTTTCCAATCGATTTCCACAATTCCAACTTTCCATTTCCAGAACGACCTGCCCAAGAAAATTCATATCGTTTTTTCTACTCATCAGATTGAGAAACTTCCTTCATCAATGTTGTATTTCATTTCTTGAACTTCAATTTAGCCTCAAGAACCGCTCCCAAATTCCCAGCCGTTTGCCCAGAAATGCACTTTGAAATCAACTAATTATTGAGCCTGCAGTTTCAGCACTTTCCTAATCCAGAACCAATCTATCCAGAAAATTCATAACTTTTTTTCTAGAAATCAGCTAGCTACGATTCCTTCACCAAAGTTGTATTTCACATCTTGAACTTCAATTTTACGTCCAATTTCATCCCATTTGACCTAGCCAATCGTCTAGAACATGAGTTAGAAATCGACTATTTTGTTTTCAACTGATAAGACTAAAACTGCCCAATTTTCAAATCACCACCACCAGCCACCATTTCCACCACCACCAACCACCATAGCCACCACCACGCCATCACCTATGAAGTAAAAGGGTTGTCTTTTGAGTGTTGTTTGAACCTAATAATGTTAGAGTACTTATTTATGGTGTAGTTATGCTTGAATGAGATCTCAAATGACCTTACTTGATGATGAATTAGGTGATTAAAGTGAGAAAAGTATATTATTTATTAAAGAATGATTGAAAGATGTTAAATGATTATGAGTTGTGAATTAAGGAAAAACCTGAGATTGTCATTGAGCATGATTGTACTTAACAACATATATGTTCATAAATGAGTGCTTATGTGATGTGCAAAGTTGTAATGTGTGTAAATGTGTGTTGCATGATATAAAAGAGCAATTAGAGCGACAACATCCAGACGTTGGTGGGACCTCGAGGCAATAAGCTATCCAGAGCAAACTGTAAATAACCTAGATGGTCTCACATAATCAATTTATTGTTTAATTTCTATATTGAATTATTATATGATGTGAATGTATTGAATTCCAGACATTGAATGTTCGAGGCGTTTGATGTATGAAAATCATTGGAAGTGCTCATTGTATGTGAATTCGACTGAATAAGTGATACTTAACTTAATTGTTGAATGCCAGACCAAGGTTCGATGATCAATGTGAATGGAAATATAAATGTGAAAAAGTGAGCACAAGTGATTGATTGAATGCATGTGGTGCATTCCATTACATGAATGCATGATAACATAAAGGCAGTTATGACCAGAGTCATCAGTGAAAAAGAGCTTAAAGCTTAGAATGTGGTAAGAGCCTCTGACTCACTATATATAATGAGCCATATATCCCCAATAGATAAGGGACAGTTATTAATGAGCCCCATATCTATAGTAGATACAGGACTGTGAAAAGAGTACTCGGTCAAAACAACGTAATAATTTAAAAGTGAGTCCCACGAGCATTTCATATATGCTTAATATGAATGTTTTAGATGATTGAAATGTATTGTGGAATTGTGTTGAATGGGAAATGTGAAATTTGTGAACAAAGTGTTTTGCGATGTTACATGATAATAAATGAAGTGATGTAAATTATATGGTTATATGAATTGAATGTGAATTGTTGTGTTATGTGATAAGAGTGAACCGAGGATGTTTAACTCCCTGAGTTCGTAAAACTCACCAAAATTGCAACATTGGCTTTTCAGGTACGAGAGAGGCGACTTAGTTATTAAGACATTCTAGAAGAAGCTTAGTACTACTTTTGGCTAGAATAAATGGCTCAAAGCTCGGTCAAATGGGACTGATCGATTTATATAGAATTGTCGCATAGTTCCTTATTTATATAGCATATAGCATATTTTGTAAATAGAGCTATAAACTCTGATTAGCTTTTGATATTATACATGTATGTAATGCTATAATGTATATTCAATTTTATGAAATGAAATGAGAAAATTTTGTTTTAGAAATTATGTTAATTGTGTTTTAAATTATGAAGCCATAAGATTTGCGAAAGTGACTGCTGTAGCATACTGTTTCTGTCAAGCATGTGCTCGAATGTCAGAATGACATAAGCACAAATGTCTGATGGGAGTGCGGCATTACAACGTTTGGTATCATAGCATGATTTGGCATTCATAGGGACATACAGGAATATTAGACATGAAATATCGTGAGAAATATGGATAGTGATAAAAGTTTTTGTCTATTATAGGTCATTTGTCATAGTTGATCAAGTTGGAAGGTCAGCTGACATAAATGACCTAGAATCAGTAGGAGCCAGTAGATAGTCCTCCATATCTAGATTTGAGAGAATGCCTCTGAGAATCCCGAGAGAAGGGAAAGGAGGTATGATAAACTGTAAAAGGAGGGGGCTGTGGACTTCTACAGAAGTACAGATCCTATAGAGGCTAAGGGATGGCTAGAGAGAACGGAGAGAATCTTCGAAAAGATAGATTGCGAGTCGAACAAGAAGTTCGATTATGTGGTTTCCTTACTATAACTCCCAGCCTACCAATGGTAGAAAACTGTTCCATAAAGTACCACCAGGCCTTATAACTTGAAGTGGGAAGACTTTTTAAGAGTCTTTAAGGAGAAATACATGTCCAAGATCTACCTGGACAGAAAAATGAAGGAATTCCTAGATTTGAAGTAGAGTAGTTTATCTGTGGCAGAGTATGAGATAAAGTTCAACAAACTGATGGGTTATGCTACTGCCTTGATTCCTACTGAGGAAGACAAGTGCAGGAGATTCGAAGATAAGCTGAACATGAGATTCAAACGAGGTTAGCCATTTCTACTCTAGGTAGTTTCTACGAAACTATGAACTGCCTCGATCTGAATCGAGCAGTTGTTGAATGATTAGTCAATCAGAATATAGATTAGAGTTTAAAATGAAGAGGTCGAGTGAATCTCAAGATGGTTTTGGCAAGAGGTTTAGTAATCATTAGAACAAAGCTTTTAAACCGCTGGTTAGGTCAAGACAGTCGGGGTTTAGACAGAGGGATAATTTTGTGCAGTCTAGCAGTGGAAGAAGTGTAGTATCGGGACAACTATCTAGTTGTGAGCATTGTGGGAAGAGGCACAGTGGTGAATGCTGGAAGTTGACAGGAGCTTGCCTTCAATGCGGCTCTTTTAATCATCAAATCAGGGATTGTTTTATTGTGTATAAAGCACAGTCTGGAAGAAGAGGAGGAGTGGCAACAAAAACTACTATCTAGCAAAGCCGAGCTAGTGGGTCTGGACAGAGAGGCCATGTTAGAGGCAGAATGAGTTTTAGGAGTTCTACTGTCAGGACTAAGATGCAGAGCAACTAACCGTAGTCTCATGCCCAAGTTTATACAATAACCAGATAGGAGGCTCAGAGTTCTCCAGATGTTGTTGCAAGTGTGTTACACATTTTTATTTTTGAAGCTTTTGCATTGCTAGATCCTAGATCTACGCACTCTTTTATCACATCGCATCTGACATCTAGGCTGCATTATGATAGAGAACTGTTGAAACATGGATTAGAGGTGAGTACACCGATAATAGTACCACAGTAATAGGATAAGTTTGTAAGAGATGTTTGATTTGAATTGATCAGGCATAATTGGAAGCAGACTTGATTGTGTTACAGTTAAAAGAGATAGATATTATTCTAAGCATGGATTGGCTCACTGATCATAAGGCTATCATGAACTGCTATACTAAGGAGGTAATACTAAAATCTCCCAATCAACTGAGAGCAGTATTCTGAGGCATTAGTCAAGCAGTTCCAACCAGACTGATCTCATTCTTGAGTGCACTAAGATTGATCAGAGGAGGATATGAGGCTTATCTATCCTAGGTAATGAATACTCAAATTGAGCAGAATGTGCAGGACATTCATGTTGTTAGGGAATTCCTGGATGTGTTTCACGCTGAGTTATCTAGTTTGCCTTTAGATAGGGAAACAAAGTTTACGATCAACTTAGTTCCAGGTGTTGCTCCTATATCTATTCCTCTATATAGGATGGCACCTATGGAACTAAAGGAGATGAAGGCTCAGTTGCAAGAATTGTTAGAAAAGGGTTTCATCAGGCCCAATGTATCACCCTGGGGAGCTCTAGTCTTATTTTTGAAAAAGAAAGATGGAAGTTTGAGATGGTGCATCGATTAGAGGCAACTGAATCAGATAACAGTGAAGAATAAGTACTCGTTGCCTAGAATTGATGATTTGCTTGACTAGTTGCAAGGAGCTCAAGTGTTCACTAAGTTGGACTTGAGATCTGGGCACTATCAGTTGAAGATAGCAATGGCTGATGTACCAAAAAGTGATTTCAGGAATATATATGGGCTTAAGGTATTTGTTGAGCCAGAAGGAATTAAATATGAGACAGAGGAGATGGATAGAGCTATTGAAAGGCTATGACTTTAAGATTGAGTATCATCCAGGAAAAGCTAATATGGTGGCAGATGCTTTGAGTAGAAAATCAAATAGCAATGTGGCTCAGAATCAGATATCGAGGTTATCGAGCCTAATTCAATTCAGAGCATTAAATGTGGAGTTAAATCTAAAGCAGAATGAGGCATTTATAGCTACACTGGGATTGAGATCGATATTACATGACAGAATCAGAAAGGATCAGAATAGAGACCATAAATTGGTGAAATTTATTGAGAAGTTGAAAGGGAATCTAGATTTTGAATTTGAATTGAGAGATGAGACACTATAGTTGAAGCAGAGACTGTGTGTACTTGATGTGGATGAATTAAGAAAAGAGATTTTAGAGAAAGCTCATGTAGCAACTTGTGTTATACATCCTGGTACCACCAAGATGTATAACACGTTGAAACAACATTTTTGGTGGACAGGAATGAAGAAACAAGTAGCAAAATACGTTGCTAAGTGTTTAACCTGCTAGCAGATTAATTCTGAGCATCAATCTCTAATTAAGAGGTTACATTCATTACCTATCCCGAAGTAGAAATGGGAATGAATTACCATGGATTTTATAATGGGATTGCCACAGACTATGAGGCAAAACGCTGCTATATCGGTTGTGATGGACAGATTGACAAAGTCGGCGCATTTCGTACCAGTGAGAAAGAAAAACTCACTAGACTAGTTAACCCGGAGAAATGTGAACGAAGTGATAAGGTTGTATGGGTTCCAGTTTTCATTATATCAGATAGGGATCCCAGGTTCACTTCCAAATTCTGAAAGGGTCTATGGTCAGCTATGGGTAGGAATTTAAACTTCAGTACTGCATTTCATCCTTAAATAGATAGATAGAGTGAGAGGATAATTAGGACTATCAAGGATGTGCTCAGAATATGTATATTGGAGTTTTAAGGAGCATGGGATCAGTATATAGCCTTGATTGAGTTTGCATATAACAACCACTATCACAGTAGTATCAGAATGGCATCATATGAGGCATTGTATGGAAGAAAATGTCGTACGCCTCTGTATTATGATAAAGAGGGTCTAAGAATGGTAGAAGGCCCAGAACTGATACAAGACACTATGGATAAAGTGAAATTGATCTTTAGTTATATTAAAGCAGCTCAAGATAGATAGAAGAGTTATGTAGATCAGCACTGAAGGGATATGGAATACAGAGTAGGAGACAGAGTGTTTCTGAGGGTATCACCTTGGCGAGGAGTGTTAAGGTTCGATAAAAAGAGTAAGCTTAGCCCTAGATATATTGATCTTTATGAGATCATTGAAAGGATTGGACCATTGGCTTACAAATTAGGCTTACCGAATGAAATGTCTTAGATACATTATGTTTTGTATGTGAGTATGCTCAAAAGATATTGGTCTGATCCGATGCATTTGTTATCGGCTCAAGAGATTGAAGTTGCTAGCAATCTGAGTTATGTTGAGGAGATGATCAAGATAGTGAGATATCAGACGAAATAGTTGAGAAATCGAGTAATTCCATTAGTGAAAGTCTTTTGGAAGAATCACTCGAGTGAGGAAGCAACTTGAAAAACAGAGGAGCACATGAGGAGACAACATCCCCACCTATTTGAGCAATCAGGTAAGAATTTTGATGATGAAATCTCTTAAGTAGGAGAGAATTGTAACATCCCGTTTTTCCATGTTAAAGGTTAGAACCCTATAATATTGTATATGAGAGATAATATTGAAAAGTTAGAAAGTACATTTTATGTTCATGCATAATATAGCACACACACATGTGAATATTAATTTTTGCACACATTAAAATGATTGTACATGCATTCATTGACATTTTTTAGGTATAATTGATTTTTTAAATATGATTATGGTATAAATTGTCGATTTATTGTCTTGAAAATTGATTTGGGGATTGTGAATATTGATTTAGAATTTTTGGTGAAATTTGAGAAATTTCTACAGTTTTGAGTATTGTTGGACTAGAAAAAATGTCAAGTGACAAGACAATTGATAAATGGTAGTAGACATAAAAGTCAAATGGTAATGAAAATATTGATAATTGACATAGGGATTTAATAACAAGTGTCATTGAAAATTGGGAGACAATTGGATTAGAAATTGGAGAAAAATAGAAAAGAGGACTAAGCGAGACCCATAGGAAATGGACATGTGGCAAGTGAAAAGTGTCACTTACCATACCATGTCTTAATCCACAATTTTTCTCTTAATTGAAAGATCACTTAACTGTTTTTCATTCGTACTTTTTCTTCTTCTCTTCGTGACCTTCTCCATCTCTTCTCTTCTTCACTTCCACGATACTCATCCAACCATCATTAACGTTGAAGCTTACTCTCACCCTTTATTTGCTACCATCATTTTGTTGTCTCCTTCATTTCTCACTAAAGACCTAACCTTACTACCTGTGAATGATGATGCTCGTGTGAGAGAAGAAAGATAGGGTTAAGTGATATCTTGAAGATTTTGAAGCTAAATCAAGTAAATAGCATGTTAATCTTCATGGGTAGTCATAAATGAAACAAATATGATGAATGATTTGAGATTGATGATTATGATCATGAAATTTTATATATATGCTTTAATGTGGGTGTAATAATAAAGAGATTATATTCTAAATTTTGGTGAGTTAATGTTGTTCAAGAGTTGCTTAATAAAAGGCATTTATGATGATAGATTAAAGGATAAATGATTATGAAAAGGAAGTTGAAATATGATGATCTGTGAATGAAGAAGTAAACAGGTTATGTCCTGCTTTTGTGTTATAATGAGTGATAATTTATGAGTTATGCTATAGGTGATTTCGAGATGATTAAAAATGAAAATGGTGCTTGAAAGAGTGTCGAAAGTTGAAAAATGAGGAGATGTGATCATGTTCTATTTTTAGTGTGGTAATGAAAGTATGGAATTGATGAATGAATTTATGTGTTGTCTTCTTATTTTGAGAATATGAAAATCATGAATATAGGCTACATTGTGGATGAATTATATTGAGAATTTAAGGTATAAGAAAAGTGTGGAGTAATATTCTTGAAATGAGAATTAGGTATAACAATGAAAGATGATGAAATGTTTTATTTTTGTATGATTGATGAACTTTAAGTTATGAGTTATCTTATGAATGCTATTGAGATAGTTTTGAGGTAAAAATGAAGAGGTTGTGAATCCTAAATGATGAACTATGGAAAATGAATTGTTTGATGCATTACGAATGAAATAGATTATGGAAAGAGTTATGATTTTATGTATGACGAGATTAAGCTAGAAATGGTGGAACAAATGAGTATAGGTTTGAGAGTTTAATGCAATCAATTTGATAGTTGAATTAGTATGAAATGATGATGTAATAGTGGAGGTGAATTTTGGAAAGTTTGGAGTGAAATTTATATTAGTATGTGTGTTAAATTTGTGGAAGAAATGAGGAAGAAAATGCAGGGCATGATTATGGCCCTTACCCCATGATCGTGGCCTGGCCAAAATATGGTTCTGTCATCGTGGCAGGACCACCACAATTGTGGCCAGCCTCAGAAGTTTCTATCACGATCTTGGCAGGGGGGCAGTCCTATAGAGTAAAAGGGTTGTCTTTTGAGTGTTGTTTGAACCTAATGATATTAGGATACTTCTTTATAGTGTATTTAGGCTTGAATGAGATCTCAAATGACCTTACTTGACGATGAATTAGGTAATTAAAGTGAGAAAAGTGTATTAGGTATTAAAGAATGATTGAAAGATGTTAGTAAATGATTATGAGTTGTGAATTAAGGAAATAGACCTAGGATTGTTATTAAGCACGCATTTTAC
>JANIIA010000005.1:44322137-44332798 GCA_027478495.1 Erythroxylum alaternifolium
GATGATTTTCTGTATTTGATGTATATTTTCTTATATTGTTGATGTTGTTGATTTTTACACAGGTTGATTACAATAACCCAGTGAAAAAGAGCTTAAAGCTCATAATGTGGTGAGAGCCTCTGGCCCACTATGTATAATGAGCCCTATATCTCCAACAGATAAGGGACAGTTATTAATGAGCCCAATATCTATAATAGATACAGAACAGTGAAAAGGGTACTCGGTCATAACAATGTAGTAATTTGAAAGTGAGTCTCACAACATTGCATATACGCTTGATATGAATGTTTTGAATGATTGAAATGTATTGTGGAATTGTGTTGAATGGGAAATGTGAAATTTGTGAAAAAATTATTTTGCAATGTTACGTGATAATAAATGAAGTGATGTGAATTATGTTGTTGTATGAATTGAATGTGAATTGTTGTGTTATGTGATAAGAGTGAACTATTGAGGATGGTTAACTCACTGAGTTTGCAAAACTCACCAAAATTGCAACATTGACTTTTCAGGTACGAGAGAGGCGACTTAGTTACTAAGACGTTCTAGAAGAAGCTTAGTACTAATTTTGGATAGAAGAAACGATTCAAAGGTCGGTCAGCTAGGACTGAAGGATTTAGATATAATTGTCGCATAAGTCCTCATTTATATAGCATATAGCATATTTTTTAAATAGAGCTGTAAACTCTGATTAGCTTTTGATATTTCATATGCTCTAATGTCAAAATGATGTACGACACAAATGTCTGATGGGAGTGGGACTTTACATTTGAGAATTAATTTCACTAATTTAATCTCCTATACAGACTAAAGGGAAATGATTGGATAGTTGCCTTACTAAAATTACCAATTGGGTTCTAAAATCGATTCAAATAACAAACTAATGTAACTTTTGTAATCAACAAGTTTATCATCCAAATTAATTATTAAACCCAACTAATAATTAGCACTTAAGTTAATATATTTCTAATTCATAACTTAAACATCTATAGTTTCTCGTTCCATATTAAACTTCTTCTCTTGATCCTTTATTTAATGCCAAAATCAAACAAAGATTGGTCAGACTATTACATCCATTCAGTTCAAAAACTATAGCAAACATAAGACAATAACATAGTCCCGCAATCATAAATATTTGACTAAAATAGTTACATTAATCCTCAAGAAAAAGAGATAGCCCATCACAGAAATAACAAGATTCATTATATTCAAATACTTTAGTTCCATCCGTATCAGTATAAGAGAAGTATCAAAGCAATAAGCCAAGTGAATACTCGAAATGAACTAATTTAATCTCCTATATATAACTAAGAGGAAATGATTGGATAGTTGCCTTAATAAAATACCAAATAGGCTCTAAAATCGATTCAAATAACAAAATAATCTAACTTTCATATTTGACAAATTTATCATCCAAATAAATTATTAAACGTAACTAATAGTTACCACTTAAGTTAATGTATTTCTAATTTATAACTTAAGTGCCTATAGTTTCTTATTCAATATTAAAATTCTTCTCTCGATCCTTCGTTTAATACCAAAATGATGCAAAGATTGGTCGGGCTATTACATCCATTTAGCTCAAAAACTATAATAAACATAAGACAACAACATCGTCCCTCAATCATGCATATTTGACTAAAATAGCTGCATTAATCATTAAGAAAAAGAGATCAGCCCATCACAGAAATAAAAAGATTCATCATATTTAAATACTTCAATCCCATCTGTACCAGTAAAAGAGAAGTATCAAAGTAATAAACTAAGTGAATACCCGAAATGAACTATCGAAATCTTACAGAATATTAGTCTATCAACTAAGAGAGGAGTAAGTTCAGTAAAAAACAAAAAGTAAAATCAGAATGAGCAAACGATTGTTCGGATAAGAGAGTTGTGGTGATCTTCTGCCACTCTCAAACTTTCTGCATTGACTCTTGCCTTCTACTTCTACTTGGTTCTCACCTAGTCGAATGGTTGCTCAAGTTCACTGGGATTCAGCTTCAGCTCTTGCTTTCTACCTTTGTCCTAAGCTTCCACCTCTCTGTTGTGTTTATCTTTTCCTCCGTCTTATCTCTCTCTATCTGTTTTGTGCCCTCGAATGAGTCTTTGTGTGTGTGACAGATGCGTATGATGGAATGTTGAATGTCGAATGTAGAATGTACGACCTCCCTCCCTACTCGTTTTGTTTGTAGTCTGTTTTAGGTTTAGGTTTTTGAGTTGTCCCTCTTACGTATGACATCTAGTAAGTTGCTGAATTAAAGAAAAAATATGTCATAGGGGTGACTTTGTTTGTCACCCCCATGAGTGCTAGTCACCATCGTGACTTAAGTGCCACGGTGGTGACAAGCTTGGTCACTATCATGACTAAGCTTGTCACGAGGGTGACAATTTAGTCACCACCGTGATTTGTCACAATGGTGACACCTTTAGTCACCACCATTCTTTTTTTTACTTTTCTTTTCATACAAATTATTTACATGAACTTTCATTTTTCATGCGAAAATTCAAAAATAATCCAATTAACATACATGCAATATTCACACCATTTTCTCTTAATTCTTCTCTCATTTGGATCAAAACACAAGAACTTGTAACTAAAATTAAGATATGAAAGCAATTAAAAGCAATAAAAACTAGATATAACAATTCCCCTACACTTAAGCTAAGCTTATCCTTAAGCATAATAAAGAGCACTATACTATACAAAAACAAGCAATGGGAAACAACAATTTTCCCAAATAATAGTCAAAGATATCAACGATCATTTCAATAAACACAACCTAAGAACTTGAAACGTATAATACTCCATAAACAGGCTATTCTTCACATATTTAGCCAAAATCAACAAGTACTTCAATTTAAAGAACCATCAATAAGTGTGATAGACACTCACTCCACTCTCCATCCTCTCAAGCATTCAAAGGTAGGATATGTATTTACTCATTGTTAATTTCATGTAAGGCATCTACCATAAGCTTGCTTACCAATCTAATCTCCACCACTCATATCAAACACAAACATCAATCTGAAGGTCTTTATTATGGTTGTAATACGGTCGGGCTAAGGGTAGGAAAAAAGGAAAATCGTAGTTTAAAACCACAACACAAATTGAGCATTTAAAATAATACAAAACAATGAACTATAAAACACTCAATTATTTCCTCTCATTTAACAAAATTAACCCTTCCCACTTTACTTCTCTCCTCTTCTTTTCATTTTCTGCTTATCCTTTCTCCCTTCATTTTCCTTTTCTATTTCTCTTTTTTCTTTTTTTCTTCTTTCTTTTTTTTATGTATTTAAAACAAGTTCAAGTTTAGAAAAGGTAAAATGTAGAGGAGAGATATAACTTATTACAACCATACTCATTTCTAACTTAAAAACCAATTATATCTTTAATTCCTCCACACTTATTCAAACAATTATTCCCTAAACCCAATCATATACATTCAAACGCTTAACTTGCCTTATAGTAGGTACAACGAAGAGGATAAATAATAAGGTTAAGGCCCATATTTTGGGTTTAAAGAAAGAACATGTTTCATGTTAAACTCAAAGAGGGTTCACTAAAGGTAAAATCATGGTGGCTTTTTAAGCAAAGGGTGTAAATCCTAATTGCCTTCATTATTTCAATATTTGCATAAGATTATGTGATCTCAACTAGTAGTTGCAAGCAAGTTTTAAAGTCCCTCAATCATGAAAGAGCACCCTCAATAAAGAATACTTGAATTTGGTGTTTAATAGTTCAAAAGGGCTTAAATTCTTACTAAATGAAAATTGTCATTCATTTATCACAACAAGCTGATGTCCTTTTAACCAAAATCCAAGTTAATCAATCTAAGCATGCTAGTATACTCATTCACTCATATTATGTATTTCTAATCCCGATTGAGTTTATATCATGACCATATATCTTTAACTATTAAATGGGAAAACAAATACACAACACACAGCACGCAACACATAAATAATAAATATATACATATATATATAACTAATACTCCCCCCTCCACACTTAAACATGACATTGACCCTTTGCTTTCATTTCTTGGTGCTTAGTTCCTTGAAGAACTTCACATAAGATGGAATGTTTCTGATTACACCAAACAAAGATAGATTAATATTAAATTTGGAAAACATGTTATATAGATCTAAAAATTTCTTATCTTGTTTCGATTCCTTAAGGCGGCTTGGATATGGGATCAGTGGTCTATAAGGATTAGCCACCTTATGCAGTCTTGGTTCTTCATTGCAGTCAGTTGGATGCCCCAGTTTTTCACCTTTCTAGACGTGACTTAAAAGGTTGTCGTCCCTATTGCTTTCTTCATTCTGCTCGCCTTTTTTATTAGTGAGGCTCTCCTCTTCTTGACTACCTACACCAAAGATATTAGAATGGATCTCAACATGATTATCAATTACCTTACCACTTCTTATAACAGTGACTGCTTAGACTTGCTAGTGTTGGCTAGGCAACTTCCCTTTCTGATTGTTGTGCATTTGAGCAGCGAATTTCCATACTTGGATCTCATTCCTCTTCACAGATGCCTCTGAAAAATTGAACCTCTTATTATTCATCTCTTGATTTTGAGTTGTGACTTGAATAAACTCATTCAGGCTTTCCTTCAAAGAAGGCTTGCTTGGTGGGTTCTAAAGTGAGGATTGCCATTAGTAATAATTTAGCCTCTGAAAATTTTGGTATTGTGGTTAGGGCTGTGCTGGTGCATTGTAGGTCTTCTATGAAAAATTGGGATGGTTTCTCTAACAAAGTTATAGGTGTTTGAGTAAGGATCATTTCGTTCCTTGGTTACCATTGAGTGAGTTCACTTATTCTTCCCTATCTGTAAAAGGCTTACAAGAATATGAAAAAGTGTTAGCTCCATGACCATAAATTCTTCCCCATCTACAAAAGGCTCACAAGAACACGAAAAAAAAATTTTAGCTCCATGACCATAAATTCCATATATACCACATACCTGTTGATTTGGAACGTTTTGGGGTGGTCTTGTCGTTAACATCTTTACATGCCTAGTTAACTCAGCTAACTACATAGCCACTTCTTGATTCGAGATCACTTCATAAACTCTAGTTCTTCTTCCTCTATGCTCTTTTGTTAAGAATTGGCCCCTAACATATAGAATATCTTATTTCTTCAGTAATCTTCTCTCTCACAACTCCTCTTGCTGCATTGTCCACCGTGTACTAACATCCTTGTGTCAATCCATCATAAAAGAACTGGTTCTTCATGTGGAGTAGAAAATGATGGTGTGGACACTAAATGAGCAAGGGTTTGAAGTGTTCCCATGCCTCATGGAATGACTCTCCCTCCATCTAAGTGAAGGTTACTATCTTCGTCTACAACTCAGCAGTCTTTTTATGGGAATAGAAATTTCCCATGAATTTGTTATACACCTCCTCCCATGTAATTAATGAACTAGGTGGAAAGGTCATCAACTATGCCTTGGTCCGATTCTTCAATGTGTATGGGAAGCACCTCATCCTGAGTTGATCTTCATTTAGGCCATCCAATGGGAATGTCTGAAGGGTGGTATAGATTCCCAAATGAAGGTTAGAGGGTTTTTATTAGGAACCTCATAAAAAGATGATAGTATGTTATAGTGAATGCTCTTCAATTCATAGTTTCTAGCTACTTCTTCGAGATGAATGCATGAAGTAGTAGTACCAATTATTGGTCTGACATACTCGTTCATTACTAGCTGCCTCTCACCCATCTCTTGATCTTTTGGTTTAGGTCGCTCAAGATTGTCTTCAAAGTCCATTGGAGGTCCTCTTATTCGATTTAAATTGTCAATAAAGGGAGCAAGTTTGCCTTCCTAAGACTTCCTTCCTCATATAAACTAAATAAAAAAAATAGTGGATTAATAAGAAAATTACTAAAACAACTCAATGAAATATCATGACAAAAATATATGCATGAACAGACAAAACAATCAAAATTAAATTAAGTGCAAATACTAAACACCTCCCTAGCAACGGCACCAAAAACTTATTATGCCCAAATAAGTTCTAAAAATATGTAGATTATCCTACTCGCAAGTATATAAGGTAGTTGTAGTGATTACCCAGGGCCATCTCTCGTGGAGGTGAAATTGGTTCACTTAAATTAACTTTGAACAAAAAAATAAAACAAATACAATCTTAAACACTCTATCCCAATTTGTTGAGTGAAGGCTTTAAAGGAACTCACAAAATTAAACTGAAAGTAAATGGATTTAACTAGGAGCAAAAACGAATAGATTAACTGAAGTGGAAAACTATTGAGAATTAATTTCACTAATTTAATCTCCTATGCATGACTAGGAGGAAATGATTGGATAGTTTCCTTAATAAAATACCAATTGAGTTCTAAAATTAATTCAAATAACAAACTAATCTAACTTTTTTATTCGACAAGTTTATCATCCAAATTAATTATTAAACCTAACTAGTAATTACGACTTAAGTTAATATATTTCTAATTTATAACTTAAGTGTCTATAGTTTCTCCTTCCATATTAAACTTCTTCTCTCGATTCTTCATTTAATACCAAAATGATGCAAAGATTTGTCAGGCTATTACATACATTTAGTTCAAAAACTATAAAAAACATAAGACAACAACGTAGTCCCTTAATCATGCATATTTGACTAAAATAGCTACATTAATCCTCAAGAAAAAGAGATCAGCCCATCACGAAAATAAAAAGATTCATCATATTCAAATACTTTAATCCCATCTATATCAGTATATGAGAAGTATCAAAGTAATAAACCAAGTGAATACCCAAAATGAACTATCGAAAGCTACCAGAGTATAATTATATCAACAAATAGAGGAGTAAGTTCAGTAAAACACAGAGAAGTAAAAAACATAATGAGAAAACGATTGTTCAGATGAGAGAGTTTTGTTGATCTTTTGCCACTCTTAAACTTTCTACATTGACTCTTACCTTGTGCTTCTACTTGGTTCTCATCTAATTGAATAGTTGCTCAAGTTAATTGGGATTCAACTTCAGCTCTCACTTTCTGCCTCTGTCCCAAACTTCCACCTCTCTATTGTGTTTATCTCTTCCTTTGCCTTCTTTCTCTCTATCTATTTTGTGTCCTCGAATGAGTATCTATGTGGTGTGAAAGATGCGTATGATGGAATGTGGAATGTAAAATGTAGAATGTGCCACCACCCTCCTTACTTTTTCTATTTGTAGTCTATTTTAGGTTTAGGTTTTTGAGTTATCCCTCTTGTATATGACACGTAGCAAGTTGCTGAATTAGAGAAAAAACATGTCACAGTGGTGACTTTGTGTTGTCACTCTATGAGGGCTGGTCACCATTGTGACTTAAGTGCACGGTGGTGACAAGCTTGGTCACCACCATGACTTAAGCTTGTCATGGTGGTGATACCTTTAGTCATCACCTTTTTTTGTTTTTCTTTTCTTTTCATGCAAATTACTTATGTCAACTTTCATTTTTCATGCAAAAATTCCCAAAATAATCTAATTAATGAAATATTCACACCATTTTCACTCAATTTATCTCTTATTTGTATCAAAACATAAGAATTTGTAACCAAAATTAAGATATGAAGGTAATTAAAAGCAATAGAAACTAGACATAACATATATAGCCTTCAGTGGTTAGAGAACTATTTAAGTATCTAAAACACCATGATGTGACCATATAACATTCCAAAATGATGTATTCCTTCTGAACCTATTCTTATAGTGAATTGATTGTTTAATACTTTCCCTTATTTAAAGTAAACACTGTGTAATTGAAGAAACATTTATAAGACTACCCATGCAATAAAAGAATCCTTGATATAGTAACTATATACCTACCTAGCCTAATTGAATTTTTATCCTTGATATGCCTCCAAATTCTGTTAGCCAACAACATTATATTGACAAACTCTAAGGGAATGAATCCATGCTCACCTTAATTCTTGGGATATATACCTCCTTCTAATTAACCTAGTTTTTTTTTTGCCATCTTCCTTGCTTCCATTCTGTTGAAACTTTCCTCAGATTTTGTAAATTGTTTTAATGACTAAGCAAAGGAGTGTTAAGTGAAATGCCCAATATATATTTAGTGAGCTCAATATTGAGGATATTAATTGTTTCCTTCTAGCTCTAGTTAGAGATTTAGAGCTCTAACTATTTTTCTTAAATTGTATTTTCTCCATTAGAGGTGTCAAGTCAAAATTGGTGGGCTTAGTAAAAGATAGATGGACACTTAAATAAGTTAGGGGAGTTATTAGTGCTTAAAACTTGTTAGGGATGAAAACTATATTTCATTATAAGAGGAATTTATTGAAAGGTACACCCCACTCTTCTCATTATTAACTTGACATCTTGAGATTTTTCCAAACAATTTTAAGATAGTAATTTAAGAGGTAATTCAGTGAGGATTAGCCCTTAAGAATGTATCCTATAAGAATACATATAATTTAGGGTGGAGCAACACTTCTACATATAGATAGAATGACTATGCTCCAACTAAATATGTATAATAACAATAGTAAGAAGAAAGTATTATAGATAAAATAATGGAATACCTTGTCAAGATTGAAGCTAGCTGATGTAAATTTAAGGAGAGATTTTCTTAACCTGAATATATTGAGAATAATATCTCATATTATATGAGCTTACTAATGTCTCAGAGTGAAGAAGAGATGAAGGTCGATTTTATGAATGAATTTGCATCTCAAAAAGATGAGGAGGCAATTTATGCTATAAGAGAGGATGACGAATAGATGATAGAGGTAGCAGAGGAACAAGAGGAACAAGAAACCCCTATCCAAGAAGAGGAAGTAAAGAAGTGGTAAAAGATGATTGAAGTAGAAAAAGGGGAAGAAGCCTTTGTCCAGGAAGAAAAAGTGGAAGAGTGGACAAAGGAGTTTAAAGAAGAACTAAAATAGGAGCCAATTGAGGAAACTACTGATGAATCATTGGTGTTACCTTGAGTGCGAAGGGTTCCCACTTCTTACATGACAAACTGGTTACGTAAACTGAAGATTCAGGGAGTTTTGTTATCCCTTATTTTATTAACAGTTTGTCATTGATAAAAGCATTAATGGAGTCCATTTGAGATATTAATTTAATAAATTATGCCCTCATCATTATCTTGCAACAGGTGGCATATTTATAGGCTACTAAATGGCCATGGGGAGAAATGTATGGTAGCAAGAGGCAACCTATAAATTAGGATAGTTGTTATTTTAAATTTTATGTTATTTCTAATTTATTTTCCTTAGTTTTATTTCTATTTTCTTTTATTATTTGATCCCTTTTTCTTTATATTTTGCAAGGATGTTAGTATATCATATTGGATGAACGGTCCCAAATTCATGACAATCAAATCAGAAAATACTATTACTCAGGGAAGTACCAAAATCCAGTTCCTCACTTTTTATTCTTATGTTGTATTGTGTACATTGGGGACAATGCACAATTTTAAGTGTGAAGAATGGGTTAATAATTTTCTTAAGCTTATTCTAATCTTTGTTATTTAATTTGATAACTGATATCTTGAATTAGTTGAAATGCATCCATAAATACTTTTATTTCATTATTGGTTATTGATTTGAATTTGTATGTAAAAGGACGATAAGTACAATAAATTTTCTTTTCTAAGTCATATTTATAGTAATCACTGAAATAATGAAGTTGAATGAAAATTGCAAATTATTTACACACATATAATCATTTTTTTTGTGAGCTTTTGAGCTTCAGAGCAAAATTCATACAATTTTTAAGCTCATTTTATTCTTTCATAAGTGTTATCTTTCAAAGTTGAAAAATTCTAGAACTTGCTTTTATTATACATATTGAGATCATATTTTGTTAAATTAAAAGCATTAAATTGATAAAGACACTTAGATTCAACACTTATTTATACCTATTTCTTTAATAATTACCTTACTATATTTTATCCTTTAGGAATAATCAAGTTGAGCCTTAGCCTTTTTCATTGATTATAACCCACATTATTATCCTATCTTTCTTCGAAGCCTTTTTATTGTTTTGAATCCTGAAGGTTATTTACTTTACTTGAATATGTGAAACTGGAACTTTTGAAAGGTGTAATATTTCTTTAAGTCTCGTACATGATAAATGCTGGAAAATATTATAAAAAAGAGTTTAAAAAGAAGAGAAAATGTGTATAGTACTAATGGATTTATAATGAAGGGATCTATATATTGTGAACAAGTTTCTTGTAATGTTTTTCTTTGTAAATTTTCCTCAATTTTATCACACATTTATTATCCCATTAATACCTTATCTAAACCTATCACAACCTTATAAAGACCTTTTAATTTTTGTTTCTAGTTTACATACAAGTGGTGGAGATGTGATAATATTGCAAGCCTATCGTAAGAGTTCTACTATGCATTGATTTGAGAGTTTGATACCTTTCAGTCTAAAAACTTGAGTGCCTTAAGTGAAACCTTGGTGAGGGTGTAAAGATTTATGCTTTTGATTTCAATAAGGTTATTGACATGATTACTATTAATATTGATTTATTAAGTTAGTTTTAGGATAATTTCATTCTACTTATATGTTAATTTGATTAATATGGTGTGATGATTTAGTGTAACACCCCATTACCCTAGGGTACGTACCGGGACCCCCGTAGGTCATTCCGACACATATCCTAAGATAACGGAG
>JANIIA010000005.1:44338871-44360446 GCA_027478495.1 Erythroxylum alaternifolium
ACAAACCAACCACTGTCAATGGTAATGGTAATCATTCCTTCCTCTTAACCAACCATCATAATTATAATGATAATATCAATTCCCATTCCTCACTATATTCATTCCCATTCCTATTACCATTCCTCTGTGCGAACCAACCGCCCCCTACTTCTTGGTTCCTTAGACAATTCTTACATCTCAGCGACCTAGTTAAAGTTGATGTATTTTGCAGAGTAGGGAATAGTGATAATGCTTAAATGTGGTATGATAATTGGACAGATTTTGGTCCATTGAATCATCAAATTGAAATCTCAGAAGCTCGATTACTTGGATGATTAGATGATAAGGTCTTTACGCTGAAAGAGACCAAAAATTGGGCGCTAATCTAGGGCTTACTGTGGTACAAACCAACATACCTACCTGATATAATTAAATCTGATCGTTTCTTATGAAAAGAGAAACCAGTTAAAAACACGACCTGTAAGGCAATCAGGTGGTTGTTCCTTCTAATTGGCTTTAAGGTTACTTGGGGTAATATTGCATGGAACAAGTTGTCTTGTGGCTGCTAATAAAAAATAGATTAAGTACAATGGATAGGTTGCATTATCCGGAAGTGGATGAGACTTGCTCCTTATGTAAGAATTGTGAAGAAACCTAGGATCATTTACTTTTTAAATGCCAATTTGCATATAGAGTCTGGATAAAGGTTAAAAGATGGTGTTAATGGGAGTGCTCTGGAAGCTTACTCACAATGGCTGTTCGATCATTGTTCGAATCATAATGACACTAAGGCCACTTGCTTTCTTACTATGGTGATTTGCATTCATAGGATATGGAATGAAAGGAACAAGAGGAAATTCAAAAAACAAATCTACAACTATAGAAAAGACCACAATTGGGATTTTACTAAACATTAAGGAGAATATCTTCTTAAGAACCAAGCCAATTGAGTCCTCAGTAGTGGCTAGCAGCTCACTGTCGTTTGTAATGTTTTTTGGTTTATGTGGGGTGATTCAGCAAATATTACCCCTTCTATTTGGTTTGACATTGGCGTATACTTGTAATCCTACATATTGCTTCTCTTCTTAATGCATTCTATAATTGTCAAAAAATAAAACAAGATTGGAACAGCTTCAAACGTATAATCACGTGACTCAGAAACCAGTCTCTAGCGATTAAGATACGGACGGTGTATAGTGAAACAGACGACGAAACATTTTTCTTCTGATACCATTAATTTATCAATTATCATGAGTGTTTGGAGAATATCAAATTAAGCATATTTCACAGTGAAAAAACGCTACCACTTCACCACGACAACTGTAAGTAACATTGAATTAAATGGAAAATTTCCAGCGCAAAAATTAGCATGGAAGTGAAAATCAAGGACTTGCACGTAGAATTCTAAGAGAAACCACAATTTTTGAAAGTTTTGGTGGTCTTTTAGGCTTTTACTATGAAGTCATAGCAAAGAATGGAATGATTTTTCGTGTTACTCCGCAATCTACTTTGATGTATTTATTATATTTTGTTATTATTTATATATATTAATACTAATTTTTTATTTCAGTTTTTTATAATCTTTTAGTCAAGTACCCAATAATATTTAAATATTTAGTACCAATCATGTCACAAAAAAATTAAAATAAGAATTAATATTCATGGACGATAAAAGGGCGGTGGGTCTAGTCTAACTAAATCAAGGAATAAAGTTTATTTTGATTTGGAATTTGAGTTGAATTCACTCAAATTTAGTATTGTTGAGAAATAAAGTGTATTTATAATAATATATTTATATAAAGGAAAATTAAATAAAAATAATAGAAGTTTTATAAGATTTAGCCAATTGGACATATATATATTATCCTTCAAAATTTTGTATAGATTAGGTTTACACATGTAATTACAAACATAATCAAATAGTTACGCATTAAAGTCAATCTAATTTAATCATAATATTAATTTTCTAGAGATTAGTTTACTAAAAATATATTTCTAAATAAGGTTATTTGAAGAGGATACAATTTGGAATATGATGATGATCATCATCACCCAGTCTGAAATTCCGCAATGAAACGGGGTCTGGGGAGGTCCGATAGTAGGCAGCCTTACCCCTACACAGTAGAGAGGTTGTTTCCGATGAACCCACATGCAAATGAGACAATATATGAATGATACAGGTTATAGAGAAAAGGTAAAATTAGCACGAAAAAATCTATGTAACTAAAATTTCAATAAATACATAAATAAATAAGTTTAAAAGATTAAAAACGTAAAAAACTTTGCAAATGTGATAAGAAGATTTTAGAAAATAAATAGATAAATAAAATGTGATAAAATAACTAGATACCTAATAAATAACGAAATAAGTAGAATAAAGTAAAAAAATAATAAAAATAAAAATAAACATTAGCACTTACAAAAAAGCTACCAAACTTTATTTAAGAGATGCAAGTTTAAAGACAAAAATTACAAAGAGAAAAAGTAAGATAGACATAGCTGACATGCTGCGAAATTTTTGCTTATACCTGATATGTTGCCCAGTTTTTTTCACCCCTTTTTGAGATGTGCGTGTCATCCTTGAGTAGAGCCCTACTAATGTGCTCTGTAGCATCTTAATTATATATATATATATATATATATATATATGTATACAACTTCACAAAGACGCAACCCTCCACTACTTTAAAACAAAAATCTCTTATTGAACAATGTTAACTAGTGAAAACGACGACAATCATCATGCAAAAGGTCTATCAAAATCATAAAAACTCGTTGAAAAGTCATGCACAGCAAAGAAACTAAGTCTATACTCTAGCAAGAAGTCCAACTAAAAAGCAAACTGATCAATCAAAAGCATAAAAAGTAGACTATTGAATTGATCGATCTACATACAGATTCAAAATAGTGAGCACAACAAATCATGGGGGCACCTAACTGAGAAAAACCAATGAGACCATTAGAAACTGGGGTTTAAGCCAATTGCCTTTGAAACTATGCCACTGCAAGTAGTACTAACTTCACTACAGGATGCACCTTGGCCCTGGTAATGATTTGTAATTGCTCTAGCACTAAATGCCACTTAGAGTTAGTAACAATAAAGACTACTAAGGAGGAGCAAGTTTTTGCTATAGAAAAAGCAGAGACAAGCTAAATGAATGGTGGAATTCTAAGCAATGGTCGGATGGTCTATTTCTAGAATTGTATGAAAATCAAACAAGTAGCAGAGAGAAAAGTAGAGCACCTTGGCAAAGAGAAGAAAGAAAGATTAAAAAAAAAAAGGCGGCAGGAGAGAGAAGAAAGGAAGTGTGAACCCTCGCTAACTTAATATATAAGTTGGGCTTCTGGCTGAGTTCAAGCACAATCCGAAGCTCAAAAATTAAAAAGAAAAAGCTCGAACCTAGCTCCTACTTTATTTGTCTTTTAATGGTTTTCTCAATCGCTTTCAGTTGTATGGAAGGCCAAGGAATGGAAAGGAGAAGCACATTACAAAATTCTAGCCACCAGAATCAGAGAATAAGGGTTCTCCCCTTCATTGCCTATGCTTACAACTTCCTTATGTTTAAGATACAAATTGAAGATCAATGAATTTCAACATCACTGAAGCGTTGGAACTTAATGTACTATCTAAAAACCCCAATAAACTACTCAAGACTAAAGCAGAAGGAAGAAAAAAAAATGCTTTCATCTTAGCAACTGATAAGTTCTCCAAGACTAAAGACATTCCCAAAGTACCTAATGCATAAGGCATGAAAAGAATGGCATTTAGAACTCTAAGGCGTGCACTCAACTTCAAGTCAATGGTTAATGGGCAATGCAAGAGACTGATAAGATGACAACCAATTACACACTCAAGTACTTCTACGTTAGACAATTACCCAGCACATTATATACATTGCACGTTCCGACATTCGATTTGCTTAATTACAATGTCCCATTACCTCATCATCTCTACAAAAGTCCCGTCCCATAACTATTGGTCATCACAGAAGCAACGCAAACCAACATATTACCAACAGAGGATTGGACATGGATGTAAAGATCGAAATGTCTAGCACAAGGGCGCTATAGCATCAAAAAGAGGCCACATTTCTAACTGCCAGATAGCATCATTTATTTCTTTACTAGAACAGATTTCTGTGATTAAAGTAGTTTCCACCCTCTTTTTTAATGTCCATAACCAATAACACTGAAACTACCACGCAAATTCAAAGAAAGTAACAACCAAATGCATAGTAACCAGTATCAACAACCAATAAAAGATCATTTTTCCAACCAAACCTGCAAAGCTAACACATACCATGTTCCTGAGCAGCAAAACCCTAGTAGGAGGTCCATTAAACGTCACGCTCCGCACTTTCTTCTCCTTCTTCGATTTAGTCTCACTTGTATTCACAATAACACCAGCTCTCCGGTCAGCCCTCTTCGCCAGCAATGGTGTCGTAAAGCCCCGTTCCTGCTTCCCGAGACCTTGACCCTCTTTCCAAACCTATCTTAGCCATCATCCTCTGTGCAGCGATCATTTGCCCCCTGCACCAACCCCTAACCCTACAGTCTCCAATTTCCCAATACTAAACCCACCATCTCCACCATTATCTGGTTCATTAAAATACATTAATGAATCGGGTAAGACTTCTTCTTTCAATAAAATTTTTCAAAGAAGAAGTCTTACAAGTTTTACTACAACAACAACAACAACACTCAGTAGAAATCCTACTGATAGTTATGATTTGTATCATGTTTTAGGTTTTAATTTGTTACGTATTAAGTGTTAATTTTGAGTGTTTAGTGTGTCTTTGGGTTAGAATTGTGTTAATTTATGTGTTTAAGTGTTTTTATGGGTTAGTATAAGCCTCTGAGCTTAAATGTTATGTTTTTGAAGTATCTTGATGTGTTTGTTAGTATTTCTAGGTCAACATAAAAAAACGGAGGAGTTTTGGAGACTTTTGGGCCAAAACCATGTGTCACGATCGTGACAAAGACATGTGAACTAGACCACGATCGTGACAGAGAGGTTAGATATTAGCCACGATCATGGCAGGCAGGGCCACAATCATGGTCTACGTCAGGCAGACACGCAAACAAACGAAAAAGTCAAGTTTCGAGAAATTTTTTGGACCATTTTAACCCCAGAAAAACCCTAAGTCTGCCAAGGTATTTAAAGAACATGAAGAATACAAAAGAAAAGCTTTTTGCATAAGCCAAATTCCAAAACCCTAGAGAGCTTTATCGAGAGATTAAGGAAGGAATCGAAGGAAGAGAGACACGGAGAAGAAGTTTACGCGAAGCACTTCCTGGAACAAGAGGTTTCCCATCGTTGCTGCCTCTGCTATCCGTTCCGATTGTATTTTCCAACTTTATTTTCAATTTTATTGATGTATAGAATTGACATAGTTGTTCAAAATAGATTCGTTGAATGTTAGGATATGTCTATACTCACCTTCGAGAATTTTGTCTTTGATATTAATGAAAGTTGATTGATTGCATTTTTATTGAGTAATTTGTGATTTGATTTCTACACTTCATAATTCAGTAACAAACTGAGAGGGTGAATCGAGTGAATATCATTAAATTGAGCTAAAGAGAGTTAGGTAGTTTAATAGATTAAGAATTGAATCGAACCAGTAAAAAGTGTACAACTAGAGATCGCGCATAGGTTTTTGGTAGGTTATTGGACAAATTCATATCTAATTTAGGCTTTGGGTAAATTGTGAATCGAGATGTTGCAATTCTATAATCTAAATTAGGGTTTATAAATTAGGGTTAAAGATTATTACTCGAGAGAGAGTAATCCACCCTAGGACTGTCTAGACCCGGTAATTTAATAATTTCATAATCAATTAGGCTTTCATTAAGGTCGGACTAAAATCCCCTTTCTCTCAATTGGTGGTTCCTAGGTTGATTCTTGATTTGGTTGTGCAATTGCTATCTTGTTTATAATTTCTAATTTAATTTTTGACATTGATTGCTTGATTGAATAATTTTCTGTCTTAGTTGTTTATTTTGAATTATTGCAAATTTGAATTAAGCCTTAGATTTTAGGATTAGATTATTCCTCCTCGTGGGATCGACACCTTAGATACTATGCGAATGACTCATGCGCTTAAGAAAATATTGATTTTTAAAAATATTAATACTTATCATATAGGAACCTGCGATCAAGCTTTTGGCGCTGTTGCTAGGGAGGCGATAGTTTAGTTCTATAGTTTAAGACATTAGTTTTTAATTTTTGTTTTTGTTTTTTTGTTTTATTACAGAACTCGTGCTCTTGCATGAACATAAGAGTCATGAGAGGTTCGAGTCATGTAGCAGAAACGTTAGATTTAGATATCAATCAACTAGAATTAACCTTTAGGAAAGCTTGGCTAGAAGAAAAAGAAGAGATTGAAAAATCAACAATGGTCAAAAAATTTCAACAAAACATGGACCACGGAGCGAACCAAGGACGACAACAAAGGACCCTAATGGATTTCATAAGGCCAGGGTTCAATGCGGCAAATCAAGGAGTACCTAGGCCGCCTGTTTGAGCAATCTCGTTAAAGATTAAACCAACTCTTCTCAATATGCTTTAGTAGAATGTGCAATTTTATGGATTGACAAACGAGGACCCAAATGCACATATAGTGAACTTCCTCAAAATCTATGATACTTTTCAGTATTGTTAGATGTCAGAAGATGCGGTTAGAATTAGGTTGTTTCCCTTTACCCTTAGAGATAGAGCGAAGGCTTGGGACCATTCTCTGAGCCCAGCCAACATTACGACGTGGGACTAACTAGTTCATGCCTTCTTGGATAAGTATTTTCTGTTGACCAAGCCATAAAGATCATTAAGGAAATCACCGATTTCCAGCAAGGTGATAGGGAATCAATCTATGAAGCGTGAGAAAGATATAAGGATTTGTAAAGGAAGTGCCTACACAACAGCTTACTGAAGGAATTCCTGTTGCAAACTTTCTACAATGGAGTGAACCTACCGATAAGAGGCACAATCGACACAGTTTTAAGAGGATCCTTGATGAGCAAGACAATTGATGAAGTAGAGGAGCTGATTGCGGAGATGGTGAGCAACAACTTTTTGTGGATGAACGATCGAGGTAGGCAACCTACTACCTTCAGAGAGCAAAAAGAAATTGTATTGATCGATCAGATGATAGAAATGCAAGCAAAGATCAACAACCTGACGAGACAGCTCAACAGCATGAAGACATCGTCCTCAGCTCCGATAAAGGTCATACAACTTAAGTGTGAGCTCTGTGGACAATTAGACCATGATATCGTGGACTGTTATTTGATAAAGGAAGGAGATTTGGAGTAAGTAAATTATATGGGAGCCCAATATGGATGAGGAGGGGGCAACAATCCCTACTCCAACACCTATAACCCTGGGTGAAAGAATCACCCTAACTTCTCCTGGTTGAACAATACTAGAGGACAGTTCAGGTCTCAAAGAAAATCGGGCTTCCAACAAGATAAGCAAGATCCATGAAATTGAAGTTAGATAAAATTTTGGATAAGATTGTAGGCATCGAAGATGCACATAGTATGCTCGAGAGCAAATTCGAGCAAGCAATGAAGAACCATGCCTCGTTCATACATAATCTAGAAGTCCAAGTAGGCCAACTAGCAGAAACAATGTCTACTCGGAATGTAGGATCCTTCTTAGCAATACCAAGTCTAATCTGAAGGAATGGATCGTGGCTATTAGTCGGACCCAGGATAAGGAACCTGAGTAGGTGAAGGAAGAAAGGGATAAAGTAGAAGGTCAAGTAGTTAAAGAATTCCTTCCAAATGAGCCCGTAATGGAGCCAATTAAGGCAATTCGATCTATACTTCCATTCCCAATTTCTACTCAGTGGGAGTTATTTACAAAGAGGGTCGTGAGGAGCTTAAAGGATATTGAATCAAATAAGGTCAAGGAAGTGACAAATCAACTACAGATGAAGCTCACATTGAAGGAATTTGTCAAGACGAAGGTTAAGAAGTGAACATTGAAGGAGAACCCCAACATCGTATAAAAGAAAGAGGACCCAGAGGACTTTTTCATCTCCTGCAATATCAATAGAATCATTATAGACAGGGCATTTGTGGATTTGGGAGCAAGTATAAATATGATGCCCTACACCTTTAGTCAGAAGTTAGGGCTAAGAGAGTTAGTACCCACCAAGAAGCTGGTAAAGACGAACAGCAGCACAGTGCATTGACCGAAGGGGATTATAAAGGAAATGCAAGTAAAAGTTGATAAATATACCTTTCCCACATACTTCTATCTATTAGACATTGGAGAAGATGTGAAAATCCCGATAATTCTTGGACGACCATTCTTGGTCACTACCCGTTCAATCATTGACATTGATGGGGGCGAATTAACTCTGAGAATAGGAAAAGAGAAAATAATCTTCCAAGCATCTAAGAAAGATTATTGATCTCCTTTACCTCTAGCGGATAACAAGGAACCTGAACCTCAAGGAGAAAGGGAAGATATTAAGGATCCTGGGAATGCATTCAGGAAAAAGTGCTCACATAGAAGAAGGCGTGGAAAGGAGAATCGTAAGGAAAGTGGAAACCGTAGTATGGTAGCCCAGATACAAATTGTGAGATTAGTGACTACAATACCATTGCAACCTTCATTCGAACCACCGTGAGCTTAAAAGAGCGTTGAGCTGCTGACGTTAAAAGGATCATTGCATGGGAGGCAACCTATGGAAAAGTATTACCTTTGATTGTTTTTGTTAGAACGCTTGAATTATGTAGTTAGGATTATTTTTGTTTTCGAATAAAATCAAGAAAGAATAGGATTTTGAAATAAAGGGGATTATTTATCAAGCAAGAAAAGAGAGGTGATACTTTTGAAAAGATTGTGAAAAGAGAAAAAGAAGAAAAATAAAGTTGGTGGAAAACTGCCTGCGACTGGATAGAACAAGGGAGGATGCATTTTTAAATGGACATTTTTACCATTTTACCCTCCAACCACCTTTATATTCATTTCTAACTTCACTTTTTCATTCACTTTCATTTTCACTTTATCTCTCTAGACTTTAAGCCTACAAACGCTCACACATCTCTCTAAAAATTTAAAATTTCCAAAATTCTTCCAAATTCTACTCAATTCCCAAGAAATATGTCGCACATTAAGCAATCAGTTAGATGGGAGCAAGTAGGACGAAATCAAGTTGCGAGACGTGAGAGAAGAAACATAATAGCAAACTTCAGAGCACCCTTCCTGATCTACACAGAGGAGGAAGGTATTCGTTTCCAGTCTTTAAATGTTATACAAATAGTAGTTCTCAAATATTTTAATTTTAAAACACTCGATAGACTAGAGTTGCGCGAGAGAGTAGAAAATTTAGCTGAGAGAATCTAGTGGACCCAATTTATACATTTCCAATTTCATGTCTATCAGGAGCTCACTTTGGAATTTTTCACTTTACTAACTTATGACCTTAGGAACTCGAAGGAATTATGGTTTAGGTTGAGAGGAAGAGCTTATGAATTGAACGTAGAAATCATATGCAATATGTGTGGATTCCCCGAATCCTCCATCATCGATCAGCATTATGATTTTTCTCCTTCTCAATATTGGAATGAACTTACTGGAATAGAGCAATTTCATACCAAGAATGCTCATGACAACATAATAAGGTCCCACGAACGCTTGTTGCTGCACAAATTCATGTGTCAACTGGTTTTTGATAAAACATAAACCAACAAGTGTTCCACAAAGGAACTATTTATATTATGGTGTATGGACCATAGCATTCCAGTTTGCACATCCACACATGTGTTAAATGTCATTGTTGCGACTCCGCACAAAAGGAACAACAATTTAAGAATGGGGTACATAGTGTCTGCCATTGCTGAATATTATGGCGTGGACTGAAATAGGTTAATTGTTCACCTCCCTGACTTCCTAAACCATCACCATTTATGGAGGGATAAAATCCTTAAGTCCTATAATATGGAATTTAGGGATATTAGCTAGAAGAAACATGTCAGAATTAGGGCCAGTCAGGCGAGCTCATGTTTAGCCCCGTTGTAGCAAGCAGACGAGGACTCCATTAGTGAAGAGTCTGAGGAAGAGGAAGAACATGGCTGGAAGGAAGTTTTGGATGCAATCTCCGAAACCAATAAGACATTTAAGGAGAACATCACAATGATGAAGGAGATGGCCTGGACACAACGACACCAGAGTCGGGATACCTGTCGGATCCATAGATAGTTCAAGGCTCAGGGCGTTCAGTTGCCACCTCCAACACCATCACTGCCTCCATCTCCATGAGATTTATGTCTAACCCATTTTTCTTTTTCAAATTAGTCTTTATTTTTATTCTTATCTTTATTTTATTGTTATTCACTTTCTGTTACTTTAATTCATGTTTCTTCTTTTCTTTTATGTGCTTGTTTGTTCCCTTCTCACATTAAGGACAATGTGTTGTGCAAGTGTGGGGAGGGTTATGTGTTTTACTTTTTATGTGATTTTGCATATGGTATGATAGTGTTAGGATGCATTTTGTGAATTGTTTGAATGTGTTAATGGCTTAGATGGACTGAAATTGATTTAACTTTAAACATAGTCTCTTAAGTTGTGAATAATCATTAACTCCTAAAATTAGTGAATTGGGGTCTTTGAATAAATATAGAGCTTAATTAGGATTTAATATAAGTTTAACACCCTCTAAATTGCCACATTCATTCATAATTTGAGGTCTTTCTACTTAAGTAGCTTAACTAGTATTTTTCATGGAAATGAGTAGCTAAAACAACAAGGTAGGTAATAAAAAAAGTGTTAAATAAATCACTATTTCGCTGACCTTCGGGTTATGAGTAGAGCTAGTAGCTAGTTGAAAATGTGATATAGCTAAGTAACCGGATTGACACGTAACACAAATGTGTGCCTTCATGACAAAAAGCTATAATGACGTTTCAACTAAGTTGTTTAATAAAAATGACTTAGTCAAGTAATTGACATTCATCACCAATGTTTGCCTCTGAGTAAAAGACTAAGTCCTTGTTTAAATAAAAAAAAGTGTTCTTAAATAAAACCTACCAGACTTGTAATAAACTTGACTTTTCATGAAAATATACTTAGGAACAGTTGCAAAGTCTTAAGGACCAAAGATTTATTAATGTGTGCGAGGAATTGAAAAGGGTAAATAAATTAACACTTGGATCTCGATTAATTTGCATATTTAGTTTAAAGCTCCTAGACACAGATTTTACATATTAATGATTTGATATAACTTGTATGATTGTGTTTAAGATTAAATCTATTTCATGAAGTTGAAGCCATTGCCTCATTTTTGCATTGTATGTTATGTGTTATTATGTGTTTGTTGTTTTGTTTGCTTAAGGACAAGCAAACGTTTAAGTGTGGAGATATTGATAGTTGTGATTTGCATTATGGTTTAGGGTTTAATTTGTTGTGTATTAAGTGTTAATTTGAGTGTTTAGTGCGTGTTTAGGTTAGAATTGTGTTAATTTATATGTTTAAGTATTTTTATGGGTTAGTATAAGTCTTTGAGCTTAAATGTTATTTTTTTGAGATACCTTGATGTATTTGTTAGTGTTTCAGGGCCAACATCGAAGAGTGACATAGATATGTGAACCAGACCACGATCGTGGCCTAAGGGACACAGTCATGATAGAGAGGAAAAGTTAGATGTTGGCCACGATCGTGGCTTATGTCGGGTAGACACACAAGCAAGAGGAAAAGTTAGGTTTCGAGGGATTTTTCGTACAGTTTCGACCCCAAAAAACTCTAGGGATGCCAAGGTATTTAAAGAATATAAAGGAAAAGGTATTATAGGATCTCTTTCAAAAGTTACATATGCTAACTCAAAGTTTCAAGAGCACAGAGGAGTGTTATAAGGAGATGGAGGTTGCTATGGCTATGGTAAACGTTAAGGAAGATAGGGAGTTGACAATGGCTCGATTAATTTATCTATTGAATATGAAAATTACCAATTTCATGGAGATAGATTTTTACGCAGAGCTAGAAGATATAAGGCATAGAGACTATTCAAAAGTAAACCTACAAATAATTTTTAAGTGCCTAGTGTAGGTTCTTTATCATAGAGTAAACCTTACTTTAAAAAGAAGGAAAAGGCTTCAAAGCCAAAGTATGAAGTAACATGATAAAAGGTGCAGGTACATATGATAGAGACAATTATGGTTCATTCCGTTTCTATAACTAAGAATTGAGACATTAAGTTTTTCAAGTTCTTGGGGAGAGGGCATATAATATCCTAATATCCCAACAAGAGAGTAATGATTATGGGGAAGGATGGAGAATTTGTATTTGAGAGTGAAGGGGGGGCAGGGGATGAGATGCTTGGTTTGGAGGAAGCTAGTGTTGAGGAGTGCATTGAGAGACTCGAGGTGGAAAGAAAGTTGACAACTAAAAAAGTGCTAAACATCTAAGTAAAAGAAAAAAGTGACAGAGTAAAAGGAAAACATTTTCCATGTTATATATGTCTTCAAGTATTGAGTGTGCAATATGATCATAGAAGGGGGAAGTTGTACAATATCTATTTTAGAGTTAGTAGAGAAGTTGGGGTCACTAACTATCAAACAACTTAATTCCTACAACCTATAATGGTTAAGTGAGAATAGGTAGGTCAAGGTAACAAACCAGTCAAGGGGTTAAGTGATGTAGTACCTATATAAGTTGATTACATTCTTTTAGGACATCCTTAGTAATTTTATTAGATGATAATGCATGATGGGTAGAAAAATATATATTCTTTTACCATAGACGACAAAACCAATCACTCTCTCTGTTTTCACTAAAACGAGTGTATGAAGACCAACTCAAGATGTATAAGAGTAAGAGAGAGTAAGAGAGAAGAAATGAAAGTGAATATATAACAAAATTTTAAACGTTTTTTGAAATAAAAAGAGAAAAACATAAGAGAAAAGGTGCAAGCTTGATAGCAAGAGTGTAGGATGTGAGATATATATTCTTACCCATACACCGTATGCTTTTTCTTATTTATGAAAAATATTGTTTCTAATAAAGGTGATACTAATGGTACCTTTCTAAGTGGTGTTATTTCTCTTTTTTAGAGGTTTGAGAATCTCTTCCTAGTGGATTACCATTTATGTAAGGAGTTGGGCACAAATTTAACTTCAATATAGGGATGTAGATTCTAAATAGACTAAACTATCAAAAAAATCTAGGGGAGACCAGTGAGATAAAAAAATTAAGCGAAGGATCTTTTAGAAAATGGCCATGTAAGTGAGATTTTAAACTTGTACATTATTTTTTTACCAGCATTAAAGAAAGATGGAATAGAAAGAATATATATAAACTATCATGCCATAAAAAAGAACATTGTTGCCTTTCTTAGATATATGGTAAATCTAAAGGGGGTAATTGAGGAGAAGTGACTTATTAGAGAATGGCTAACACCAAAAACCATAAGTAATGTTAGGAGTTTCTATGGATTGACTTTTTTTTATAAACAAGATAGAAGTTTACAAACAATCCACTAGGGTTTGTTCTTTAAAAAAATGATCTCCTTGATGGTTTTTATAAGAAAATTAGTAAACAGTCTCTTTACCAAAAAAGCAAGATTACAACTCGTGTAAGAAACTAGCAACTAAACTTCCTTGCAATCGATTGATTTTGTTCTTTAAAAAAATGATCTCCTTGATGGTTTGATGAATCTCAAATATTGTCTCTTTTAGAGTAGCATACTTGTTTTTTAATCTTCTGTTATTCCTTTAATTCCTTATCCCTTGTATATAAGTACCCAATGCAACAAAATAAGTTCAAAAGTGTCCATAGGAATGCAAGAGTGATCCATTAGCCATTGAATAGTTTTAGAGAAGGAATTTCATGTGAGGTGCCATTGACTAAATCTTTTAACCTCATTCCAAAAACCAGAAGCAATGTGACATTCAAAGAATAAGTGGTCCCGACATTCATCACATTCCCTACATAAGGAACATCTTTTGTCTACTAGCAGAAAGTGTAACTTTTCCATTGTGCTTAGTCTGTTCATCATAATTAGCCATAATAGAAATTATTTTTTGGGTAGCAGGAGGAAAAACTAACAATGAATAGCTTTACAAAACATATGCATTTCCTCCTTGATAATTTTATTTAAACATTTTTTCTTTTTCTTTTTCTTTTTCTTTTTCTTTTTCTTTTTCTTTTTCTTTTTCTTTTTCTTTTTCTTTTCTATTTTTCTTTCTTTTTCTTTCACTTTTCTCTTTTTCTTTCTTTGTTTTTGATAAAAAATTGAAGGAAGCTACATTGACATTCCAACAATTATAACCAATCCAAACATACGCACACCCCCACACTTATACTTTTGTAAATCCACAATCATGAACAATCAACAAATGCTCCACTAGCTTTAGGACTTGGGTAGGACATTTGGTTAGGTTTAAAGCATCTAATATGGTTAGCATAAAAAGAAAATGCAAATAAAGTTCAAAGGGTTTTATCAAAGCGAAAATTTTGTAATATCCCATTTTCCCATACTAGGGTCAGAACCCTAGGTTACTATAAATGGGAAATAACATTGAGAAATTAGGAAATGCATTTCATAGTAATGCATATCATTAACGTATACACACGTGAATTTTTTATTTTTATACATATTAGAAAGACTGTACATGCATTTATTTGACATATCCCAGGGTATAAATGATTTTACAGTGATTATGATGTGAATACCAAGTTTTATGTCTTGATTTTTAATTTGGTAAGTATAATTACTGATTTAGAATTTTGGTGAAACTTTGGGAGATCTCTAAAATTTTGGGTATTTTTGGATTAGGAAACATGCGAAGTGGCTAGGCAATTGATTTATGGTAATAGTAATAAATGACTTATGGCAGTAGAAATTATTGATAAATGACACTAGGATTAATTGACAAGTGTCATAGAAAATTAGAAGACAATTGGATTAGAAATTGGAGGACAAATGGACTAGTTATTAAAAGGACCCAAGTAGAGCCATAAAAATAAGACATACAGCAAGTGACAAGTGTCATGTCACTTGCCACACATCTATCCCACGATATTTTCACCTTATAAGAACATTTCATTTTCTTTCTCATCTTCTTCGTTACTTTCCTCTCTCCTTCTTCCCTCATGATTGTCTCTCCTTATGCCTCCTTCATATTGAACCGTGCTATCATCTTTCACTTTGTTACTTCAAGATCTTTGTCTTCTTCATTTTGTTACTAAAACCTAACCTAATCCACCCTAGAAAGTTGATGATCATATATGGATGCAGAGCTAGGGTTTTTACACGATTTGAAGAAGTTTGGAGTTTAATCAAGTAAGTATATTCTTGTTCTTCATGGCTTGCTTGATAGAAATGTTTTGATGATAGTTTAAAAGGTGAAATGGTCATGATAATAATGTTGGGTATATTTGTAACGTGGATGAAGAATGGGGATATTCATAGGTTGTTTGAATATGAACATAAGTGATGGTAGTTTAAAGTTGAAAATGGAGTTGATTTTATGCTAAATCGTGAATGAATGAATGGACATATTTTTTTCTTACTTTTGTGTTTATGATGAGTAATAATCTATGAATTGTTATAAGAATGTTTTTAAGATGGACTGATAGTTAAAATAGAGTTTGAATGAGAGTTGAAAGTTGATGAATGAAGAGATGTGTTAATTTCTTGTTTTTATGTTATTAATGAATGCAGAAGATTTGATGGATAGACGTATATGTTGTGTTCTGTTTTGAGAGTATGAAACCCATAAATTTTAGGCTATTGTATAGAGAAAATAAAATGGGGTTAAGGTTTAAAAAAGGTGAAGGAAAAGACTAGCAAAATGTTCTTGAAATTGGAAGAACTAAGATGGTAAAGAATGATGATGATATGTTCTATTTTGTATGATTGATGAACCTTAAGTCATGAGTTGTCTTATAAATGGTATTAAGATGAAATTGAGGTAAAAAGGATGAGGTTATAAAGTCTAAACGATGAACTATAGAGATGATTTTTTTGATGTATTATGAAAGAGATAAAATATGAAAAAAGTTAGGATTACATAAATGAATGGGATTAAGTAAATGATAATGAATCAATTAAGTAGAATTTATGAGTTTTAATGCAATCAACATGGTTTGGTTTTATCACGATCGTGGCCCTCACCCGTGACCGTGGCCAGTTCCATGAGCTTCTGTCATGATCGTGGCAAGGTACCATATGATCGTGGGCCAGAATATGGAGTGAAATGTTTTCTTTTAAATGATGTTTGAAACAAATAATGCTAAGGTACTTTCTTATGATGTATTTAAACTTAAATGAGACCTTGAATGAACCTATTTCATGAAGGATTAGGTGATTAAAGTGAGAAAGGGGTATTAGATATAAATAAATGATTGAGTGATGATGTTAAATGATCATGAGATGTGAATTAAGGAAATATACCCAGAATAGTCAAATTAGGCATGTATTATACATGACATATACATATGTGTATGAATGAATGTTTATATGATTGTGCAAATTAGTAATGTGTATAAATGTGTATTGCATAATATATAAGTGCAAATAGAACGACCGTATCTAGACATTGTTGGGACATCGAAGCAATAGCTATCTGGAGCATACTGTGAGTAACATAGATATTCTCACTAAAATTGTTTATATTTGTTTAGATTTAATTTATCAAACTAATAGTTATTTGCATGTGAAAATGTTGGACATTGATGGTCTGAGGAGTTTGATAATTGGGAATGTATTGGAAGTGCTTCATTGAATGTGAATGAGAAAGAAATAAGTGTAGTCAACGTGATTGTTGAATGCTAGACTACTGTTTGATGAAAATGTGAAAGTGAATGATTACATACTACATAATAATTAATGCATTTCATTACATGATATGCATGATCAGGTAAAGGCAGTTGTGACTAGAGTAGCTGAAAAAGAGCTTAAAGCTAAGAATGTGTATAAGAGCCAGAGGCTTAACATGTAAAATGAGCCTGGTATCCCCAACAAATATGGGATAATTATCAATGAGCCCGATATCTCCAACAGATATGGGACAGTTAAAAGACACTTGGTTACAACAACGTAACAATTAAAAGTGAGCCATATGTGCATTACATATATACAAATTTATAAGTGTTGAATGCATGATTGAAATGAATTGTTTGAACTACTCTGTAAGTGGAAATGTTAAATGATGTGGAATATTTGATTAAGTGAATTGACAGTGAAGTTGTTCATTATATGATGTTATGAATTATCTGTGATTGTAGAATGTGAACTGTTTGTGTGATTTGTTATAAGTGAGCACATCGATGATGGCTTGCTCACTGAGTTCGCAAATCTCATCAAAATTGCAACGTGGCTTTTCAGGTATGAGAGAGAAGATGTAACTTATAAGACATTTTAGGAGAAGTATAGTTCTTGTGTTTTACTTCTTATGTTTTAGACAACAAAAAATGGCTCAAAGGTCGATCAGCTGAGACTGAGGATTTAGTTAGAATCTTCTGTATAATTATCTTTCCATATAGACTATGTTGTAAAGAGCAATAGACTCTTATAAGCTTTTGGCGCTATATAGAAAAATAGCTTATGCATAAAAAGCTACAGTGTATTATGTTTTATTAATAGAATGAAGAATAGATCTTTTGGATATATTGTCTTTTATAAATGATGCCATAATTAGTGAATGTGATTGCTCTAGAGCACCTCTATGACGCATGTTCCCGAGCATCCACAGGATGTCAAGAAGGTGTCTTGTGGAGGTGGTGTTCTACAATTTTTGGTATCAAAACATGGTTTGGCATCCATAAGGACATATAGGAACATTAGACATGATATATCATAAGAAATTCAAATAGTAATCAAGGTAATTGTCTATTATAGGTCATCTGCCATAGATGACCAAGTCGGACAATCAGCTAACCTAGAATCAGTAGGCGCCAGTAGAGAGTCTTATGTACCTCGACCTAAGCAAATGCCTCCGAGAATTCCTGAAAGAAAGAAATGAGGTATGATAAATTAAGAAAGCAGGGGGCTGTAGACTTCTACGAAAGTATAAACCCTATTGAGGCCGAAGGCTGGCTAGAGAGAACCGAGAGGATTTTCAATTAGACGAGACTACGAGTCAGACAAGAAGTTCGATTACGTGGTTTCATTACTGCAAGGTCTAGTGTACCAGTGGTGGAAGACTGTTCCATGTGGTACCTGATAGATGTGATTTGCATCATATTTTAGGGTTTAATTTGTAATGTAATAAGTGTTAATTTTAGTGTTTAGTTTGTGTTTAGGTTAGAATTGTGTTAGTTTATGTGGTTAAGTGTTTTTATGGGTTAGTATAAGTCTTTGAGCTTAAATGTTATGTTTTAAAGATACCTTGATGTGTTTGTTAGTGTTTCAGAGCCAACAAAGAAGAACGGAGTAGTTTCGGAGACTTTCGAGCCAAAACCACAGCCCACAATCATGGCACAATATTATGCCACGATCGTGGCAAAAAGATGTGAGCCACCAAGATCTAAGTCATAATCATGACACTTTGGTCACGATTGTGACAGAGAGATTTGAACTAGGTCAAAATCGTGGCCTGCGTAGAGCAGACACAAAAATAAGTGAAAAATCAAGTTTTGAGGAATTTTTCGAACCGTTTCAACCCCGAATCAATCTTAGGATTTCCAAGGTATTTAAGGAACATAAAGAATAGAAGAGAAGAGCTTTTTGCATTAGCCAAATTCTGAAAACCCTAGAGAGCTTATCGAGAGATTTGAGGAGAAATTGAAAGAAAAGAGACACAGAGAAGAAGCCTATGCGAAGTACTTCCCGGAACAGGAGGTTTTCCACTGTTGCTGCCTCCATTAATCCATTCCACTCATATTTTTTATTTTATTTCACTTTTATTGATGTATAGAATTGGGATAGTCATTGAGAATAAGTTTTGTTGAATGTTGATTTATGTTTATACTCACCTTCGGAATTTTTATCTTTGAGACTAATGAAGTTTGATTTATTGTATTTTTATTGAGTTATTGTGATTCAATTTTTGTTCTTAATAATTTAGTACTAAACTGAGAGGGTGAACTGAGTGAAATTCATAAATTGGGCTAACAAGAGTTAGGTAGTTTGATAGATTAAGAATTGAATCAAACTAGTAAAATTGTGTAACAAGAGATCATGTATAGGTTTTCGGTAGGTTATTAAATAATTTTAGAACTAATTTAGCTTTTGGGTTAAATGGAAATCGAGATATTACAATTTCATATTATAAATTAGGGTTAAAGATTATAACTTGAGATAGATTATAATTCAGTGATTCCATAATCAATTAGGTTTTCATTAAGGTCAGATTAAAACCCCTTTCTCTCAATTGGTAGTTCTTAGGTTGATTCTTGATTGAGTTGTGCAAATTGCTATCTTGTTTATAATTTTTAAATTTAATTCTTGAGATTGATTATTGATTGATTAATTATCTACCTAGTTGTTTATTTCAATTATTTGCATATTTGAGTTAAGCCTTAGATTTTAGGATTAAATTACTCCTCCTCGTGGGATCGATACCTTAGGTACTGCGCAAATGACCCGTGCATCGTCGATCAGTACCACCCGACCTTGCGAGTTAAAGTGGGAAGATTTCCTGAAGATGTTTAAGGAGAATTACATATCCAAGATATATTTGGATATAAAGATAAAGGAGTTTCTGGATATGAAGCAAGGCAATCTCTCTATAGTAGAGTATGAGATAAAGTTTAATGAACTGATTGGATATGCTATTGTCTTGATTCCTACTGAAGAAGACAAGTGTAGAAGGTTTGAAGATGGGTTGAATATGGAGATAAAGACGAGGCTGGCTATAATGAATCTGAGTAGTTTCTTTAAATTGAGAGCAGCCTCGATCCTAATAGAACAACTGTTAAGTGATGGACAAGGAGGATACCGACAAGAGTCTAGAATGAAGAGACTTAGTGAATCTCAAGTTGATTCTGAAAGAAGGTTCAGTAAGTGCCAAAATATATCTTTTCAACCACCGGTTAGATCAAGACAGTTGGGGCTTAGACAGAGGGGCAGTTTTGTGCAATCTGGTATAGGAAGAGGTCTGATATCCGGACAGTCACAATAACTGCCTAACTGTGAACATTGTGGGAAGAGGCATAGTGGGGAGTGTTGGAAGTTAACAAGAGCTTGTCTTCAATGTAGCTCCTACGAACATCAGATCAGAGACTTTACCATAGTTTTTGGGGCGCAGTCTGGAATAAGAAAAGGAATGGTAATTGAGACAACTGTCCAGAAGAGTCGAGCTAGTGGATCTAGACAGAGATGCAGAGGTAGAGGCAGAGTGAGTTCAGGGAGTCTTACTGTTAGGACAGAGGTGCGGAGCAACCACCTGCAGTCTCAAGCCAAAGTCTATGCGATGACTAGATAGGAGGCTCAGAACTCCCTAGATGTTATTACAAGTGTTGCCTATCTTTAAGTTTGAAGCTTTTGCATTGCTAGATTCGAGATCTAAGCATTTTTTTATTGCACCGCATCTGACATCTAAACTGTATTGTGATAAGGAATTGTTGAAATGTGGATTAGAAGTGAGTACATGGATAGGTAGTACTACAGTAAGTGAAGTCTGTAAAAGGTGTATAATTTGAGTTGATCAGGTAGAATTGGAAGTTGAACTGATTGTATTACAGTTAAAGGAGATAGATATTATTCTAGGTATGGATTGACTCACTGCTCATAGGGCGATCATGAACTGCTACACTAAGGAGGTAATACTTGAATCTCCTAATCAGTTGAGAGTGATATGTCGAGGTGTTAGCTAAGTAATGTCAGCTAGATTGATATCATCAATGAGTGCATTGAGATTGATCAAAGGTGAATGTGAAGCTTATTTAGCTAAAATAGTTGATACTTGTATTGAGCAAACTGTGCAGGATATTCCTATTATTAGGGAATTCCTGGATGTATTCCTGTCGAGTTATCTGGTTGACCCCCAAATAGGGAAACGAAGTTTACGATTGACTTAGTTTCAGGTGCTACTTCTATATCTATTGCTCCATATAGGATGGCATCTGTGGAACTAAAGGAACTTAAAGCTTAGTTATAGGAGTTATTGAATAAAGGTTTCATCAGACCTAGTGCATCACCATAGGGAGCACCATTTTTTTTGTAAAGAAGAAAGAAGAGACTCTAAGACTGTGTATCGACTATAGACAGTTGAATCGGGTAACAGCAAGGAACAAGTATCCATTGTTGAGGATTACAGGGAGGAATAAGTATCTGTTGTTGAGGATTTATGACCTACTAGATCAGTTGTAGGGAGCTCAGGTGTACACTAAGTTAGACTTGAGATCGAGGTACTATCAGTTGAAGATAGCAGAGGCTGATGTACCAAAAAGTGCATTTAGAAACAGATATGAGCACTTAGAGTTTTTAGTGATGCCGTTTGAGTTGACTAATGCTCCAACTGCTTTTATGGCTTAGATGAATAAGGTATTTCATGTAGCAACACCACATTGCTATAGATTACATACCGGGATACCCTAAGGTCATTCCAGTATATAATCTATAATAATGGCATGTTAACTATCTCACCTTCACTTTATAACATGGCAACATATCCAACTTAATCATGGCATCAACTATATA
>JANIIA010000005.1:44360546-44376423 GCA_027478495.1 Erythroxylum alaternifolium
CATTCAACTTTCGTTGAGCATTCAGAATTCAGTGGCAAACATATATCATTCAAATGTCAGATGCAAATATAACACTTTCAATACATTCCCGACAATGAAACTCCTCAGACAAGTAAAGTCTAAAATTTATATTCAGATCACAACAGTTCAATAATTGAAAGTTAAACAGAATAAATCAAACAATCCTAGGAAGATCATCTAAGTTGACTCATAAATGCTCCTTTTTGTTTATCGCCCTAAGTCCCGGCAATGTCTAGATGTTGTCGCTTAATGGGTTCCTCTAAAACATATCATGCATACACATATCACAATTTTTCACAAATATGAATTTATTTATGCACATTCATGTATACTGAATACGTAAAATGCATGTTCATGACAATTCTGGGTTACTTATCATTGTTCTTGTCACAATATTTATTCATATATCAATACTCTATTTAACAATCCAGAATTGTCTAAAAATATACTTTCGGGTCTACTTTGCATGATTATTATCATCAGTAAAGTGAAGTAATTTGGTAACATTTCCTTCTGGAACATTGTTCTCCCATGTCTATGAGATATGCTCACAATACCACGGACTTTGTACATTTCAACTTTTGGCTAGTACATGATCATACCCTCGACAGTGTACAACTCATATCTCTCAATTCCCATATCCAAAAATTATAAACGTTATAGCAATCAAAATATAAGAGAATAAACTACAAATTTTGTGAAGACACCTTTATCTAATTCGGCTTCTCTCAATACATTTTATCCAATATCAACAGGATATGATTTCTGTCTCAGGTAGTACTACAGCCTCAGTCAAGACTCAATTTCGAGCCAGGTTTTAAAATGCTTAGAGACAGAATTAAAATTTGACTTCTTCAAGAAAGTTGTATCCATATGACTCTAATTTAATCTGAATTAATAATCAACTCATTGAAAAATCTACAGATCAAGATATACTCAAAATACCGAAGCATGTTCAATGAAAATGTTCCAATTCACTTCCTTATTTGCATCCTAAATTCATCAATCAAATCTTTCCAGAATGACTTTAGATGGCTATATATTTTCTTGAAGAGGAATACAAATTTTTTATTAGTTTTTTGGTTCAAAAATCAAGTCATTTGGAGGTCAGAAGAAGAAGTTATAGCCAAAAGAATGAAGGATGTTCAAAATTGTCAAACATCATTGTGCACTACCTTTTGTTCCAACTTCTTCCAGTCCTTCCCAAAATAGACCTTCGGGTCAATCTTTCATGGTTATTTTGAAAAGGAATATGAAGGATTTAGGCAAAACATTCTTCTTAAAAATTGTTCCTTTATGCCTTAAGGTTCTAATGAAGCTAATTTCATGCAATTTTGTTCTGTATTCTGAAAGTTATACTAAAAACACTACAGACTGTTCCCAAACCATGACAGAATCCCAAAGTAAACTTCAAGCTAAATTTTGAAACTTTTAAAGACCGAATTCAACTTATATTTCTTCATGAAAAATATATCTCTATGTCTCTAGTTTACTATAAATCAAACTCCATCTAGTTTGGATAATCATAGGTCAAGTTATGTCCTAAATACATATGTATATTCAGTAAAATACTGCATATATCATGCTCCAGCTCACTTCAATCTTTCATCTTGTTAAGCATATCACCGAATCTGATTCTTCCTTCATCACCACACATGAATCAACACCATTTACGCATGCAGCAATCCACAAGCATTAAAATGTAGACCTTTAAGCATGCATCCAGTTACAAACATTAAAACCTTAACAAAAATCATTTACACTATCATAAAACTTAAAGCATTACTTACTTGGTTTATACTTCACACTTCAGTAAAATTCCAGAATTTATCAAATTTTTAGTGGAGAGAGTCAAGGATAGAGAGAGGCAACTAAAAACCCCAAATGGGTTGGAGTGATTCAGCTCTTGTTTTGTTTTTTTAAGGTGAAAAGTTGGTAATTTAACTAAAAGCCAAAATACATAAATGAGCAAGAAGAGAGGTTTGATGGTGGAGAGTTTCAGTGAAGCAAACAAACAAGAAGGAGGTCTTTATGTTTTCGGTGAAAGCAAGGAAGAGTTGCAGAAACATTCTTTTCCTAATGACTAGGTGTCTCTCTTAAGGCTGGACACATGTCTCCAATGCATGTGTTACATGTGTCCTCCAAGTAAGGCTACCAATTGTCACTAAACTCTTTGTCCACATGTCATACATTAATTGATCCATTTGTCACTCCATAATTTATCCATTTTTCAATTAATAAATTTTTTCTTATTTCAATATTTTTCCTATTCTTAAATACCTCAATTTTCAATAACTTACCTAAAATTCACCAAAATTTCAAAATAATAATTATTATCGCCACATAAATTTTGTAACACAATTAATCTAAAATTCACACTTTAATCACATTAAAAATCACTTATACCTAGAAAAATGTCAATGAATGCATGTACAATTATTTCATGAATGAAAAAATTATTCACGTGCATGTGTATGCCATATAATGCATGAAATGCATTTCTAAATTCTCAATAAATTCTTATATAAAACATCCTAGGGTTCTAACCCTAATCATGGGATAATGGGATGTTACATTTCAACCTTATTTAGATCATTTCGTGACTGTGTTCATTGATGACATCTTTGTGTATTCGAAGAACAGAGAGGAGCATGCTGAACATTTGAGGTTAATCTTACAGATCATAAGAGAAAAATAATTATATGCTAAATTCAGTAAGTGTGAATTCTAGCTTAATCAAGTAGTATTTTTTGGGCATGTAGTAACTAGATAAGGCATATAAGTTGATTCGAAAAAAGAAGAAGCAGTGAAGAAATGGGAAGCTCCAAGAAATGTGTTAGAAATTTAGAATTTTCTGGGATTAGCTAGTTACTATCGGAGGTTTTTCGAGGGTTCTCATTAATCTCAACCCCTTTGACAAAACTTCTAAGGAAGAATGTGCCTTTCTGATGGAATGATGAATGTCAGAGAAGTTTTAAGGAACTGAAGCATCGATTAACTACAACACCGATGTTAACTATTCCATCTGGATCTAAAGGTTATGTGGTGTATAATGATGCATCACACCAGGGGTTAGGATGTGTACTAATGCAGCATGGTAGAGTGATAGCATATGCATCGAGATAGTTGAGGTCTCATGAGTTCAATTGCCCAATATATGATTTAGAGCTTACTGCAGTAGTGTTTGCCTTAAAAATTTAGAGACATTATTTGTATGGAGAGATATTCCAGATATATACTGATCATAAGAGTTTGAAGTATCTATTGAGTCAAAAAGAGTTTAATATGAGACAAAAAAGATGGGTTGAATTGTTGAAAGATTATGACTGCACAATTGAGTATCATCCGGGAAAAGTTAATATGGTATCTGATGCATTGAGTAGATAATCCAATAGCATTATGGCTCAAATTCAGTTATCAAGGTTACCAAGCCTAGTTCAATTGAGAGCATTGAATGTTGAGTTGAATCTAGAACAGAATGAGGCATTGATAGCTACATTGAAACTGAGACCAATGTTGCATGATAGAATTGGAAAAGCTCAAGGCAAAGATCTGGAATTAGTGAAGCTTATAGAGAAGTTGAAGGTGAATTCGAATTTTGAGTTTGAATTGAGAGATGGGACACTGTGGTTAAAGCAAAGGTTATGTGTACCCGATATTGAGGATCTAAAGAAAGAGATTCTAGGGGAAGCATATATACCTACTTATGCTATGCATCCAGGTACTACTAAGATGTATAATATGTTGAAACAACATTTTCGGTGGTCAAGGATGAAGAAGCAAGTAGCTAACTATGTGGCTAAATGTTTAACTTGCCAATAGATAAAAGCCGAACATCAGGCTCTAGTTGGGAGGTTACAGTCACTACATATTCTGGAGTGGAAATGGGAACGAATTACTATGGACTTTATTATGGGTTTGCCGAGAACTCCAAGGCAACATGATGCTATATGGCTTATTGTGGACCATTTAAAAAAGTCAACCCATTTCTTACCTGTGAGGGAGAATATGACATTGGATCAGTTAGCTTAGAGATATGTGAATGAAGTAGTGATAGTACATGGAATCCCAGTGTCCATTGTATCAGACAGGGATCTTAGATTTACTTCGAGATTTTAGAGAAGCTTACAGACAGCCATAGGTACGAAGTCAAACTTCAGTACTGCATTTCATCCTCAAACAGATGGACAGAGTGAGAGAACGATTAAAATTGTTGACGATATTCTTAGAGCTTGTGTATTAGAGTTTCAAGGAGTATGGGATCAGCATATAGTTTTGATTGAGTTTGCATATAATAACCATTATCATAGTAGTATCAGTACGGCACCGTACGAGGCATTATACAACAAAAAGTGTCATTTACCATTATATTGGGATTAAACGGATCTAAGGATTATAGAAGGCCCATAACTGATCCAAGATACTGTTGATAGAGTGAAACTAATCTGAAATATAATTAAAGTGGCACAAGAATGATAGAAGATTTATATGGATCAACACCGGAGAGACAAAGGGTATCAAGTAAGAGACAAAGTGTTTATGAGAGTATTACTTTGGCGAGCAGTGCTAAGGTTTAATAAAAAGGGTAAGCTCAGCCCTAGATACATTGGTCCATGTGATATCATCGAGAGAATTGGACCACTGGCATACAAGTTAGCACTGCCTACTGAAATATCTCAGATACACGACATGTTCCATGTGAGTATGCTCCGGAGATATCGGTCTGATTCAACACGTGTGTTGCCTTCTCATAAGGTTGAAGTTGCTAGTAATCTAAGTTATGTAGAGGAACCGATAAAGATAGTGGGATATCAAAATAAACATTTGAAAAACCGAACGATTCCTTGGGTGAAAGTCATATGGAAAAATCATTAGAGTGAGGAAGCTACATGGAAACGAAGGAGCATACGAGGAGACAATACCCCTACCTTTTTGAACAATCAGGTAAGAATTTCGAGGACGAAATTTAATTAAAGAGAGAAAATTTGTAATATCTAGTTTTTCAATACTAAGGGTTAGAATCTTAGATTCTGTAAATGGGAAATAGCATTGAGAAATTAAGAAATGCATTTCATCCTCATGCATATCATTAACATATACACACGGGAATTTTTTATTTTTATACACATTACAAAGACTGTACATGCACTCATTTGACATATTATGGGGTATAAATGATTTTAAAGTGATTATGATGTGAATCGCGAGTTTTATGTCTTGATTTTTTATTTGGTGAGTATAATTACTGATTTAGAATTTTGGTGAAATTTTGGGAGATCTCTAAAATTTTGGTTATTTTTGGACTAGGAAAATGTCAAGTGGAATGACAATTGATTTATGGTAGTAGTAATAAATGACTTGTGGTAGTAGAATTATTGATAAGTGACACTAGGATTAATTGACAAGTGTCATAGAAAATTGGAAGACAATTGGATTAGAAATTGAAGGATAAATGGACCAGTTACTAAAAAGACCCAAGTAGAGCCATAAAAATAAGACATGTGGCAATTGACAAGTGTTATGCCACTTGCCACACATCTATCCCATGATATTTTCATTTTGTAAGAACATTTCATTGTCTTTCACTTGGTTCTTGCATTCATCTTCTTCGTTACTTTCTTTTGTCCTTCTTCCCTCACAATTGCCTCTCGTTATACCCCCTTTACATTGAACCTTGCTATCATCTTACACTTTGTTACTTCAAGATCTTTGTCTTCTTCATTTTGTTACTAAAACCTAACCTAATCCACCCTAGAAAGTTGATGATTGTATATGCATGGAGAGCTATGGTTTTTACGTGATTTAAAGAAGCTTGAAGTTTAATCAAGTAAGTGTATTTTTATTCTTTATGGCTTGCTTGATAGAAATGTTTTGATAATAGTTTAAGAGGTGAAATGGTCATGATAATAGTGTTGAGTATATATGTAACATGGATGAAGAATGGGGATATTCATGGGTTGTTTGAATATGAACATAAGTGATGATAGTTTAAAGGTGTAAATATAGTTGATTTTAAGCTAAATTGTGAATGAATAAATGGACATATTTTTGTCTTGTTTTATGTTTCTGATGAGTAATAATCTATGAATTGTTATAGGGATATTTTTGAGATGGATTGATAGTTAAAATAGTGTTTGAATGAGAGTTGAAAGTTGATGAATGAAGTGTTATGTTAATGTCCTATTTTTGTGTTATTAATGAATGTAGAAAATTTAATGGATAAATGTATATAATTTGTTCTATTTTGAGAGTATGAAAACCATGCATTTTAGGCTATTATGTAGAGAAAATAGAATGGGAGTTAAGGTTTAATAAAGGTGAAGGAAAAAACTAGTAAAATGTTCTTGAAATGAGAAGAACTATGATGATAAAGAATGATGATGATATATTCTGTTTTTTGTATAATTGATGAACCTTAAGTCATGAGTTATCTTATAAACGGTATTGAGATGAAATTGAGGTAAAAAGGATGAGGTTATAAAGTCTAAATGATAAACTATGGAGATGATTTGTTTGATGTATTATGAAAGAGATAAAATATGGAAAGAGTTAGGATTACATGAATGAATGGGATTAAGTAAATGATAATGAATTAATTAAGTAGAATTTATGAGTTTTAATGCAATCAACATGGTAAATAGGTTTGTATGAAATGAAATTGCCTAAATGGACATGAATTATGGAAAATTTGGAGTGATAGTGTTGTATTTGAGTGTGAAGAATTGTGGAAAAATGAAGGAAGAAAAGTAAGGCACGATTGTGGCATAGTCCCCACGATTGTGGCCTAGTAAAAATTTGGTTCTGCCATGATCGTGACCCTCACCCATGACCATGGCCATTAGCTTATGTTATGATCATGCCAAGGTGCCCTATGATCGTGGGCCAGCATATAGAGTGAAATGTTTTCTTTTAAGTGATGTTTGAAACAAATAATGCTAAGGTACTTTCTTATGATATATTTAGACTTGAATGAACCTAGTTCATGAAGGATTAGGTGATTAAAGTGAGAAATGGGTATTAGATATAAATGAATGATTGAGTGATGATGTTAAATGATCATGAGATCTGAACTAAGGAAATATACCCAGAATAGTCAAATTGGGCATGCATTATACATGACACATATACATATGTGTATGAATGATTGTTTATATGATTGTGCAAATTAGTAATGTGTGTAAATGTGTATTGCATAAGATAGAAGTGCAAATAGAACGACCGCATCCAGACATTGTCGAGATATCGAGATAATAGCTATCTAAACGATACTATGAGTAACCTAGATGTTCTTACTAAAATTGTTTGTATTTGTTTGATTTAATTTATCGAACTGATAATTATGTGAATGTGAAAAATGTTAGACATTGATGGTCCGAGGAGTTCGATAATTGGGAATGTATTGGAAGTGCTTCATTGAATGTGAATAAGAAAGAAATAAGTGTACTCAACATGATTGCCGACTGTCACACTATTGTCCGATGAAAATGTGAAAGTGATTGTACATGATAAATGAAAGTGAATGATTACATATGATGTGATAATTGATGCATCTCATTATATAATATGCAAGATTAGATAAAGGCAGTTGTGACTGGAGTAGTCAGTGAAAAAGAGCTTAAAGCTCAGAATGTGTGTAAGAGCCAGAGGCTCAATATGTAAAATGAGCCCGGTATTCCCAACGAATATGAGACAGTTATTAATGAGCCTATTATCTCCAACAAATACGAGACAATTAAAAAGGCATTCGATCACAACAACGTAACAATTAAAAGTGAGTCACATGTGCATTAAATATATATAAATTGATATGTGTTAAATGCATGATTGAAATGAATTGTTTGAGTTGCTCTGTAAATGGAACTGTGAAATGAAGTGGAATATTTGATTAAGTGAAATGTCAGTGAAGTGATGTTCATTATTTGATGTTATGAATTATCTCTGAATGTGGAATGTGAACTGTTTGTGTGATTTGTTAAGAGTGAGCACATCGATAATAGCTTGCTCACTGGGTTCGTAAAACTCACCAAAATTGCAACATAGCTTTTTAGGTACGAGAGAGGAGATGTAACTTCTAAGACATTCTAAGAGAAGTATAGTTATTATGTTTTGGACAATAAGAAATGGCTCAAAGGTCGGTCAACTGAGACAGAGGATTTAGTTAGAATCCTTTGTATAATTCTCTTTCCATGTAGACTATATTGTAAAGAGCAATAAACTCTTATAAGCTTTTGACGTTGTATAAATAAATGGCTTATACATGAAAAGCTACAGTGTATTATGTTTTATTAATAAAATGAAGAATGGATCTTTTAGATTTGAACCTTGTTCCTACATGACCCGGTCAATTCGATTAGGTATTCGCCATCTATTTTTCTTGTTTAACTCTTTGACAATATGAAAAAACCAAAAGCTCTGCCCCCCTCTCTATCGATCCAAGGGATGGAAGGGTAAAGGCCTTTGGTGTCCCCTCCAATCAAGAATTGGGGCCGCATAATCACTAGCCAATAGAATATATAGAAGAGTTATATATCGGACCAATACTCTTACTGATCTATTAAAAAAAAGTCGATCTACGCTAGGGGAATTAGTAATGTTCAGGAGAAATTAGTATAAGAATTCGTGGACACACTTCTTGATAATGGAATCCACAAAGAACCAATGAGGGAAGATCATAATAAGGTTTACAAGTTGTTTTCATATGTAATTGGAGGCAAAGAGGGAAGATTGTCATAATTAGTGAATGTGATTGCTCTAGCGCGCCTCGTTCACGGCACATGTCCTCGAACATCCACAAGATGTCAGGGAGGTGTCTTGTGGAGTGGGTGTGCTATAAATTTCATATCAATAGGTAGGCTATTTTGCTAATGTAGCTTATGAAACAAAGAACGCCTATATTATTTTCATGTTAATACATGTGATAAAAATATGGTTTTGAATAGAAAATCAAAGCAAAGTTAGGATGTATATGTTATGAAGGTCGCATATAAATAAAAGAAAATGAGACTAATATAGATGTGTCAGTCTATAAAGGCTCAAAATCTTACTAGCTTATGCTACGACTAGTCACTACTCTTCTAAAGATATTGCATATTGACCAATCACAAGAGTAAAAGAACATGCTCAAGTTGCCATGGATTTTTTCTAATTGATTCACTCTCTAGTTATAACTATATAACCCTAGAAGCAATAGAAAAAGAGCATATGTTTGTTTATTTGTATGATTCTCTCTCTCTTTTTGTTTGAAAACTTTAAAACATGTAAGAATAAACAAACTTAAAAATACACATATATATAAGAAACAAATACAAAAATGTAAAGGAAAAGAAATAAACCTCCCTTAGGTTATCTCCCAAATAGCGCCTTTGTTTATTATCACTGGCTCAAATCCTTGCTTTTCTCCTTATGTGACAAAATTATGATCTTAAGGTGTCATAGTTTGCGCTTCCTCCACTTAAGCTTGTTTAGGATAGGGTCTTAGTTGATGATCATTCAAATATATTGGCTTCCTTTTCCTCAAATTCTTAATCTCTATTGAGTCTTTGAACTCTTGTAATATCTAGAATATTTCTTCACCTTTTTCCTCCTTATTTAATTTCTCCAACCTGCTAGGTCAAGGGGAAGAGTTAGTCTCAACAATAATTATGGACTCAATACTCATCAATGAGATAAATGATATATCCTTGTCTACTTCGAGCTCCTCCTCCACTTCTTCTTCACAGGCAATTACTTGAGTAATCATCTCAAGATTCTCAACCTCCTTTCCACTCTGCAAGGTCTTTGCACTAACGTCTCTTGAGTACACCTCAGGTTCAGATGGTTGCTTCTCTTTGCTTTGTGATTCCAGGTGGTTGATAGTTCCTGCCATTTGGTTTATCTCACTTACAAAGGTTAGGAATCGAAACATTATATCTTGCTGGAACCATTTAAAATCCTATTGAAACTGCTTTACACCTTAGTAAAATTACAAAGTATTAGCAACACAAACATTAACTAAATCTTCTAGATATGTACCTGAGTTTTACTGCCTCTCCAAATTTTGGATGCTAGAGCTTGTATCTTGCGAAAATTGCCTTACATCCTGTTGGAATTATAAAGCATTAGTGATAAAAACATTAAATAATTCTTCCAAGGGTGTACTTGAGTTATAATAAGAAGCTTCTAATCTATGCTGGAATTGTTATGTGTCCTACAAACTATCAAGGAAGTAATTTTTTTGGTTATCCCATCCATCAATAAAGTTCGTATGATCACTCCAAACTTACTTAGAGGATTAGGGATATGAGTTATAGGAAAATTTTCCATCAAAAGCATTGATAGTATCCAGTAGTGACATATGTCATTCCATGTTTCCTTTTTACACACAAACACAAACAAACGTGAAAAGATAAAGAAAAAATGCAAAAAATTAATTAGAAACAAATATGTACAAAATACCGTACTACCTGGCAACGATGCCAAAATTGATAGCCCGTCATAACACTACAAAAATAACTAGACTAAAAACTATAACTAGTGATGAGTCTAGGTCGACCCCATAAAGAGTGTATGTAAAGCTCTTGTAATGAAAATAATCGATGTTCAGGTTATAGGGGTTTGGTTTAGTTTTAACTAAGAAAAAATTGAAACTAAACTAACAAAAGAAAATTAAATCAAATATCACAAAAATAAGAAAAGTGATGAATGCATTAGGGATCTGTTCATTGGTTCAATCTCTGCCTATACACAACTGAACATACTTCATTGCATTTTTATTCTCATACCTCTCCTAGCAACTATTAATTGTCAGTTAACAACAAGCTTTGTTAACCTCGGTTTTCCCTTAATTCGTGTTTAATTAAAACAAGCTCTTTAATTAAACCTAGGTATAAAACAACCTAGAATAAGCTCTCTAAATTTAATCAGATAACCATAATACAAGTTAGGAAAATAGAGTAATCAAGGCAATAACCACATAAGCTCGAGTTATTTAACTAAGGTTACGTTAACCCTAATGATTCGACACTATTAGTTGTCACAAATGAATCCAAACACAACAATTATGTATTACATTTAAGATTTTAGTAATGGGCTCGTACACAAGCAATCTAATGAGAACGAGAATAATGATCATTCATACATGAAAGCCCAAATCTATAAGCATAGGATATCTTATTCAATCCCTAAAGAGAGAAAAAAACAACAAACACAATGTAGATATACTTAAATGTGTTCTTTGATGTTGATGTCACCTTCAAATTGGGATAGGGACACCTTGATCTCTAAAGGATGAGAGCTCTGTCACCCCTCTTTTTTCCTAAACAATCCATCACGATTTCCCTGAATGGTGTCTCTTCTATCTGCCCTCAACATATTCTATTTATGGTGAAAACTAGGGTTCGGGTACCAACGTGTCAAAAGTCACAGGTATAACTTGATAACTTATAACCATGAATGGCCTCATTGAAGCTCACGGTCGTGAACCTTCATGTCATGGGTGTCACATGTCATAGCCGTGAGTTGATAGTCATGGCTATGACTTTTGGTACATAGTCGTGAGTCTTGCACTACCTCAATGTGCTCTTCATTTTATGCATTTTCTTGTCTCCTATTTACTCTAATCCTTCTCCTTCTTATTCCATAAAGATAATTGAGTGTGAATCTCAAGAAGAAGCCTCAAAGAATGTGCTTTCAATCTCAACCTTCACATAAATGTGTATAATCAATCGTCATATTGTTCTCGTACCACTCTTTGAAACTATTAAATGTAGACTAACAACAAGCTTTATTAATCTTAGTTTTTCCGTAGATTATATCTATTTAAAACAAACTCTTTAATTAGGTATAGCTATCAGACAACTTATAGTAAACTCTCTAGATTTAGTGAAACAATCGCATTATGTAAGTTGCAGTAACTTCATTTATTGTATTCTTTGTCCTATTTTCACCCGAACTCATCTCCTTTACTCGCACAAAGGCAAATAATATTAAACATCAATAAAAAGGAATAAAGGATATGAGTGAAACTCATTTTGGTTCTTATTCTTCCAGCATATGCCTAAAATAAAATATAAACTAAGATATGTATCTCAATTGCATCATAACATTGATCATTATGCATTAGGGAGTAAATATGAGATTTAACGATCAAAATCACTGCAACTGCATTAAAATAAGAACTTATATGCTAGAATTTAAGAAAAATATAACTAACTTAATACACTTTTATGAACTAGAAATAAAAATAATATGAAACATATCCTACTTATATTTCCTCCCAAGTAGCACTTCTTTATCGTCATTAGCTTGACGTAGTTGTCATGTCTACCCTTATCCTGGGTCTATTATGAGGGGCTTGTTTTCACCTGCTTCACCCTATGGCAGTTTAGTAGCCCGCAAACAAGCCACTAATTAAAAAATAATAAGAAGGACATAACTGATAAAATTAAGAAATCTAAATAAGTTCAGCAATGCCCTTTTCTATAACAAATTGTCAATAAAATAGGGAATCATGAAACTTCCTGAATTTTTAATTGAATCCAGTAGTTTGTCTTGTAAGAATGTGAATTGCTCCTCTTCTTTTACAATCACTTTCATCCCCTCTTGTTCTTCCGCTTCTTGAATAGAGACTTATTTTCCTCAACCTCTATATTCTTCGTCCTCTATTCTACTTTCTCTTCTTGAATAGTAAATTCATTTATGAATTCAAAGTTTGTCTGCTCATCACTCTGAGGCATTAATGGGCTCCAATAACATACTTTATATGGCTCAATGTCTTCAAGCAAAGAAAGACTTTCTTTAAACACATAGTGGCTAGCTTCACTGTTATTAAGGTGTTCCATTAAAGATTCAGACAAAGCGTAAATGTTCAAAGCTTTAGCATAAGAGTTGCTCCACTCTGAATTATTAGTATGCTCATATGGTGTGTTTTGAGGCCATTTTTGTAAGCAATATGGATGCTACCACATATAATTTGGTACTTGACATTGAAAATTGTGGTGGTTACCCCCACAAATGTCACAACACAAGATGGATGTTGATTATGCTTTCATGTCACTTGGAAGACTCCCTACATTTCATGTAGAATATATAGTGGTTAACCAACCCATTTGAACTTACATATTGTGAATAGAAGTAGCATGATTCTTTGCTACTTGATCGAATTTCTCTTTTTGACTCGTGAATTTGGAATTCATCATATCTATAAACTTTTCCATCTTTGAATCCCATAAACTAGACTTATCTTGCTTAAATCCCAGTGGGCCTTCATTTCTTAATTAAGTCCTTACCTTATTATTCCATGAATAATTTGAGTGGTACTACCACCTAATATTATATGTGTTAAAGTAACTCCCATCTATTCTGTAATGCCTTCACTAGGTTAGGGAAAAAGGTCTACAAGTTGCTCAGTTTAAAGTTGTTGTTTTTTTGTGCCTTATGTTCGGGCACTTGCAATCACACAAGAAAAGTATTACAATACTTAAATTAAAGGAATTCAAATTGAATAAGAAGCTAAATTAATCCCCAATAACGACACCAAAATTTGTTGATAAGTTTTATATAAAAGCTTTCAATGCTGCAAGTATACGAATCATAACTTATATAGTACCGATGGTATTATTCTCACGAGGACTAAGTAGACATCCAACAACTAAAATAAAACTTTATTTAAGGCATTAGAAGATTGATTGAATTAAATTAAATTACTAAAATTGAAATAACTAATTAAACAAAACAATTGAAAAAGTGAGTTTCCAATAAAAATAACGCTAATGAAATTTGAAAACTTAGGAATTATTCTATCCTTGTTTTGTCTCCCTTTATCTTTTGATTCATTTTAAGCTTGATCCTAGATATCCTAAGGTTTTGATTACCCTCTCTTGAGATCTAGCTTAGTAATCTCAATTGAAATAGATAACTATTGAATTGCAACCTCTTAATTCACAAAATTACTCCTAACTATTCAATTGGATTTGATGCAATCCTAAGGATAATAAATTTAACAATTAAGATCTTTTTTCAATTGTTAATTAATCTAATAATTATAGGTCTATTAAGCAACCAAATCTCATTACACACCTTAACATAAATGACTTAATTCACTCTCTCGATTTATTACCAAGTATAAGCATCATAAATATCAGAAAACATTGATATATGTATTGAATTCAACAAAAATAAAGTTCAACAAAACAATTCAAGAATAGTCACAAATATGGAGTTAGAAACCCATAATCATGTTAAACATCATAACAATCAAAATAAACATCTAATTCAATGAAATAATTAAAAGGAAAAGAAAGAAAAACTAGTTGGAGTCTTAACCTGGAAATTTGGAATTCTTTGAAGCTCTTTTGATGTCTTCTCTTGATCTTGTTTTGATATGGTGGATGTTCCTTTTTTATTATTTTTCTTGTTTTTAAATAATGTTTGAGGCTTTTAGGATATTTCTACTTAATTTGGTTCCAAAAATAGCCCTTTTCTCAAAACTTAAAAATTCTCACAAGCTAGAAACACCCTTGTCACAATCGTAATAGATGAACTATGTGACTTGTCCCTCTCTGCCAAGATTTTGCATGGTGCCACAATCATGATGGAGGCTTTATACACATCAACCATCTTTGCTTGTCGCGATCATGACATGGCTACATACACCCAAGATCTTACCTGTCTTCACATTTTTGTTTTCATACACTTACAAACATATCAAACACCTATTGAAATCTCAAATTAAGCTGAAATTCTTGCTCTAAACTAATCAACCACTTAAAACACATACAAACACCAACAATAACACAACTCTAAGTCTATACACATGATAATCCTCTAATAAAACACTTTAAAACACTCAAACACCTATAAAACATATTATAATCTACACATATCAATAACAACACCAAAAACTTGATTGAATCTATCTATAGGTGTAATGAATCAATTGTAACAAGCAATGAACACTAGAGTATTCAAGGTTATCAATCCCATAAAGACTATAACTACTAAATTTACTAATTTTGCAAAACATTGATCCTCAAGAAAACAAGATTTTGTAAAGAGTGATTTAATTACAAAACTAATAAAAAAAGATAATTAAATAGTGAACAAGATAATGAAATGCTAAGGTTTCAATGTTCGTTTATGTGGAATTCTAATTACAATGTAAGACTAGTTATCAAGGTTCAAATAACAATTAACCTAATGTATTTATATATTCTCTCTAGGAATAGAAGCATATTCAATTAAGGAGCAACAACCTCTTATATGCACAATACCTAATTGAACTCATTAAACATAGTAATATATCAATCATCACCTTTTTCTCTATAAGACCTATATCTCTAGATTTAGATGTTTATTTTCTTAGTGCATATATTATACTTCCTTTCTTTTAGTCTTTCATACAATCTTTAAGATTGATTATATTTTGATTGGGCATAAGTCCAATAATTAAGATCAAAAGAATAAATTCAACTAAATGCTAATGAATCATGTATTAATAATTGAAATATATAATATAAACTACATTCCTAACCCTAAATAGGGAGTTAGCTACTTAACACAATGAAACATAACAAAATAAATTGATCATAACATAGTAGAAAGCAACAAGGAAAATATAGAACACTATATCTGTAACACCCCACTCCCGCTGAACCCGAACCTGATATCTACAGTGATACCCGAGTCCGTGCCCCGCGAGGGTGACGTGTCACATCACTTAACACTTAACGAAAGTCGGTATCTAATTTTTTTTGTTTGCACACTCTTTATAATTGTGTCACTCATGTGGGCCCATTCTTTCTTTTTTTGAAAAACATTTTGCTTACATCAATTGAAAACAAAACACATCACATTTTAATTGAGAAACAAAATACAGAAG
>JANIIA010000005.1:44376523-44403803 GCA_027478495.1 Erythroxylum alaternifolium
TTCATCGCTGTAATGTAAAATGTTTTGAATAAAAGAAAAAGTGGGCCCAAAGTAATGATCATTGATAAGAGTATTCAGAAAAATTTATACCGACTTTTGTTTAGTGAAGTGATATGACACGCCACCCTCGCGGGGCACGGATTCGGATATCATTGTCAATATCAGGTTCGGGTCTGGCGAAAATGGAGTGTTACATATGGTGATTAAACTTTGTAATTTGTAAATTATGAGTTTGACGCTTGTTACACTTTCTAGACCAATGTCAGTTTGGTTCTAGAACTTTGTGCATGCAATCATTGACATGTCTGGCACCATTTTGCTATAGGAAGACGAATATGGCTATGATGGGTCAAACACAAACCCTTGTTGTTATTATGTTGTCCAATTCTCTTTCTCTAGTTTTCAATATATTTGAAATTAAAATTGATCTCTGATTCCTTTTACAAAGTTTCCATCATGTTAGTTTTTAATTAACTTCAATATCTCATTGGTCAAATATCTATAGAGGAAGTTGCACTCAAATCCATAATCTTGTCTCAAATATTCACCTACAAATTAATGAATCAAGCATAAAAATAACATATATTTTATATAAAATATTCTATTTAAGTGCTAAATTATAAACCAACTTAGACCCTTTAAACATGCACAATATAGCCTCATCAGTTTACTAGGAAAATTTTTTTATTTTTGATTTACGTACGAATTTGTAAATGATTGCATGTGAATTTAGAAAGGATAAAGTTAAGACTTCGATGGTAATGTAAATTGACTTAAAAGTCAAACACAGTATTAAGTTCACTGTTATTTAATGTATAATACTGTTCAAGGTCTTATTGAGTTCTCGTTCATTTGTGTCTTTGGGAAAGTTGTTGATGTCCCATATTTTTCAATAGTTATTTTCTTTAGTTTTTCGTAAATTACCCCTTTTGACTTGAGAAAAAATGTAATAGGAGTCATTATCCTTAAAATTTCTAATGTTTTACCCTACTTAACTTAACTACGACATAACCTATTCTCTAAGTATCACTAGATGCAAATGCAAATTATTATCCGTAGTAACACCAGATTGGAGTTAATTCAGCAATAACACAAAGTGAGGGAGAGTCTATATTTTTAAATTGAGATTTGATTTTGGTAACTATATTCAAGTTTACAGTTCACGTGGGTTAGGAACCAGAAGACTTGAAACGGACGACATATGGGTAGCACACGTCTGTTTGTGTCTGTGAAGGTTTCTCATCGCTTGCCCTCCCAAAGCGCGTGTAACTATTACCTGTCCCTCGCTTTTCACCGCACTCCTAATTGCTACTCCTTTACTCTCTTGCTGAGAGAAGGAACCGTGAAAAATATGAAAGAAGAAATTGTTTATCCTGACCTGAACTGAATTCTTTTTCACATTAAAAAAAAATCCTAATTTTTAATAAACCCTAATCGTTCAATTAGGGCTTTTTTTTTAACTTCTATCCTTTTGTTTATCCTGTTTGACTCTTCTACATTCAGCAGCACGAAGTGCACTCCCACAGAATTAGGGTTCAGAACAAGGGGGGAATTTTTGCTTAAGACTAATATATCTACCAACCATTATTATTATTCCATCAATTACCATAACAACGCAAACAGGACAAAACTTCATTCTTTAACCCCATAACTAAACTGCCGTCACCACGAAGTAGCAGCAGCAGATAGTGGCCACCGTGGCGTCAGACGATTCGTCAAGCGGCAATCACCGGCCACCGGTGGTGAGGAACCCCAACAATGGGAGTTCTCCACCCGGGTACGTGAGATTCGATAATAAGGTCAGAATTAGCTTGGGTTCTAGGTCTACCTTTGACATTAGACAACTTAAGAGGAAGTTAATTTGTGAACTTGATCAAGTTAGGAGCTTGAAAAAGAAGCTTGATGCTAAAGAGAGTCAGAGTAGTAATGGTTGCAATGTTGATAAAACCAATGATAACATGATAGGAGCTAATAGGGTTGGTACTCTTGCTAGAGTTAATTCCGAAGTGAGTTATGTGGGGTCTGCCAATCCACGCCCAGTTCAGTGCTTAACGGGATCATTGGATGATATAGGTAGCAATTATAGTCATGCTCCTGTTGGTGGGTCTGTAGATAAGGAGAGGAAAACCCCAAAGTTGAATCAGAAGAAAAGTTCTGATTTTGTGAATGAGAAGGTGAAGTTTGCGGGTTCAGACGGCAAGAAAAAGCCTAAACCAAATAGCGGAGGAAAGAAAGACAACGGCCGAGAAGCTTCTGGATTTGTTTCTGGAAGGGATAGATTTCCAAAGGAGCTATTTAAAATGTGCGGGGATGTTTTGGGGAACTTGATGAAGCATGAGTATGGGTGGGTTTTTAATACCCCCGTGGATGCTAAGAAATTGAAGTTGCATGATTACCATAAAATTATCAAGCGTCCAATGGACCTGGGGACCGTGATGAGGAGATTGAATGAAAATTTGTACAAGTCATCTACAGAGTTTGCAGAAGATGTGAGACTGACATTTAAAAATGCCATAACGTATAACGAGAAAGGGCAGGATGTGCATTTTATGGCTCAGGTATTGTTAAAGATATTTGAGGAGAGGTGGGCTGTTATTAAGACCAAGTTTAAGTTTGATAGGAGGCCTGAAGCAAGAAATTCTGCAAATTCACCAACAAAAGATATCCCCAATTCTTGTTCTTCTGCTCCTATTCATGCTCAATCTACAATTGCTGTTCCTCCTGTACAAGTGCCCTCTGAAAAAAGGAAATTGGATAGGTTGGAGGCCTCGACAGTGTCTGTGCATTCCAAGTCAAGTACTGGTAATACTGACACTTTCTTGAAGAAGCCTAAGGCAGCAAGTGCTGAGAGAAGGGATATGACTTATGAGGAGAAGCATAGATTAAGTATAGACCTACAGAACTTGCCTTCAGATAAGCTTGACAGTGTTGTCCAGATTATCAGGAGGAGAAACCCTGGCCTTTTCAGACAAGAAGATGAGATTGAGGTAGACATTGAGAGTTTTGATGCTGAAACTCTTTGGGAGCTGAATAGCTTTGTTACCAAATATAAAGACAGCTTGAGCAAGAGCCAGAAAAATGGTGAATATGCTCTTAAAGGAGCTTGTACTAATGTCAAAGAGACTGTAAGACTATTGTTTTGGTTGAATCTAAGTCAAGTTTATTTGATTTTTCCGTTGTCTTGTAACGTCCTGACCTTATTAACCATGCAGAGCATGATATCAGCTGCTGGAGAGGCATTTACAGGGCCTGGAGCAGGTAAAACCTTTAACTACGTAGGATTTTGATCATCTTCATTCAGGCCGGCATATAGATTATTTCCCACACTCTGACCCCTATTTTCTAATGCAATTTCAAAAACTGTCAACTTTTGAGCAGTTGAAAAAATTACTGCCGGATGTTTGCCTGTTCCAGGTACAATAGAAGGTGAAAATGCTAGTGGGTCGAGTCATTCAGGAAGCTCTAGTAGTAGTGATACTGGATCCTCTTCTAGTGGTAATGAACAATTTACCTTTAGTGAACAACAATTCAGTCGATATGAGGCTAAATCATGAAAATAAGTGGATACTTCTGTGCATAATGTGCAGGTTCTGATAGTGATAGTTCCTCAGGATGTGGGTCGGATGGAGGTCAATAGCCTATGATTTGATAGAATCGGTTAAGGTATGGGGCACAGTTCTTTGTTGTCGAATTTTAATGCTTGTTTCTGTCACCAGTGGCAAAATGTCACCAACTTTTCAAATGGTTAGTGCTGATTGGATTCATTGTGTTAGTAAGTACAAAAAATTACAACGTCTAAAGTATGAATGGTTCTGAATGCTCAATTGACGTTCAATCTATCCTGATCTGGATGGCTGGATCATCACCAATGGTCTCAATCTGTAAGATGCATGTCATCTTAGTAACAACGTCCTACTTCACATTTTTCGTATCTATTTGTTTATAAGAGCCAGGAAAGAGGAGGCAAAACGCTGTTCCCACTTTAGCATTAAATTTCCATGACAATGCCACTCTTAACATTTGGAAAGACCGCATTACTTGTTTTCCACTTCTGGATATGCGAGAGTTTCCTCATTTAAGTATTTTATGTAGTATGCTTGATCAAAAACTTTGTTGTAAAGCTTTTCACACTTTTTCAAGGCAGGTCTAAGTTGTCAATTGAGTTTCTATATCTACTTAAATGCCTCAATTTGAATGTTTATTAAATGAATACTAACGCATAGATGAGATCTTGAATTCTTTATAAGTAAAAATTTGTCATTAGAGATCAAATCGTCAATGATAAAAGTGTATGAGACATTCAAAATGTGAAACAGGTCAGTCGGTTATTGTATAGCGATAATTGACCAAGTTTAAACATTATGGAAAAAGATCGTTTGAGTAAAGCACATGTACAACCTTTGAGAATATGTTTAAAAAAAAAAGAAGATAGATAATGTTACATGGTTGTATTTTATGTAATTTACATATACACCATGGCACTCAAGTGTTTTTTTCACTATTCATGAAAATATGAAAATCTTTTGCACTGAAAAAAAAAACTCTAGTTCAGATCTAATTTGATGAATAAAAAAGGTAACGTAGAAATATCCTGAAAACATTAAATTGATGAATTAATTTTTTTTGCATTTTTTAAAGGAAAATGGTAGCTTGATATCCATTTGCAATGTGTGTATTGATCACAATTTATGATATTAGCAGGTCATTCCAAAGCATTTAAGAGATATTAATTTTGTCCCATTGCTGTTTGATGTGAAGTTTTTGTTTGGTCCATTTATTTTAGAGTCATACTCATTATCTTCTGGTCATCTCACAGATTGCCTTTGGAGAACTTGTTTCAAGAGTTACTTCATTCCGTTGTGTTTGGTGTATTCAAGTAAAATAGAACAAAAAGATTGGGTCAAGCTTAGGAATAACATAAACAATTTGTGATGGGATATCAGTAGGCATCTATTGTGGCAGAGATTTCTGGTGGATGCTTATATCTTAACAGTAACCATTAGAAGCAGAAAACAAGAAGATATGGATGGTAACTAGGAACAGTAATTGCTAATACATTGTACAACTACTCCCTGCCTTGAAGTGGTGCATAACATTCGTTTGACCAAGTACCCTTTTATGGTAGTGATGAAATTTGTTTTATCAGATAATATTTTCTCGCTTTTTAGAAATGAAATGGCTGATACCTTAACATAGGTATTTGCTTGTTGCAGCAGTTGACTCCGCTAGCATTTGAGAGAGTACTGATCCAAGTAGAAAGAATTTATGTACCCTAATGAAGTTCAGTTTTGGAAGCTGTTTCACTCGGGATCGTCAGAATTTGTACATATTTGTGAATGCGTGGATTAGAGGTTGGGGTATGTCAATCGCAGGGGTAAGAAACAGCAGATAGGGTACATAATTTTAATTTGTAATCTTAATTTCAGGACGAGATGATTCGTGCATAAAATGATACGTTTTCATGGTTGAATTTAATAAGTTCATCTTGTGTATATGTCCAACTATATTAAGGTAAAGTCGGCTTCTCCAAAATCAAAACTAGTCTATTTTTGTGGATAATACGTGTGAAAAATAGATTGAAAACGTACTGCATTAAGCTTCATTGGGAGGGAAACGCAATCATAAAATTCTGATCGTTTAACGGCTCCAATGTACAATGGTGTACTTATTGACGATAAATATTCTAGTTTTCTCGGTAAGCCTACTCTTTAGAACACCAAAGCCAATGCCAGGAGCAAAATTCAACAAACCCAAAATTTCGATGTCCTTATGACCAAGGAAGCATATGCCTTGTATATATAAATCATCAATTATTTTACTGATTCGCGAATTTGATTCCCTTCTCGATAGACGCTTTGAGTTCAGGCTTCAGCTTTTCCAATCCTTCCTTCTCGAAGTCAGAAAGAGGCCCCAATCCTAGGATTTCTTCCACACCATTCTTCCCAAGCCTCACCTGCAGAGGATAACCAAAAAGATGAAGCTGTTGCGGCCACCATCTCAATGAGAAGGAATTAGACATCATTAGTAATTAGTAAATATGGGATGGATATCCAAGTTTGCCATCTTAGAAAGACAGCGCAAGACCTAATCCACCAAAATCTCAATCTAAAATTGAAGGAAAATATATGATAATTATGAACAACTTCACTTTTATTAGAGAACCAAATTGAATAACTGTGTTCTGATGAATCCATATAGACAATAAGTCTATACGGTCACACCATCAAACTTTAGTCGAACTGTGACCTGCACTTAATTCACTAAGCTAAGCAGAATCTTGGAAAGATTAATAACAGTTGATTATAGATACAGTGTTTTGGCTCCGTTAGTTGCTGAAACACATGGAATTAGTATTTCAATGATGAAAAAATGTAATATCCACATAACAAGGCAATTACCTTCCAAAGAAACAGGGTAAAAGCAACTATAAAATGAAGATAACAACAATTTTAATTCGCGGCAAGAACAAGTTCAGTCAATCACCTTTGAAGCAAAAAAAGGGAGCTCAGTGACGCTTGATTGTACAAATGAGCATTCCACCACATCTGGAACGCCATTGAGTCCCTTCAAGCAAGCATCAGCAAAGATAGCCCCAGCATAACTGTTAAAGGTTTCCAGAAGGTCAGTGCCTTGTTCTACAACTAGGTATTGAAACATAAATAAAAGATACATACGCCATAGATAATGTTGCAGATCCCTTTCCAGCCTTCGCTTCAACAACTTCCGTTCCTCCATCTTGTGTTCTCCTTGTAAGAGCTTTGATCTCCTCCTCAGGCAAATTGGCTTTTGGTGTGGCCTAGAAAACATCAAAGTATAACATATTATAGCAACCAGATCAGATGTATATAGGTACTATAGTTCCACATAATATTATCAGAAAAACAGAGAGAAATGAGAATTGAAGTACTTGTGAAAATAGCGGAAGAATGGTGATGCCTGCATGGCCACCAACAACTGGTACATTGACTTCTGCAAGCCATTGCCAAAATACCAAGTCATTCATTGTAACATAAGAAACTCATTGGTTTGGCAGGAAAAGCAGAAACACCATGAAGTAATGGAAGCATACATGCTAAACTGAAATTGCAATGAATGTACTATAAAATCTATATCCGCGCGCGCGCATGTACCTCAATTTTCTGTCAGCTTATCCAATAATTTAGTTTACCGCAGGGAAAAGGACAGTCAAACGTTGGGAAAAATAGGTTATATCTACTTTCTGGCAAGGGAGTAGTCACACAAACCTGCGACTGGAACTTTTGCCTTGCCAGCATAGAAAGTCTTGGCCCTAACAACATCAAGAGTAGTAACACCAAACAATTTTTTCTCATCATAGGTTCCTGCCCTCTTGAAAACCTCAGCCGCAATAGGAACTGTTGAATTCACAGGATTACTTATCATATTCACGAGGGCCTGATCAAACACAAAGGAACCTGTGGTTAGATCATATGTCATCCGGAAAGAATTGAAAAACATGCGGAATCATGAACAAAATTTAAATCATTCCACAGAGAACCATTTATCAAAGCAATTTCATCAGCTCTAAAATACTCACATTGGGGCAGTACTTGGAAATAGCTTCGCAAAGACCCTTGACAATTCCAGCATTGATGTTGAAGAGATCATCACGGGTCATTCCGGGCTTCCTTGGCACACCGGCTGGTATAATCACCACATCGGATCCCTCCAGGGCTTGCCTTAACTGCTCTTCACCCACGTATCCAGCTACCTAAAAAATTTTATTAATATTTATTCCAAACAACATGTAAAGATAAATAAGACTTGATGAATAAAAATTGAGACCTACAAATAAAAAATTATTTAGACCTAACAGAAATGTATAAAATTCTCAGACAAACATAGCAACTGTCGATATCAAAACCTCAGGAAAAAAAAAAAAGAGACGAATATTTAATGAATAAAATCTCAAAGCAACCTCAGATCTAGTGTTGATATGGCTAACATCGGCTGCAACACCGGGGGTATTAGCAATATCGTAGAGAGCGAGTGTAGAGACGAGAGGATTTAGCTTCATCAACAACGCCAACGGTTGGCCGATTCCACCAGCGGCGCCCAGGACGGCCACCTTGCGGTCGGGCACGGACTCTGTAGCAAATCCGCGGCGGCGAATAAGGTGAGATGAGGATGAGTAGGTTAGGGATTTGATAGATCTAACAATCGAGTTCCTCATTTTCTTTGTGTGCGTAAGAGAGAGGGCGCAAAAGTGGCAGAGATGGGTTAACGAGGACCGGGTAGTGAGCTGTTGAAGATTTGATACTTTGGAGGACCAAAATGGGTACTGTTTGGAAACGCATTCTACTGTCAGTAACTCGGTCTTAATTTTATATAAGCATCACAAAGCCTTCTTTTCCCACCAAGACCCACAGTAAGTAACTTCTTTTCTGTTTGTTTTCCTTTTCCTTATTCTTCTCTTTTGTCATCGATTCATGTTTTTCTTTTTGTGAAAAAATTGATGAGGTTTATAAATTAATTTATAAATTTAACGATAAGCCAATCAAGTTCCAAATTTGTGAAATTAAATGTAAAAATAAAACTTAAGGAGATCCTTATAATTTTAAAAATCTCTTTTATTTTAAAATTCTTTATAAAACTCTTATAATTATCTTAAGAAGAGATATAGTTCATTCCGCTAATTTTATTTGTAAAATATGTTTACGAAAGATACTTCTAGAGATAAAGATGAAATATTCATGTAATATGTTACATTTATATAATCTCAAATATGTTTTTCTAAATCAATCTCATTACAAATTATATTGTCGTCTAACCTTTTTAAGTAGGACACTAGTTTCCCCGTACAAAAAGAGCCATACCATCAATTAAGTGACTAAACTTTTCCAAACTCTAGTATTTATGGGGTATATTATGAAAGTTTATCTAAACTAGGTTGTACAAAAGAATTAATAAGGGAAGTCGCAACTAAAGAGATTAAAGATATTATTTTCCCTTTCCCCTGACAAAGCCCTAAGACAAAATGGCTTCAATGTTAAGGTCTTTCAGAGCACATGGGAAGACAATAGTGAGATGGTGACTAAATATGTTAGAGAATTTTTCACGTCTAGAAGAATTCTTACAAAAATGAACAAGACATATCTATTTTTGGCTTTAAAGGTTCCAATCCTTCAAGCATGAATGACTATAGACCTATAGCCTGTTGTAATGTAGTCTATAAGGTCATAGCCAAAATACTTGACAATAAGTTAAAGAATTTTTTGCCTAAAATCATCAATCCTTGTTAATATGCTTATATTCAGGGTAGAAACATAGGTGATAATATTAAGATTGCCTAAGAACTATTTAAGGTCTATAGTTTTAAAAATGTTATCAAGAGCTGTGACTTGAAAATAGATTTCACTAATGCATTTGACTCCTTGAACTGGAGCTTTATCCTCTCATCCCTATAAGCTTTAGGATATCATCAAACATTTATCTCTTAGGTTCAAAGCTATATAACTTCAATTTCCTACTCCATTATATGAACGATGAAGCAACAATGATCCTAAGAGTTACTAGAGGTATTATGTAGGGTGATCCTTTGCTACCCTTCCTATTTATCATATGCAGGGTGACCTTTTATAACTTGAAAAAACCAAAAATTACTAGTGAACCCAGTTTCAAGTATCATTACAAGTGTGGAAAATTATCTTCCAACTCTCTTTTCCAAATGACATGGTTTTGTTGTGAGGTGTCACTCCCACTTCTCATTAGTTATATGGAGGAATTTAGTTGTATCTCAAGTTTGGCCTTTAACCTTGGTAAAAGCTCCTTCATCCTTTTGGTAGTCTCCAATGTAAGTGTTAGTTTCTAGTTTTAAGTGATTAAATTAGTAACAGGTTCCCTTCAAGTACCTTGTGGTTCCTATTACTTTAAAAAAACTCACTAAAAAGGACTAATATCCTCATCTGAATTTCATAAATAAGATGATTGATAATTGGTGTAACAAATATATTTCTTATAGAGGAAGATTTTAGTTGGTTTTAGCTATTGAGCAACTAATATATCTACTAATGCTCACATCTTGCTATACCAAAATGAGTTATAAAGGATGTTGATAAGATGTTTAGAGACTATCTCTAGATTGGTTCAAACAACAACCTTAAGGTGTCTAATGTTAAATGAGAAGTGGTGTGTTATGCAAAAAGAAATAAATCTTATTAAAGGTAACATCAATTTTAACCTTAAAATTTTCATTCTATTATAATCATGATCTAAATCTTTATTTATATATGATTAACTTTAAACATTTAAAATGTTTTATAGGAATGAGAACATCTCTAATCTTAAACTTTTTTTAAGTTAGTGTTTTTAAATTGAACTCCTATAAAATTCAGTTGATTATTCAATTAAGTTTTTAAATTAAAAATTATTTTGAACTAAAAAGAAGGTCTATTTTTAGCAACATAAGAGTTGGAAAAACACCAAAAGCAAATTGCCATAAAAAAGCAATGTATTACATAGTTCCAAGTAAGATCACCACTTGTTTATTAGAAAGAATAATAGAAATAGGAAATAGAAAATAGAAAATAGAAAATATTGAATGATTAACAACTTTGGTTTCAACTCCTTTAAATTTTACATTGCTTTAGAAATTGACAACACTTTAATAGGAAACTAAAATTTTACTTTAACAAAACAAAGGCTTTAAAGGAGGTACAAGTAATGGTGGTTCTGAAATTTGTTGCCCTGTTAGTGTTGAAGAGATTAAAGAGTCCTTAGATATTTAAGGTGGAGGTAGAAGAGGAGGAAGAGGTGGTGGTGATAGTGGAGTAGTTGCAATCGATCACTCTAAAACATTATTATTTTTTTAAGGTAGGAATACTCAATATTAAGAATAGTAATGCATTTGAACTCTTTCATAAACCTCTTTTTCAGAAATGTGGAAGTCAAAGAAAGCAAAGGAGACTCCTACTCTAATCCTTTTCTTTTCATCAAATGGCAAGTAGCAGGCAACATAACAAAAGAGGAGAGACAAAGCAAGAGAGGAATATTGCAGATAACAAAGGAGGAGAGGAATGTTATCATCATTTTGTTATAATTTTCATTTATTAGTAACTTGTATGACAATATTTTTTATATTAAACAATCCAATGTTCTTTTGGGTAATATAAGATGTTCAAGTCTTAGGTCTAGGCAATTCAAGCATGAGGCTAGCCTAAAGCTTAAATTTTTTAAAAAAGCTTGAGCCTACCCTAAACTTCAACCAAATTGGACAAGGTTAGGTCAAACTTAAGATTTTTTTGTCATCCCTAGTTTTAGGGCTTGAAATAAAGATAAAGAGCCTAGAATGAGTTTTAGGTTTTCAAATGAAAGATAAAATGCCTATAATGAGTCTTAGAGATTGAAATGATGATAAAATGCATATAAAAGGCCTTAAGGCTTAAAAAGGAAGATAAAATGTCTCAAATGAAATTTAAAGCTTAAAATAGAAATGGAGTACTTAGAGTTAAGTTTGAGGGTTTGAAAATACATAGACTTGGGTATTAGGACTTGAGATAGAGAAAAGATTCTTAATTTGGAAATGAGAAATGCCTAGGGATTTAGTGAATTGGTACCTAAAGCCTTAAGCAAATTTTAGACTTGAGGAAAGTAGAGAAACTAAAGGAATTAGTAACTTGGTGCCTAAGATTCAGCTTAAACTTTTAAGATTTTCTAGATTTATATTTTGGACAATAACATGTAGGTTTTGACTTAGATAATTTTGGAATTTACTTCAAACTTAACCTTTTTAGTTCTTTTTATAATTTTAACTTGATTTCATTAAGTAAATTCACTTATTACATAATACAGTCAGTTAATAATCAACAAAATAATAAGAAAATTAACTTTTGGGTTTCATTTAGGTTTGAGCCTATACCAAGCATTTGGGGCATTAAGTATAAGACACAATTAATTAAGAATGCCTTTTTTGGTTTGGGTTCCTAAGAATCAAAAGTCTAAAAGAGGATTTTATTAGTTTTATACATGATCCTAATTAAGTTATTTCTAAAAGACATAGATTAAACAAGTATGATAAATAACACTTTAATTCACTTCATGACAAAGATAAGAAGACTAATATGATAGGTTTAAAGATTAATGACCACTTTAAATTGCTTTTGACTCATCGATTATTTCAATTACTCACCAATATTCTCACTTTAATTAACTGCATCACTTATCACAAAAGTTATCAATTGGACCAAAGAACTAATCACTCTGAAGAATTTAGCAACAAATTGCAGATCTAGTCTATGACTTTCTTTGAATATTTAATCAATGTATTGCATTTGAATCTTTGACTTTTGGTAGGCATTTCCAATGTTTTTTATCATATATTCAATGGTAATTCCCTTGAACCTCATTTGGGGTTGTAATTTCATTCTTTATTAATGTTGCTTTTTTCTTTTTCAAAAAAAAACTTAGATGAAAAAATGATATTAAGACCAAAATTTATGATCTCTAAGTATAATTTTAGAAACCTTTATTCTAGCACTAGACTTGACATGTTGAGATGCAACCTATTTATCATTTATAAACATTTTTGCCAACTACTTTATTTAAATGAAACACTAAAGTGATAATAAATTAGCTGCAAATCTTATAATGGAAGGATGCCATAAGTTCCTACCATTTATGAAATCGTTTATAATCAAATTTAGAACCCAATCATAATTATAAATAAACTTAGTCACTTGTCTCTCTCTCCTATGTTTTCCAACATCAAGTTAATATATTACACATCACAAGGAGTTTCAAAGAAAGAATTATACATGTTACCTAGCAAAGAATTATACATGTTTTACAACCTCTTTTTTGCTACTTTATAAGTAGCATCATTATCAGTGATGAACTGTATAGTGTTTTTAAGCTTAACTTCATTCACAACTTTATTAAATTTCTCTAATTGAGTATCAATATTCCTTAAAAGATCATATGCATCAAAAGACTTTAAAAATATCATCTCCTTACTAGAATAAACCAAAAAGTTAATGATGGGCTCGTGTCCTCTATTTGTCTAACCATCACACATGGTCGGACATCTATAAGTTGCCCGTTTCATTCTGCTTTCACTCAAATAACTTTTTATTTTACAAACAAAGCTACTTAGAATATTATCTTTGTAGTTTTCAATTGAAGAAGCTTTATATCCCAAACTATAATAAGTAATAGCATCCATCGTAGGTTGGTAATAATAAGACTGAGAACCATTGAATGACACTCCTACATTGTACCACCATCTGATCATCACCGTGTCTACGTTATAAGTTGCTTCTTTAGATTGCAATACATTATAACCTTTATTTTGCTCTTAAAATAAATTGAAAATTGACCTGGGCTTTTAATTTTTAGATTGAGCTTGAACTTAAAGGTTTTGTTAATGATTTTTTTTGAAAAAAAGAGAGAGAAAATAACCTATGATTTAATTTGGATTGCATTAAGATTTTAGAATTTGGTTTAGCCTTCAAATTGAATTGACTTTGAGTATACTAAATTTGGTTTTGGCATTAACAATGTGCTAGCTTTGCACCTTGAATAGTTTTAAACTTTAACCTTAATAAATCGAGGACTATATTTGGTTTAAGACATTATTTCTACTTACTATTTACTAAATAACTTCTTAAACTAATCTACTTTGATCAAATTGATTTTAGAATCACCTAACTTTTATTAAACTAATTTAAGTCACTAGACTCAGCTCATTCCATCATTTGGCATATATGTATTCATGTTACATGTATTAAAAAAAAGTTTGAGCATGCATTGCTTAAAGTAAAAGTTGATTATCAAGATTGATAAAAGTGAACATATATTTCCAAAATTCTTTCACATATGAACTTTAGAAGATAGTGAAATTGTACAAAAAATGAGAATGTAGCCGACATATTTATAGAATTTTTCTGACATTAACATTTAAGATGAGGATGTGTTGATGCAAAGAGAAAAGTTGGCAAGGAATTTAATTATATGAGGGCGTATTATACTCTTTTTCCTTGGTTATAATGTTTATATCATTTACGCTTTGCATAGTAAGATTATAGGGAAGGAGCATATTATTGGGCAAAAATAATGTAATCTTTTCCTAGATATTAGATCTTTCTTAATTAAGATTTTGTATAAGAGACATTTAACAGTAGTGTTATAGAAGAAATTTCTCAATTGATTGAAGAATGTATTAATTGATAAAATTCATAGTATGTAAAGTAACTATATAAAGCGAATGTTATATATGCAAAATTAAATTTGTAGATTATCTAGCCCCTCCTCGTGGGACCATAAATATAAGCATTTGGAAATTTGTTATTGATGTGTGAAATAAGGGATACAATTTCTCCTCTTTTTATTTCCTAATTTTTCTTTATGCTCTTATTTTCCTTATATTTTTATAACAAAAATAGTTAAATAATTTCATAATTATCATGTTAAAAAATTAAGAGCATAACTATAATAAAAAATTTGTGTCATAATCTTGTAACAGGATACAAAAATTACTCATTTTACTTTAAAATATGCTAGAATATCATTACATTAAAATACAAATGAGTAGGAATATAGGCTTTATTATAGAAATAAAGCCTATAATTGGTACTGGAGAGGATAGTTGGCTCTTGTTTAATAATTAAAGCGAAACTAGTTCCTTGTAATTTGGTTCAAGAAGCTCTATATTTGAGACCTATCTGTAATCTTAAGGCCAAGATCAAACAACTAATCGAAATGAAATAATATGGTACATTAATTTATAGGCTTCTTTATCATTCTGGAGAATGTTCTTATCAAAGGGAATGAATGGTACATTAGATTTAGAGGCTTCTCTAGAGAATTTGCCTAAATATAACCTAAGGATAATATGAGGTGGACTATAAATTCTTCTAGTTTCTTTCACAAATAAAGAGTTTTCAAGTGTGGTGATTTGTTCAAGCTGGAAATTATTATATATTGTCTTTAGCTAACTATTATAGAGAAATATAAGAGATTATATCATGTTTATAAGGTAAAATTTTTAATAAATTTAAAATTAATGATTTATTTCATAATGCATTGTGACAATATCACTATATTTATGGAATATTTATTACCTATTTAAGTTCACAAACTTGACTCTAAATGCATACTTGTCTTTCAACTTTTTCTTTTTCTTTTTTGCCAAAGAATCTTCAAATTTACTTAATATTGTCTTTTGAACTTATATTTTAATTTGATATGAAATGCAACTCAAATGGTCCTTCTTAAGTTAAAAGATTAAATTACTAATGAAATTTTTGTAAAAATGTTTTAAGAGAAAATATTATACAAAAAACTTAAATCGATCCTTTAACTTTGATTATCATGCAAATTTAAATTTAAACTTTTTTCATTGTCAAATAAGCTTACAATTTATTTAATAATATTGTTTTGAAAATTTTTCAACATGCTATAGAGTATGATTAGACACTATACATTAACAAAAATCAAAATATCAAATATTTAAAAATTATTAATAATAAATAATTATTTATTTATTTTGGAATTCCTCTATAAATTAAATTTGATTATTTGATATCAGATCTTTATTTATACTCTTTATAAAGATGTATATATGTGCAATAAATTTTTTCAATTTCTACAAATACTTCAACATATTATTTAACTAATGCAATTCAAATATTTAATGTTATATAATGAATATAATATATAAATATTTATTAATATTCTTAAATGTAATTATTAAAATATAATATTTAAAAATATTTAATAAAAATGATTTTATTTATCTATTTTAGATTTATGAAAAAAACTATAAATTAAATTCAATTATTTAATATCAAAATATTTATTTATATCCTTCATATGATATAATAGTTTATTTCAATTTGTAAGTGAAAAATCTGAAGGGGTGTATTAGTTTCGCAAAATCTTTGGTTTATTGCAGTCGTTTCTAGCACAATCAAAAATAAAAAATAAAAACAAAAATATAAATCAACGCTGATATTTGTTAACGTAGTTCGGTACATTTTGCCTACGTCTGCGACCTTCACCCAGCTTAATTATTTCACTAACGACAATAGTTTTATACAAAGCTTTACTGAGCTAACATCACTCAATCCTTGACACTATCCCTCGTCCTCACAACCTGTGAAAGAATTTCACACCTAATACTATGACTGTCTCGTACTAAGCTCAACAGAAGATTCTCTCAAATAATGTTTAATGATATCGAAACAAACTAAATAACTCAAGTGATTAAACAAAATTCAACATAAACGAAACCATTTGAGAAAGAAAAGAAGAACAACTTCCAAATAGGTTCAGCTCCACTGAAATAGATCTAAAAGCTGTCAACACGCTGTGGGCTGATTCTATGTAAATTTAAGTACCAACTTACAGAGCAGTAATGACATCAATAGTGCAATCAACAACCAACCTTCAGCAAAAGATAAATGCAATCCACAAAATAACCCAGTCGTGAAGCACATCAACGTCATACCCAAAAAGGAAAGCGCGGCAAGACCCACGACCAAAGACTCAACCAGCAGATTCAAATTGCTTAGTAGATTAATGCAATGACAGACACACAAAAAACACAATTGCAACCCCAACCTTTACGGAAATGACGTCTTTTTAGAAATGATATTTTTTTTTGCAATAATCAAAAGAGAACAACAATGGAACATCATCGTAGACACATACGTAAGTTGGATAACCTTTACACAAAGAAGTCTTCAAGACCACCTACAGTAGTCTAACAATTTTCTTCAATCACCTAACGTGATTCATATACATTTCTTCACCCAATCACTAAACCGAGCAATCATGCAACACCCCTCAAATCACCAAAATAATTAAATCAAGGCTTCACCATTCAGCTACGGCTGCAATCAATATTCCACCAAAAAATCACCAAAATTACTCATGTGTTTTATCCAACTATAGGGTCATACACACCAAAAGATGAAACTTAGAATCATACACATAACTACCACTACAATAGTATGCCCAAAATATTTCAATCAAACAACGTGATTTATAATACACCCGCAATAAAAATAGACTTCTATTTCACTTTAAGTCTTATCTTCATATCCAATAATCATTATCTTGAAGACCCAATAATCAAAAATGCCAAAATTAAATAATGAAATATAATAAATATCTTAACAATCTCCCCCTTTCTGGCATTTTTGTCACAAATAAGAAACTTGTCTTTGAATCATATAATTGAATATATATAAGTATTGAAGTCACAATACTCCCCCTTAATCCAAATTTAAGTTCCAAAGAACATCCATTAAATTCTTCAAATTTAGGAAACATCCAAAGAAACAATAATAAACAATTATCCAATCATCCAAATTTCTTCCCCTTAGGATAAAAAGATGCCAAAAAGCAAGACTGATAGTTACGGAGATACCTTAAAATTTTCCCTTGAATTGAACAGTCACCAAAAACAATTTGATGTCTCCCCTTTGGGATAAAACAATGTCAAAACAAAGAACGCTTTCAATGCGATCAATTTCAGTGAATAAAGAAGCATAAAAATCAGTAGTAAGTGCAGCGGGAGAATCATAAGCACGTAGTGTAATAGCAAAAAGCCAAGATGATAATTTACTACCAGTTAATACATATGCCAACATATCATTGCTCACTTCAATTCCATCTTTAAAAGACTAATCAAATTCATAAACCCTATCATCAAGCATATCCTCATGTACACATCAATCAACTGAATTGTTGACTACTGTGCCTTGGTCCCTCCACCAACAAACCGTAGAAATTGAGGAAATTGATTGGTCAACAAATATTGAAACTTATGGCCATATCCTGGCGTGAATTGCGGCCAAAGTTTTGTCTCTACATTCTGGCAAGAATTGCGTAGGAATTGAGCTTAGACGGATGCTCTAAAATTTTGTTATAAATAGAGGAAATGCCGAGGCTTCAGTACTTGCATAAAATGAAACAACATTCCTTCATTTTTCTTTCAATTTCTCTTTAAGAAATTTTGTAAAGCCTTCTGTAGTACGTTCTCCACATATTAGTGAATTTGACACACCCTCCGGCCGTAGACATAGGTCACATTGACTAAACCATGTAAATTCTTGTGTCTTGTCCCATTTATTTTACCTTTTCTTTATCCTTCGTTATTAAGATTCGGGCTATTAAATTCAACCAGTATCCAATCCGAGGGCATTTTTCCTAATATAAACCTTAGAAAAACTATAAACAAAAACTCAGAAAGCCTAAATGATAACTCCTTTGACCTCTTTTTTTTGTTTTTTGTTTTTTAATAAATAACATCAAACTATACTTCAAAAATATAAAACACACAATCTCTGTGCCCCTCGAAGAAATTCAAACTCAGGCTTATTCCTCGTCACATTATCTCAGTCATCAATTGTCTAGTTGATTTCTTCATTTGAAGCAACCGACTTATCCTCAATCTGAACAGTTTCTTCAAAAGTAGTAACTGATTGTGAATCTGGACAATTTCTTGTTTTTCCTTCACTAAGTCTTTGTGCTTGTACTTGACCCTTTCTAACCTAAGAGTGCTTCAGTAATATAGGTTGCTACTAGAAATTTAATGAAGAGCATCTAGATTTTCGGTTCTGACCATTTTGAAACATCATTTGTAATAACTTGTAACATTTCAGTCTTATGTGCCTAGTTACTCCACAAAAGTGGCATATAGGTATGAACCTCCAATTTTTCGTTAAGATTTCTCCTTGGATAGATCTAGTCATATCAATTTTCTCATCATTCGACTTTGAACATTCACCTCATAGCCAATGCCTTTAAGGTCTCCTTTAGTTTTACCAAATTCCAATAACTTTTCTAACTTTTTGGTACCTCCATTTAACATTCTTATTCCTTTTTCATTACTGACCAATTTTAATTTTGATTCACCAAGCTCATCTAATTTAGACAATAATTTCTTCTCTAGATCTTGAATGATGTTCTTTATGGAAGAGTTTTCCTCCTTCAACTTCTCATTTTCCTTCCATGTTTGGACTTATTTAGCATATATTAATTTATAGGCTTCATAAATATCTTCCTTTTTATCAACTTAAGTACCGTTATCACTATCATAATATGAGATTGAGCTTTAAGCTGATTCATCTGTATTTTTCCCAAAATTTTCTGATTTACTCACATTTTCATCATCAGTTACTTCCTTTCTAGTTGTTGTAAAGCAGGCAACTAGAATTTTGTTGTATAAAGCAACTAATGCAGCACTATTTAGAGCTTCTTCTTCTTCACTACCATACTCACTTCTGAATTCATTCTCACTCTAAGTGCTTGTATAGGACTTCCCTTTTCTCTTCTTCAAGGTGTTAGCACATTCTGCTTGCACATGTCTGAAGCTTTGATACTCATGACATTGAATTTTCTTCACTTTTCTTTCACCCTTTTGAGTTTTCCCTTGTTTTTTGAAATTACTATTTGATGAACTCCCATCGTTTTTGAAATTACTATTCTATCCTTCTTCACTTTCTTTAACCACTTATTGAAATTTCTTGTCAATAACTCCATATCCTTATTCTCATAGGATTCATCTTCGAAGTCATTTACGGCTTTACCAATCTCGACATGCAATGCCAATCCTTTGCTCTTCTCTCGATTATCCCACAACAAATTCATTTCAAATTTGGTAAGAATCTCAATTACCTTATCCAAAGACAATTCAGTGATATCGTGGGCTTCTTCGATGGCCACAATTTTGGGTATAAACCTCGAAGGCAATTATCTCAATGTCTTCTTAATCAGTTTTAGGTTAGAGTACTTCTTCACGAGCTAATGTGCTTGGTTTGTTAAGTCACGTAGTCTTTCATGGAAGTCTCCAATAGTTTCACTTTCTTCCATCCTCAGCTCTTTAAATTTCACAGCCAATATCTGAAGTTTCGAGGCTATCATAGATTTCAATCCTTCATGTATAGTTTGCAAAGTATCCTAGGCTTCTTACGCAATTCACAAGCTGATATCATAGCAAAGTGACCTTCATCAACTGCATTGAAGATGGTGTGCAGGGCTTGAGAATTTCTCAGTGCTCTCTCTTCTTCAGCCCTTGTCCACTCAGAGGCATCTTTAAGCACTACTTTTCCATTTTCATCAGTCATCACAGGATGTGTCCAGCCACTTAAAATTAAGTTCCCTGCTTTTGTTCCTTGTGCCTGAATGAATACTCTCATCTGTGATTTCCACGTAAGATAATTTGAACCATCCAACAGCTATGTCCTGGTAATCGATGCACCTTCTCTTGTAGCCATGTTTACGAAACGCAGATCTTCACCAACTTGCTATACCAAGTTCTGATTCGGTGGCCTCGCTCTGACACCAATTGAAAGAGCCGAAGGGGTGTAGTTTCGTAAACTTTCAGATTTTGCCACAGCCGTTTCTCGCACAATCAAAAACTAGAAAAATTAAATGCACAAATATAAATCAACACATATATTTGTTAACGCAGTTCGACACACCTTGTCTATGTCTGTGAGGCCCTCACCCAGCTGAATTCTTTAACTAATGACAATAGTTTTATACAAGACTTTGCTAAGTCAACACCACTCAACTCTTGACACTATCCCTCGTCCTCATAACCCGTGAAAGAATTTCACACCCAATAGTACGACTGCTTCGTGCTAACCTCAACAGAGGATTTTCTCAAACAATGTTTAATGAAAACGAAATAAAATAAATAATTTAAGTGATTAAACAAAATTCAACATAAACGAAAACACTTGAGATAAAAAAGCAGTTCCCCTAAATATGCCGCTTCATCAATGAAAGAACGGGAAGTTGTCAATCAAGAAATCTGTTATGAATCTTTGATATTGTCACTGAAACATCCTACGCACAGCAGCCACAAAATGTCTCAAATTCAGTAACACCCAGAAAAACTAACTGCCTAATTGCTCTCAATGGACATTCAAACCAGAGGAAAATGTAGCTGCCAAAATCACCTAAAATCAACAATCACATACCCACAAGAGAGACGTTAACCACACCCAAAATTAATCCACAATTGGACGCGGCTAAAGTCACGCCCAAAAAGGAATTCATGAAGAAGTTCACTGCTGCACACATACACACATCAACGTGTGTTTCGTGAATCACTAAGGACCCATCCAACTTTTTTTCTCCACTTCACCAAGGAGTCTTCACACAATTAATTAATAAAAACTGCAGCACCAAGATGGAATAAGCATCAACGTGACCAAGGAGTCTTCACACAATTAATTAATAAAAATTGCAGCACCAAGATGGAATAAGCATCAGTGTGAAGTTAGTCCAACAACCCTTCCACCCAATTGAAAACCAACAACAAGTAGCTTACAGTCGTTAGTACACCACAACGCAACCAATCAAAAGATAGCACCCAGTCGTGAACCACTCACAAGAAACCCACACCAAGTCGTGAACAACACATAAAGATACCTCTTCCACACAATCAATCCACGCACTTCTGACCTGTAGAGCACATGGCAATCAACCTCACTAACGTCATGGGCAAGAGATCTTAACTAGATAGAATTATGACTCTATACATTTGTCCAAGATAGCAGATATTTAAATTTGAACTTTCAGATCATATAGAAATCCAATCCCACCTTGATTTGAATTTTAAACTCATCAACATTATCTTATATGTCCAATTATCGAAAAATGTTAAAATCAAATAATAAAATATATAACAAATTCCATAAAAATAAGAAGCTATTTGACGAAGAAGGAAATTTTTAATACCTTGAGTATATCATATAGATATAATTTCATAATTAATTTTTTTATTTTTATTTTATAATAATATTAGTTCAATAATATAATTGATGGTAATTTTCTACCATCATTATATGATGTTATAGCACAACAGATAAGAAAAGGTTAGACAATAAAAGGATTGTAGATAACTAGATTAACCTTTAAATTCATATTTAACCCATGTGATGTATTTCAAAACATTATGATATTGTAAGGGTGTTTTAAATGGTCAAAAAAATTATTTACTTTACATATTAGATAACCTTCTGTTATCATTTACAATTAAGCATTTATATAGCCATAATATTCTTATATAAAAATTTACACTAACTAATTACCATAAAAGCATCCGTTAGTCCTCATCAATAATTATTGAGGTTAGTATAAATGTTTTCCACTTATTTTTTAAAGTAGTCTTATTTTTTTTTCTCTTCGTATTATTGGACGTTTTAAAGAAATCCAATTCGTGTTAATGACTTCGTGAAGGAGAAAAGATAAATAGAAATAAACAAGAAATTTAAAAATCAAATAAAATAGGAGAAGATATTTAATAGCACGTACTGTCATAATTGCTTTAATGTGGTCCCGTGTAAAAGGAGTGATGGTGCCTTGGTCTTGCATTTCGAAAAGAACATCGATAATGCAGTCTCTGTCGCTTTCCATTGATGAATTGAATCCTTCCCCATCCTTCCCCATCGTACACTCATCGATGATCTTTTCAAATATGGTGTCTATTTCTCGATGTGCCCTTACGAGTTTCGGCCCCTCTCCAGTGATTAAATGAAGAGGCTTAATGGAAGGAAAACGATGAAGACGGCTGAACCCCTGCCATCTACACAATGCTTTTAACAATCCTTACGAGGCTAAAAGCTCAAATTAGGATTTAATTAGAATTAAACTTGTAACTTCTTCAGAGAAGGTTTAAAATTTTACGAATCCACTTAATTTAAGATATTTTTAGATGAAAATTAGGGCATGTTTTACACACGCTGTTACATGTAGATCAATTAATATTTAGAAGTCACGTTAAGAAAATATAAGTTATTGTCCAGGCCAGTGAAATTTTAAAAAAATTAATTTCATTTACATTTATACTCTTCAACCCTATATCAACCATTGTTTTTAACAGGTGTTTTCACCCTCTTTCTCTTCTCTCAGTTATGCCTTCACTTCAATCCCTGCACCTATCATCACTTTATGCATGTGCCTTCACTTCAATATCGCTTGTGCCTTCTACGTAGTGTGAGCTCTCTCTTTCGGTGTTGGAAGTGAATGGCTGGTTAGGTTTTTGAAGATCTGAAACATACATATGCTTTGATTGAAGACCCAACTAAGCAATGACTTATGCTCCCTTCCAATTTTTGTATATAATTTATGATGTTTGAATCTTCACTTTATTCCTTTGCCATTTTCCCCTTTTTATGGAAAGTTCCGTTAACAATGTTACATTTAGGTAAATTGCTTTATCTTCTTTAAATGAGTTTGATTATAAGGTTGAATAGCATATAGATTATAATTGTTTTCATGTGCAATTCTATTATACATTTGTATATAGGATATGATCAAGTTTTATCTTCCCCATCTACTTGACATTATATGTAGGATATGATTTATGTCACTTAGTTTAGCTTCGTTGGTGGTTCCATCTTTTGTTTATCTCTATCCGCTGGGTTTAAGATAAAGTATGACATTCATGTAAGAGATACAGATTCTTAGGAGCAAACAAATTCAGTTCTGTAGACATCATTTAGCTATCAGTGAGTGCACAATTAGCATTACAACATTGTGCTATAATACTTGAGAATGAGCTCAAGTAGTAATGTTTCAAGGTAATGAGGTTGATTAGAGGTTTTAGTTTGTTGATTTCTTGGTTGTAATTTTGTGTTGGATTGAAATTTTTGAAATTTTCATCTCTGGCTGTAGAGGGATGCGTTTTAAGCTTGATTTGAAGTCATACAAGCTGATTTCTTCAACTTACCCAGTTGAATGGGACTATGACGGAGAGGCTAAATATTGTTACTGTAATATGAAAGCACCTAGATGAATTTCATAGATTGATGAAAATCCAGGACAAAGGTTTTATAGCTGTCGACTCTTTCTGGTAATTTTGGTACATTTTTATGTTGTTTTAACTAAATATGTTAATATATTTCATTAACGAATTGCTGTTTTTTCTTTAATCGTAAATTAAAAATGTTTGTAGATTTCATAAATGGCATGATCAAAGATTTTGTCCAAGAGCAAGACAGATTATTTTAGAGCTAAAAAATAGAAAGAAGATGTTATATCGTCAAAGTAATCTATAGAAGGCTAAAGTGGCAGAGTTAAGAGAGAATGTAATAGATGTTTTGCAAGCTGAAAGGATTGTATAAAATTTGAAGTTGAAGAATGAGTTAGTTGCCACGAGGAGTAGTAATGAAACAAATTCAGTAAAGTGTTAGAAATTTTCTACTTGTTTAAACTTGTGTTTAGTAGTTTTGCTTATGTTTGTTAGTCTAAATAATGAAGGCAATATAAGCAATAATTGTACCTTTAAATCCTTATTTGGAAATGATTTGATTTACTAGAACAATGTGTAAATGTAATTCACCTAACCTACTGTTGGAAAGTGTAATTGTTAGATGTTTCAACATCTATTGTATTCGTAATTTGATGTTTTAGCCTAAACAGGTTTGATGTTTTATGTACTAGCCTAAACATGTTTTATGTACTAGCCTAAAGATGTTTGATGTTTCAACATATGGTAAGGAAGATTAGTGACAAAATAGGATCTTTAATCAATAGAGATGGAGTATTGGTTAGTAGTCAAAAGGAGTTAAAAGAGGCAACAATTGACTACTCTAAAAAATGTTATCCGTACTTTAACTCCAATGATTAACACAACTGCTAAGTTGTTTTATAAGTCATCAAATTATTGATGAGGAGACAAAGATGTTTAATAGACCTATAATTCCAATTCTTTACATTAACAATGTACATGTTCTACCATTTATGAACTTCAACAAAAAGAAAAAACCTAAAAGAAATGCAATTCACACTAATTGGTTTATGATATACTACATAAAATCGCTACTTAATGGTCTGATCTCAATTCAGGAATAAACAATGAAAATAAAAGGGATGAACACTTTACTACAAAAAGTTTATCATCTCTTTCGGCCCACATACTTTAAGCTTTCCCTAAAAATTTTTAACATTGTAGAGAATGTGACAATTCTAACCAAGTTTCCATTACCCTCAATATCCCATTCATGAACTTCAACAAAAAGGAAAAAAAACCTAAAAGAAATGCAATTCAAACTGAAATTGGTAGTCATTACATTCATTGCTTAATAACATGTAAATGCCATCAAGATCTTTACTATCTATTATTGTTCAATACAAAAATATTACAAATTTGTTGTTCAGTTCAGTAGCAATTAAATGTTAAGTTTACATTTTCTCCTTTTTCCTTTAAAGATGTAGTTTGACTTTCTTGGCATAGATTCACACGCGCAGTAACAACTTCCTTCCTTTTTATTGATTTTGCCAAAGGTGTAGTAATCTTTGACTTCTCCTTCTAGGTTGTAGATAAAATGCAAACATTGTTAAGTTGTATGAATTAATTAATGTTTAATAAGAATGTAAATATTTAATACTTATATTTAGCATCTGCAACCCTGTGGTTTCATTTGTATATATCCCCATCCTTCCATCCCTTTCTTGAACTTCTTATTTGCTTCTTGTTAAAGAGAAGAGTATGTGTCAAGCCTTTCTTTCTGTAATTTTCGCTTGAGAATTTGAACTACTTCTGCCAGCACCAAAAATCCTCATTCTGCTTCTATCATCTGCAACACCATAACCAGACCCTCTTCTCCCTTTGGTTTGGTTTTTAGTGGTGTCATTTGAAGATGTAAAGATATTTGTTGTTTTTGAAGCACCTCCAGGTTAGGAGAATAACTGAGGCTGTTGCATTTGCACTTCCACATACATGAGCAGTACTTGAGGTGTTGGCATTACTTGAAGCAGTTATGGCACCAGCAGATATAGACGCAATAGTAGAGGCAGAGATAGGGGCAGGGGCAGAAGTAGAGGCATTTGCTCTTCTTTTACCTTTCTTTCCCCTTTCAGCACTGTTAGATGCAGATTTAGAGGCACTTACTGGGATGTCAGTGTTGGTTTGAACTATGGATATGTTTTCTGGGGTTGGCTGTGAGTTCGTTGTGTTTTGCTCCATGTGGAAATTAGTTGACTAGTATGGGTTTGGATTTTGAAACTGGACTGGAACCTGCTATTGATAACAGTGAGAATGGAAACAAAAAAACCTAGAAGATTACCACTACTATGGAAAAGAATCTTAGTTGTACCACAAAAAAGGCAAAACAACTTATAAATTACCTCTCTATTCTTCCAAGGACAGCCTCTTTTATTGAGTCCTTCTATATGGTAGTGGCTACATGTCATGATCATGCCCCTTTTAGACATGTGGTCAGCATTTTGGTTTTTGGTTAATTTTGTATTCTTTTGAGGCTTATCAAATCCCTTTTTCCTAACTATTTTGGGCCTACCAAGCTCTTGTTTGAATTCTAGTGACGTATTAGTTTCTTCATTGCTAATGGGTCAATCCTTTATACCAGGCATCGATTGAATTGCCTTCCCATATGCTTTGACATATTCAATCTTCCATAACTAACTAAAAGTGTACTCTTCAATATTAATACTATTGTCTTTAATAGCAAATATGGCAAGTGCACAAGGAATGTTAGAGAGGGTATATCTCTTACAAGAACATATTTTGTTCTGAAGCCTCACCATATATCTGTTCTGTCTATGATCAATCTCATACCCTCCTTCTACATTATGATGTACTGAACAATGTTGAGCAATTATATCACTCTTCACAATTGCTTCCCATATTCTTGGCCTTAAATTTCCCTTCCACTTGACAGCCTCTTTCCTTTTTCTCACAATTCTTTTCACCAATTCTCTTCTAATATGCCAAAACAACCCTAAACTGTCATTTTCCTTGCATCAACCACAGTCTTATTGAAGGCCTCACATAGGTTATTGTTGACCAACTCAATTATAGAATCTTCCCTTTGGAAAGCCCTGCACTATGCTAAACTGGTACATAACTCTCAATATTTTCTGCTTCCCTTTCCTTCTTGACTCTGAGCTTATCCAAAATTTCTTTATATTCCCTTACTGTGAAGGATTTTGCAATTTTCCAAAAATACTCCATCACTTCCCCTTTTTGTCCTCTTCCATGCCAATTCACATAAACATGTCTGGCATAAAACTTGTGCTCAGCATCTGAACACAAATCGGCAATGATTCTATCAAGTCCCTGCAAGAGAAAACATAACCATTTGAATAGGCATGTGGACACAAATATACATATTTCATAACATTTACACTTTCAATGAAAGTAAAAACAAGATTGATGTGAAACTTTTACCTTTTATTGGTCATTCATTATAGTCCAACCAATGTTTAAATTAGTAAGTGATAATTATTAAGCATTAATATTAAACCATAAATTTCACATACATTTAGTTCTATACAACGATTGTTG
>JANIIA010000005.1:44403903-44433929 GCA_027478495.1 Erythroxylum alaternifolium
TATCTTTTTCAAAGAAGCATTGCAAAACCTTCTCTCACAGTTTAACTTTATCTTTAAACCTCCCAGTGGGTTACCACCGCAGCGTAACATCGACCATCATATTTCTCTGATGCCCAATAACCCTCCAGTTAATGTAAAGCCTTACAGATACCCATATTTTCAGAAAACCACAATAGAGAAGATGGTGACCGAAATGCTTTCAGAGGGAATTATTCAAAGGAGCACCAGTCCCTTTTCCTCTCCGGTGTTGCTGGTTAAAAAGAAAGATGGGACTTGGTGTTTCTGTGTGGACTACAGAGCTCTAAATGCAGTGACGGTGAAGGACCGATTTCCAATACCAACTGTTGATGAGTTGCTGGATGAAACGGCGCGAGCACGAGTGTTTTCGAAATTAGACCTTAAATCGGGTTATCACCAGATCAGAATCCACGCTGCAAATATAGCAAAGACAGCATTTCGGACCCATGAAGGCCATTACAAATTCTTAGTAATGCCTTTCGGGTTGTCTAATGCGCCTTCAACCTTTCAGTCTTTGATGAATTCAATTTTTCGAGGAGTCTTGCGCAAATTCGTTTTGGTGTTCTTTGATGATATTTTAGTTTATAGCTCCAGCTGGGAAAAGCATCTTGAGCATCTTGAACAGGTATTTACTATCCTCAGAGATAATAATCTGTGTGTTAAGGGATCTAAATGTGAAATAGGATGCTCTGAAATTGGATATTTGGGCCATCATATATCCAGCAATGGCATAGCTGTGGATCCTGATAAAATTGAAGCTGTCAAAAACTGGCCAGTGCCATCCAACATTAAAGGGCTGCGAGGATTCTTGGGGATAACAGGATATTATAGAAAATTTGTAAAAAACTTTGCTGCAATTGCTCAACCATTGACTAGACTCCTTCGCAAAGATGCTTTTGTATGGACAATAGAAGCAACATAAGCATTTCATAAACTGAAGGCAGCTTTGCTCTCCATACCTGTCCTAATTGCCCCAAATTTTGAAGCTCCATTGGAGGTCCATACAGATGCCTCAGGGTCAGGAATTGGAGCAGTTCTATCCCAACAAAACCATCCAATTGCTTATTTTAGTAAGCAGTTACCGCCACAAGTTTAGTCGGCATCAACATATGCCCGAGAGATGTATGCTCTAACTGAGGCAGTTAAGCGTTGGCGTCAATACCTGCTTGGCCATAAATTCACGGTCTTAACTGATCATCAAAGTTTGAGGTCACTAATGGATCAAACCATACAAACACCGGAGCAGCAACATTGGCTCGTTAAGTTATTGGGATATGATTTCAAGATAGTATACAAGCCTGGAACGGAAAATATTCCAGCTGATGCTCTATCTCGTAAGGAAGGGGCGATGAATATGCTCACGGTTTCTCAGCCTGTGATTTCGGTTATAGATGCTCTGCGCCTGTTTTACAAAGGCACCACAAGTTCTACAGTTTTGTTCAATGAAGTCTCACAACAGCTCAATTTGCACTCAGATTTTTCTGTAAGACATGGATTGCTATTTCACAAGGATCACATATATATCCCTCCAGAGTCTGCATTCCAGCCCTTGCTTCTTGCTGAATTCCATAACTCAAATTCAGGGGGACATGCTGGAGTTCAACGAACATTGGCCCGACTCTCGAGTACTTTCTTTTGGCCAACCATGAAAAAGGACGTTAAGGACTTCGTACTAAGATGCACTATCTGCCAAATAGCTAAACCATTCCACAGAGCTCCACAGGGCCTTATTCAACCGCTGCCTATTCCAGGCAACATTTGGGAGTCTATCTCAATGGACTTCATTGTTCATCTTCCTTTATCCTCGGGCAAGACAACCATTTTTGTTGTTGTTGACAGGTTGTCAAAGCAAGCTCATTTTGCCGCCTTAGGACCATCTTTTATAGCCCCATAAGTAACTGAGATTTTCATCCGAGAAGTCGTCCGGCTCCATGGTTTTCCAACCAGCATTATTTCAGACCGTGACCCTATCTTCATGAGTAACTTCTGGCAAGAGCTGTTCAAATTGCAAGGAACAAAGTTGGCAACAAGCAGTGCCTATCACCCGCAAACCGACGAGCAAACAGAGATACTCAATCGCTGTCTAGAAGACTGTTTGCGATGTTTTACATCTGAACATCCAAGACAGTGGTTAAAATACGTCTCGTGGGCTGAATGGCACTATAACACATCATGGCAATCCTCAATTGGAATGACTCCCTATGAGGCAGTCTATGGAAGAGCCCCCCCTTCCTTGTGTGAATATGTGACAGGGTCAACATCAGTGGCAAAGCTTGAAGAAATGCTTTCAAAGCGAATTGATATCCTAACTACTCTGAAGGCAAACTTGCTGAGAGCACAGAATAGAATAAGAAATCAGGCTAATAAACACTGCACAGATGCAACATTTGAGGTGAATGACTGGGTGTTTCTCAAACTACAACCTTATAGACAGACATCAGTAGCTTGTAGGTGATCCAAAAAATTGTCCATGCGTTTCTTTGGCCCTTTTCAGATTAAAGAACGCGTGGGACAAGTAGCTTACTATCTGGAATTGCCAACCAATGCCAAGATACATGATGTCTTCCATATCTCCAAATTGAAGCGATGCTATGGAGATCCTCATGTCAATCAGGTACCTTTACCAATTGAATTCGAAGATCAACATCCTTTAATAAAACCAGCAGCCGTGTTGAACACCATAATTACCATTCAAGGTGGGAAGCGAGTACTCCAGGTTTTGATTCAGTGGGAGGGACAAACAGAGATCGATGCCACCTGGGAGAACTTAGTAGAACTAAAGGATGATTTTCCCGACTTCCAACTCGAGGACAAGTTGTTTTTTGAGGGTGGGGGTATTGATACAAGCCCAATACTAGTGAAGACTCAAGACCCAAATTATAATCCCATTCGTAGGCTTGGACGAGAGATAAAGTTGCCTAAGAAATATTCAGAGTTTGTTATGTAGGTAAATATATGTCTGATGATAACATTTTTGTAAGGGACTATTTTGTAAAGGGGATGCAAGGGTAGTACAAGTGGCAAAGGATTGTTATATATTGAATAGTATTGAATCAGAGAAGTAAGAAAAGTATTATCTCACAAATTCCTCTCTCTGTCTCTCTCTCTCTTTTCTCCCTCCGTTCTCTGCCCTTCTCTGCTCTTTTTCCCTGGTGCCTTTCTTTTTGTGCTCTTTCTTACAATTCTGAAATCACATACACGCTCACACAGAAAGCACGGCTATCAGTGGAGAAGCAATAAAGTTTTAAGGTGAGGTTTCAAATTTTCTATTTTCTTTCCGAAATTAGGTTAGACAGATGTCAACTCAGCTCGGGCCATTCTTAATTGAGAAGCTTTCTCAACTTTGAAGTGAGATTGATTTAACTTCAAAAAAAAAAACTTTGAAGTTGAGTATATCTCAATTATAAGTCACCAAGAAGTTGATAAAAAACCAAATAAATAAACCAGAAGATATTATGAAATCCGGAAAGTAATGACCATAAAGAGTGAAATTAATAACCAATAAGTGCAGATAGAATGCTGAGGACTTGACGTGACATCAAAACGTATAACTTACTTCAAATACAGCCCTGCGGCTGCAATGACTTCGATTCTATTCCAACTAAGGATGGCCCGAGCTGACACCTTCCAACATAATCACTCACCCACTGGTTGTTGCTAGTCTTAGACCACAAGCCACAGTTTCTAAAGCCAAGAAAACTTTTGTCTCCAAAACACAAGTCTCTTTATCCGCATTCCACATACTCCAAATGACGATTCAACCTTCGCTAGATCGTCCTATTCAATACGTCTTGCCACTAGCATTAGCTTCTGTTCTTGTCCTAGGAACTGCTAGACTAGTCCTGGATAATTTAAAGGTGAAGGAGAGCTACATTCCCAACGTATATGGCAGTCAGGAAGGTCACAAGAATAAAAAACCAGTCTTTGTTTTGCCTCAAGATCGGTTGGAGGATGGCTGCAACGTTTTTGAAGGGCAATGGGTGTGGGACAATGTAACCTATCCTCTATACACAGAAGATAGCTGCCCTTACTTGGTTAAACAGACTACTTGCGTGAGAAACGGCAGGCCTGATTCTTTCTATCAGAATTGGAGATGGCAACCTAATGCATGCAAATTGCCAAGGTAAACGTGACTCTGGAACTAAGGGGATGGATTCCTTGTTAATAGCTCACCAATCTGCTGACTTGAATGCCATTAATTTGTAGCCTAGTCTTCCTGAATTTTGATTCTTTTCATGTATGCTGGTGGGCAATATAAATTGCAACCTAATGTTCTCTGATATCTCAGGTTTGATGCATTAAAGCTCCTGGATATTCTGCGGGGCAAAAGGTTAATGTTCATAGGAGATTCGGTTCAAAGAGGGCAGTTTGAATCTATGGTTTGCATGGTGCAATCTGTGATTCCTCAAGGAAAAAAATCTCTTCACAGAGTTCCACCTATGAAGATCTTCAAAGCCCAGGCACTACTCATAACATATTTTATTTTCTTCTGGGGAAAAAGAGGAGAAGAACACAAAACAAATGTTTTCGAAAAATTGTTCTGTAGTTGCATGTGATCAGACCCTTAGAGGAACAAATCATCATAATCAGTTTCCGAAATATTGTTCTTTGCATTAGCGCATCACATGTGGTCTTGTGTCTGAAAAGAAGACAACACATATATAGCTGAAGGATCTGTACATTATTTTCAGATTATAAATTAATTATTTTGAGACGCAGGTGAAGCTAATGCGTAAGCTTCTTTTAAACATGTTTCAGGAATTCAATGTGTCAATCGAGTACTACTGGGCTCCTTTCATCACTGAGTCTATCTCAGATCATGCAACAAATCATACCGTACATAAACGGCTGGTTAACCTTGACTCCATAGCTAAACATGGCAAAAGCTGGAAAGAAGTAGATATACTAGTGTTTGAGAGCTACATATGGTGGATGTACAAGCCCACAATCAATGCCACGTAAGTGCTTACTCCTTCCACACTTTCCTCGTTCATACCCAACCCTGCTATTAGCTAATAGAGAGATTGATCAAACGTTGTTCCTTTCTTCTACCAACAAAAATGCAGTTAGATAGCCACCAAATGTGGTATTATCCCAATTAAAACTATAACGAGATGCTTTAACCAATAGCCATTTATAACTAAGAAAGGGTTTAAAGTTCTATTTTGATCTTAACCAACATTTATGACCAAGAAAAACCTTGCTCATAAGTTATACATTGATCAAAATGTATGACTTATTGAGTGACTTAAATGAAAGAGTTTTACGTTAAACCAATAACACCCGAATTATATTTTACAAAAAAGATCATGAAAGATGAGAATTAAATTGAAGATTTCATATAAAGATCCAAATCATACTATTTCATAGATCAAAGATCTTTACTAAAGTAAGAATCCAAATATCATATTTTCCTTCAATTTTTTAATACTAAACTTCGCTCGATTTCTTGTCTCATCGGGATTCCTAGTGAGTGTTGTTGTTGTTTTCACGTTTCTTGTTATATTTCTACATTAAGAATGTTTCATACTAAATACAATAGCGAATAAAATAGGTTGAAAATGTATATCATTTGTGTGTTTGGAAGAGAGAATTTTTTAACGGACAGTTAAGATGAAAGCAAATTTGTAAAATGGGAGAGGCAAATTCTTTATGTAGAAAAGGAATTGAAACTGAAACATGTGAGGAACAGAAAAACAACTTAGTGGCAAGAGAGAATTGAAGAATTATATCTGGTCTTTTATTGAATGTGAAGTTGAGTACTTGTTTATATTTGTCAAGACATTAAACCAAGGTTTTGAAATTTAGCCCGACACGACTAGTTCACTTAGGTGACCATTTAACCACCTTTAATCAAGATGACTATCTTACTACCATCTGATATCATGGTTCTTTTTCACCCACATCATGCAAGATTATATAATGAACCCATCTTATTAGAAAAATTATTATATTTTTGATCAAGGGTTAGCTTCCTTCCACCGTCAAAAATTTTGATTGAAAATATACCCAAGTTTCCATACTCTTTACATTCTTACAACCCCCTTCAATCTTGTTTCTGATCTTGTACTAATGTTGATTTCAAGTACATTTTCGGGTTTATGGGTGTCCTTCTGATCAACTATTGCAGAGTATTGAGTGTACACTGGGGTTTCACATTAACCGAGTCGCCAGTCATCCCATAAGAATGAACTATTTTTGCATAGAGATTGCATGTTTTATGATGGTTAGGATGCCTACATGTGCTGTTGCCTACACTTCTGTCCTTCATAGATTTGGCAATCACCCTGCTTCAGATTGTATCTTACTCATATACATCTGTTACAGATACGGTTCAACTGATTACATTAAAGAATACAACGTGACAACTGCATATAGGTTAGCATTAGAAACTTGGGCAAATTGGCTAGAATCCAACATTAACCCTCGGAAGCAGAAGGTTTTCTTCATGAGTATGTCTCCAACACATCTATGGTGAGTTACATTTTGCATACTACGTCAGTCAGTCATTTTGTGTAGGAGCTGACAAGAGAACTATAACATTGTTTTGTAGGAGCTGGGAGTGGAGACCTGGGAGTGATGGAAACTGTTTCAATGAGTTATATCCAGTCCAGGGCTCCTATTGGGGCACAGGTTCCAATCCTCAGATCATGAACATAGTTGGTCATGTCTTGCAGGAAATGAAATTCAATGTAACATTTTTGAATATCACACAATTGTCTGAATATAGAAAAGATGCTCATGCAACAGTGTACGGAGAGCGCAAGGGAAAGCTATTGACAAAAGACCAAAGATCTAATCCAAAAAGCTTTGCTGATTGCATTCACTGGTGCTTACCAGGGGTTCCTGACACTTGGAATGAGATATTGTATGCATTCTTGTTACAGACTCAACCAACTTCCTTCTACTTTTAAGCCCAATCTGAAAATGTCAACCTCGCCAAACACAAGAGGCATATCTACAGCTACAACTACATCTACATCTACATCTACATCTACATCGACATTCATCTTGTTCTTAATTATCCACTAACATCCAGGTTTTTGTCAAAGCTTCAAAAAGTTAATAACCAGAACATCATCACAACGTGGAAAGGGAGTGTTTATTATTCACAGTTATTTAGCTGGAGCATCAGTCTATCCATCCATTAACCATATAATGACTTTAAGCTTCTATTTGATGCTATCTTATGTAGAACTAATAGCTAGATTTCTAGATCACTTTCCTATACTTGAAGAAACCAAATCCTAAACTATATCTTAAGTAGCATGCATATCTACTAGTGCTCTCATGTGGCCTTACCAATCAAGTTGATCAAAGAAATAGAAAAGATGTTTAGAAATTTTCTATGGATTGGTTCGGGAGACAAAAGATGTATAGCAAATCATGCACTAATATTCGTAGAAGATGACTTCTCAATCTTAATCGTATGAAATCATATCATACACTAATATTCTAGATATATTAAAACAAGAATAAAACGAATAATTGAACCATAATATCAATCAATATAATTGCATTAGATAAATATCAAAATGTATTGTTATCACAAATTAGGATTCATCCTACCTTGATACTAAACAAGTTTAGTTCTTACTCATAGAAAATGAAATCAATAATAAATATGCAGAAAAACTAATATAAAATAAAGAAATCATGATTATAAATTTGTCTTTTCTCTTCTATTAGATCTTCCTGCAAGTTTGGTTTGGATGAAGTTTTCTATGGGATCTCTTGAAGTTATCTTTGTTTTTTCTCGTCTATTGATCATAATTGTTGCCTTTTTTTGTGTCTTACGGCTTAAAATTGCTTAATAACTTGACTCTCTCTATTTTGCCTTCACCCACGTCCTTTTATAGTATAAACTAGGGTTTTTGGGTTATACACTGTCAACATACACAGGCGAGTGAGTGGTCGTGTATCTCCAAAAACACATGAATTTGTGATTTCAAAAAGGTATAAAGACTTACATGGGCAACATACATGGTCGTGTATATCAAGATACACGAGAGTGTAATGCTACAAAACCAAAACTAAAATTCTTCAATCTTTACTCGTTTACAAAGACTTAAACAGTCACTATACAAGGTCGTATAGGTTCTTAATTGCTTCAAATCTTGTTCCATGCCATGATTTCATCTAGATTATTCTCCTTTTAGTCCAAGTAGGCAATTATTACCTATAAATGCACTTGAGAAAAATTAAGTACTAAAAATACAACAAATATCAAGCAAAACATATGAAATATAGGTGTATAATTATATTCAAATAAGCATTTATTAGTTTACCACAAGTGAAACAGATGTACAATGATTATGTACTGCAATATGAATTCTGGAAATAAGTTCATACATTAATAATCTATTTGGAATATCTAAATCATTCATACATAAATCCCAAAACATTAAACACATAATAACATAGCCAATCCTAAAGAAGAATTAAAAACCACATCACTAGATTAATCAATGCCCAAAAATGTTCATTGGACTTGATATCTCCTTTGAACTGGAAAGATGAAGTTTAGCCCCACATGACTTTCTAAATGGACAGGGATCCACCTCCTTTTGAGTCTTTAATCTCTTTATATCTCACTTAGCCTCTTAATTTCCCTTTTATACTTAAAATTAGAGTTGCATAATTGATCGTGATTTTTTGATATGTATAAGTTTTAATATTTAACCTCGATAACCCGTAAGCGTACGGGTTATTCACGTAGTACCTAAGGTGTCGATCCCACGAGGAGGGTTAATCTAATGTTAAAATATAAGGCCAAAAACAATTGGCAATAATTCAAAATGAACAAAACTAAGGAACGAATTTATTTAAATCACGCACTCAATTTCAAGAATCAATTACGAAAATATCAATAAAATAGAAGTCGCAACACCCAATCAAGAATCAACCTAAGGAACTACCAGTTGAGAGAAAGGGGAATTTTATCTATCTTTAATGCTAACCTAATCGATTATGAACTACTGGATTACTGGTTCTAGACGGTCCTAGGGTTGATTACTCTCTCTCGAGCTATAATCATTAACCCTAATTTATAAACCCTAATCAGATTATGGGAATTGCAATCTCTCAATTAACAATCTATCCAAAACCCTAATTAGATATGAAGTTGTCCAAAAACTATCGGGAACTTATGCAAGATCTATTTTTACACAACCGAATTGATTTAATTCTCATTCTATTAAATTACCTAACTCTTGTTAGCCCAAATTAATAATTTTTCACTCGGTTCACCCTTTTAGTTTATCATCGAATTATACAAGTGCAGAAATTAAATTATAATAAATCCAGTAAAAACACAAACAATCAAATTTTATTAAATCAAAGATAAAATAACATGAAGGTGAGTTTAGACATCCTCAGCATTCATACAATCCTATCATCTTAACGACTATCCCAATTCTATACAATAATAAAATGGAAAATTAATCGAAAACAAGATCGAAATGGATGACGGAGGCAGCAACAATGGGAAACCTCCTGTTCTGGGAAGTACTTCTTGTAGCCTTCTTCGCCACGTCTCTCTTCCTTCTTCTCTTTATCAATCTCTCGATGAACTCTCTCTGCGTTTTCTCAATGGTGGCTGATGCAAAAGCTCCCTCATCTCCTTTGTCTTCTTTTTTAAATACCTTTCGTATTCTGAGCAGCCCTAGGGTTTTTTCGGGGACAAAAAAGTCTGAGAAATCTCTTGAAACTTGATGTTTTTACTTATTTGCGTGTCTTCCCAACACAGGCCATGATTGTGGCCCTGTATGCCACGATCATGGGCTGTGTCCTGAGCTTCTGTCACGATCTTGGCCCATATGCCATGATCATGCGTTGCCTCCAATGCTTCTGTCATGATCGTGGCCCTTATGCCACAATCATAGGCCGTTGTTTTGACCCGAGTGTCTCCAAAAATTTCTCCATTCTTCGATGTTGACCATGAAGCACTAACAAATATATCAAAGTACCTCAAATATATAATAATTAAGCTCAAAGACTTGACTAACCCATAAAAAACACTTAAACATAATTAATTAACAAAATATCACAATTCTAAACTAACACATACTAAATGACTAAATTAACACTTAAATACATAATAAACTATGCCCTAAAATATGATGCAATTCCCACTTATCAACATCCCCACACTTAATCTTTTTCTTGTCTTCAAGAAAACAAAGCAACAAACTCACAACACATAATGCAATAATGAGACAATGACTTCAACTTCATGAAATAAATTTAATTTTAAACACAATCATTCAATTTATATGAAATCATTAACATGCAAAATCTGCATCTAGAAGCTTTGAGCTAATATACAAATTAATCCAGATTCGAGTGTTAATTTATTTACCCTTTTCAATTGCACACAGACATTAATAATACTTTGGTCATTCAGACTCTGTAACTATTCTTAAATAAGTTTTCATGAAAAGTAAGCTATTACAAGTTTGGTAGGTTTTTATTAAAAAATACTTTTTTAATTAATTTATTTAAACAAGGACTTAGTCTTTTACTCATAGGCAAACATTGGTGATGGATATCGATTCAGTTACTCAGCTAAGTCGCTTTTATTAAACTGCTTGGTTAAAATATCATTATAGCTTTTTGATGTGGATGCACACATTTGTGATGCATGTCGATTGGGTTACTCAGCTATATCATATTCTCAACTAGCTACTAGCTCTATTTATAACCCAAAGGCCAGTGAAATAGTTATTTATTCAGCAAACTTGATTTTTTTTATTACCTACCTTGTTGCTTTAGCTACTCGTTTCCATAAAAAATACTAGTAAAGCTACTTAAGTCGAAAGACCTTAAATTATGAATGAATGTGACAATTTAAAGGGTGACAAACTCACACTAAATCCTAATTACGCTGAATATTTAGCCAAAGACCCTAATTCACTAATTTTGTGAGCTAATGATTCTTCACAATCTAATAAACTATGTTCAAAATTAAATCAATTCCAATCCATCTAAGTCATTGACACATTCACACAATTCACAAAATGTAACCTAACATCTATCATACAATATGCAAAATCACACTTAAAGCAAAACCATAACCCTCTGCACACTTGATCAACACATTGTCCTCAATATGAGAAAGGGACAAACAACACATAAAAAAAGAAGAAACATAAATTAAAGTAAAACAAAAACAAAAAAGAAGACTAAATTGGAAAAGAAACGGGGTTAGACAAAGCCTGATGGTGATGGAGGCGGGGATGGTGTTGGAGGTGGCAATTGAACGCCTTGAGCCTCAAAATAACAGTGGATACGACGTATGTCCTGGCTCTGACGTCGTTGAGTTTGGGTCATCTCCTTCATCCTTCTCAAGTTCTTCGCAAGTGTATCTGTAATTACCTTGTTTACGGAGATTGTATCCAGGACATTCTTCCAGCCCAATTCTTCTGTTTCTTCTTCCTCCTCGAACTCTTCACTAATCGAGTCCTCTTTTTCCTGCTTAGTCGATGCTATAATCGAACTCACTTAACTAGCCCTGATCTTAACATACATCTTTTGACTAATATCCCGAAGTTCTATGTTATGAGACTTAAGGATTTCAGCACGCCATAGATGATGATGATTTAAGAATTCTGGGAGATGGACAGTTAAGCCACTACAGTCTACGCCATAATACTTATCAATGGTAGAAAATAAGTAACCTATACCTAAATTGTTGCTCCTCTTGTGTGAAGTCGTAATAATAACATTCAGCACAATTGTGGAGGTGCATATTGGAATGTTGTGATCCATGCACCATAACATGAAGAGTTCCTTTGTTGAACAATTGTTGGTTTCTGATTTATCAAAAACTAATTGACACATGAATTTGTGTAATAACAAGTGCTCATGGGTCCTTATGATGTTGTTGTAGGCATTTTTGGCATCAGATTGCTCCAACCCAGTGAGCTCATTCCAATAGCGACGAGCACGGAAATCATCGTGTTGATTGATAATGTAAGATTCAGGGAACCCATACCTATCGCACATAATTTTGATGTTTAGTTTATAAGCTCGTTCCCGCAACCTAAACCACATTTCTTTAGGATTCCTAGGTTCATAAGAAAGGGAGGTAAAGAATTCTAAAGTGAGCTTCTAGTAAATAAGAAATTGGAAGTGTATGAATTTTGCCCACTGAATTCTTTCTGCTAAGTTCTCTACCTTCTTGCGTAGTTCTAGCCTATCAAGTGTATCAAAATCAAAATATTTAGGGACTATAATTTATTTAGCATTGATGGATTGAAAACAAATACCTTCCTCCTCTGTATAGATTGTGAAGGGTGCTCTGAAGTCAATTGCTCTGTTCCTTCTCCCTTGTCCCGAGACTTGGTTTCGTCTCGATGATTGATCACGCCTAGCTTATTACTTAATGCACAGCATGCTGACTTGCGAGTAAGTAGAAGTTGGAAGAAATTTGGAAGTTTAAAATTTGGGTAAAGAGAAGTGAGAGTGTTTGGAGGTTTCAAATTTAGAGAGATAAAGCAAAAATGAAAGTGAGTGAAAAAATGAAGTTAAAACTTAATATATAGGTGATTGGAGGGTAAAATGGTAAAATTTGACTTAAAAAATCACGTATTCCCTTTTCACCCTGTCGCATGCCACTGTAATTTTCTACCAATTTTTTTCATCATTTTTTCCTTTTGTTCTTCTTCACTTTCTGAAGTCACTTCTTAACTATTTATGGCCCTTTCACCTCTCCTTGCTTACTTCCTCGATCATCTAATTTTGGAGAAGTCCTATGCCTTCCCAATTTATTTGGAAATGAACTAACCTAACTACAGAATTCAACTATCTAGAAATAAAAGGAAACAACATCAATTTAATAGTCCCATGTAGCGCTTCTTTAAACGTTTGTAGCTTGATGTTCTTTATGTGCTCACGGTGGTTCAAATGATTGGTGCAATGGTAGTGTAGCCACTGATTTCACAATTCGCATATGAACTACCACACTATGGATTCCACCTTCCTTGTGATTCTCCTTCCTTCGCTTTCTTCTACGCAATCATATCTTTTTAAATGCATTCCCAGGATCCTCAATATCTTCCCATTTTCCTCGAGGTTCGAGTTCCTTAATATTAGTTGGAGGTAAAGGAGAACTGTTGTTTTTCTTTGACACTTTAAAGGTTATTTGCTGCTTTCCTACCCTCAGAGTTAGTTCACCCCTATTAACATTAATTATTGAGCAAGCAGTGGCTAGAAACGGTCATCCAAGGACCATAGGGGTTTTTACATCTTCTCCAATATCCAATAAATAGAAGTCTGTGGGAAAGGTAAATTTATCAATTTGTACTTGCACGTCTTTAATAATCCCCTTTGGTTGCTGAACTATTATATCGATTGTTTTTACTAACATCTTTGTGGGTTTTAACTCTTAACCCTAACTTTTGACTAAAGGTATAGGGCATCATATTGATACTTTCTCCCAAATCTGTGAATGCCTTGTCTATGTTTACTCCATGATATGGCAAGGAATGTAAAAATCCCCTAGGTCCTCTTTCTTTTGTGCTATGTTAGGGTTTTCTTCCGATATATGCTCCTTAACCTTCTTCTTGACTAATTCTTTTAATGTGAGCCTTTTTGTAGTTGTTCCATTACATCCTCAACCTTGTTTGATTTAACCTCCTTAAAATTCCTCATTGCCCTACTTGAAATTGACTTCCGTTGAGCTAGAATAGGGTATAGAAGTTCAAGTTGAGGTGTCTTAATTGGCTCAATTACAAGCTCACTAAGAAGGAATTCCATAATTACTTGTCCTTCTCCTTTATCTCCATCCATTTTTAAGATGTAAAAATCCAACTGAAATACCAAACCATTAACTTAGACTAAAACATCCTCAATAACTCCACTAGGACGCACATATGAGTGATCAGCTAGTTGGATAATCACATTAATTTCTTGCAAAGAATTCAAATTTAAAGCTTGATAAATTGATTATGGCATGACATTAATAGATGCACCTAAGTCTAGCATGGCACGCTTAATTTTTCTATTACCAATAACACACGGAAGTGTAAACATACCTGGATCTTTGCATTTTTTTTGGTAAATTTCTATTTATCACAACTGATACATTCTTATCCAAAGTTATTCTCTCCTTATCATTCAGCTTCCTTTTATTTGTGCACAACTCCTTTAAGAATTTTGCATATTTCGGAACATGCTTGATGCTTCCAGAAGTGGTATATTGATTTCCACCTTTTTAAAAGTTTCTAAGGTCTCTCTTTCATATTGATCATCTTTTGGTTTAGCCAACCTACTAGGAAAAGGAGGTAAACTTGCATTAATTGATATTGATGAAGATGAATCATTTTTTACCTATGTTGATTCTTAAGTTAGAAGTTCTTTCTTCTTTTATCCATCATCAAGCTTTTCTACCTCCATTGGTAAAGAAGTTCCAGATTGAATTTCCTTACCCTTTCTTAAAGTCATTACACTCACATTCTCCTTAGGATTCACCATCGTTTGGGAAGAAAATTTTCCCGATGCTTGTGCTTCTAATTTCCTTACCGAGGTGGCTAATTGAGTGATCTAATTTCCCAAGTTTTGAAGGCTTACCATTGTTTCTTGTTGAAATTGTTAAGTATTATTAGCAAGTTCCTTAACAATTTCACCTAAAGATATACCAAAAGATTGAGGTTAAGCATATGTAAGAGCTTGAGGTTGTTTATTAAAATTGTGAGGTTAATATTATTGTTGGCCTCATTGATTTCCATAGCTCAAGTTTAGATGATCCCTCCATCCTGGATTGTAGTAATGGTCATACTTTCGTTGAGGTTGACCAGGAAAGCCCCTATTGCATTAGCTTCTTGAAGAAAGTTTTGTTGCAATGTAGGGCACATATCCATATAATGTCTAGAAAATGAGCATATTTTGCACACTCTTGCTGATTGCAATTGACATATAGCCATTGATGAACTAGAGAGGTTAAATCAGAAATTTTATCCTCAAGGTGTGTGTTACTTACCTCATTCACACGCTTAATAGTTATCCATCCATCCTTGTCCCAAATTGTTGAGAATTTTTTACCATAATTGATATCAATTGTCTGGTTGCCTCAGGTGTTTTGTTTATCAAAGCTCCTCCACTAGCTACATTGACCATACTTTGATCTATTGGCAATAGTCCTTCATAAAAGTATTGAATCAGAAGTTGATCGGGAATTTGATAATGTGGACAGCTAGCACATAGCTTCTTAAACCTTTCCCAATATTCATATAGTGTTTCTCCTGTAATTTGTCTTATCCCACATATCTCTTTTTTAATATTCGTTGCTCTTGATGTAGGAAAGAACTTCTCCAGAAACATTCTTTTCATCTCGTTACATACTGTTACGGAGCCAAGTGGAAGATAATATAGCCAATATTTTGCCTTATCTTTCAATGAGAATGGAAAGGCCCTCATATTAATTTGTTCTTCTATCACCCCTTGTGGCTTCATTCCAGAGCAAACAACATGAAATTATTTCAGATGTTTATGCGGATCTTCACCTGCAAGACCACCAAAAATAGGCAATAAGTGAATCAAACCATATCTTAATTTGAAATCTACCTCAATATTTGGAAATTTAATGCGTAAAGGTTGTTGATTCAACTTCGGTGAAGTTAACTCCCTCAACATTCTGTGGTTAAGATTTGTCATATTTTCGTTCGCTTCTTGAAAATTAGAGTCTTCACTAATTATTATATCTACTTCAACTTTCATGTCTGAAGGTGAATGACCACTTCCTTGTTTAGTCTCTTTTCTCAAATGATGCATTGTCTTCTCAATTTCTGGATATATTGCAATTTACTTGTATAAGAAGTACGAGTCATACAAGACAAGAGGTTAGCAGTAACTGTAAAAATAAAAATGCAAAGAAACTAAGAAACTTGAAATAGTTCCCTGGCAACGACACCAAAATTTGGTTGAGTTGTCAAAACCTCCAAAATAATACTGATTCTCTAAACTTTTATAGTAGTTGTGGAACTAGGTTGAATCCCTAGAGAACTGAACACTAGTTTCTTAATTTCAAGCAATAAAATTAAATAGGGTGTTTTGATTAAGAAACTGATTAACTAAAAATAAGACGAAAACAAATTAAATAAACTGAATTTAAATACGAGAAAGTTAATATTACCAAACTATGATTCAAGGGAAAGATCCCATCTAATTGTAAGATTGATCATTGGTTCAAAAAGAATATTTTCACGATTCAAATAGTTAATCTGAAACATATTAGGATATTCGTAATAAGTCTCAAAATTTTCTAAATTAATTGGTTCAAACCCAGCATCCAAACTAAAACTTATCATCTGTTAACTGGGTGGATAACATTCCATATTAGACAAATGATAGCAATAAGCTTCATGAAAAAGACTAAACCCTAAATTAAATAATCAAGATTACTGCAATTATTCAATCTAGTTTTCTTGTTTATCATAAGTTAAATATGAAATTTCATAAATAACCTATTTGCTACTTGTACCAATCCTTCATGACAATTACGGATCACTGAATTTCTGGATAGTGATAGAATAGTCAATATTAAATTATATTGTCAGATTAATCGAATATCAATCATTCATGAAATATGGGAACTCAAAATAAGAAATACTTGAAATACAATGTGAAAAAAAGTTTGAAACACAAAACCTCACAAAGTTACAATCAAAGTATTGAATCTCCTTAAATCAGAATGATGAGCTTAGCCACACATGACTTTTGCTCCAATAACAACAATCAAAGAAAGACAGAGAATTGCAAAAACGTAAAAAGAGAGAACCTTTTTTTCTGTTGTGAGAAACGTCATTTTTATAGGGTTTTCTAATCTAATCATAATCTAACTCTAACTTGTAAAGATGTCTATCTAAAACGAATTCAAAATCAAACTCCTTCATGATAAGGATAAGGCGAAGTCTTCCAGTCGAATTCCAACTTTTCAAGTGATCAACCTTATCCACTGCATCAATCTCTTCACTTTATCCAAACTTTGTCATTATCATCAATAGATTCCTAATTTGATGCAATTTCTACTTTTTATCTCCTAAAACAAAACAAATATTAATTTTAACATTCAAGCATAAAAATAAATTCAAAACAAAGGAGATAATATCAAATAATTAGTCAAGATGAGATCTTATCAAGAGCCACAATCGTGGCCTGAGTCAGGCAGACTCGCAGAAACTTAAAAACGTCAAGTTTTAAGGGATTTTTTGAACCTTTAGATCTAAAAAAATCCTAGGGTTGCTCAGAACACAAAATATATTTAAAGAATAAGACAAAGAGGCAGAAAGAGCTTTTGCATCAACCACTTTTGGAGAAACACTAGAAAGAATTATTGAGAGATAGAGAAAGAGAAGAAGGAAGAGAGAAGAGGAGAAAAAGCAGACTCGGCGTACTTTTCGGATCAGGAATTTCCTAACTTCACTGCCTCTCGTTGTCCGTTCAATTTGTATTTCCTGTTATTTTCAATTTGATTGTTGTATAGAATTAGAATAACAATTAATGATATGATTTTTGGATGTTGATGATGTTTTAAACTTACCTTCGGGGTTTTATCTTTGATTTAATGAAATATAATTATTTACGTGTTATTTGGATTTGTTGTGATTTAATTTTGGATGTGTATAATTCGATAATAAACTGAGAGTTAAGTGATTTAATAGAACAAGAATTAAATCAAATCGGTAAATTGTGTGAAGAGAGATCTTGCATAGGTTTCTGATAATTTATTAGACAACTTCAGATCTAATTAGGGTTTTGGATAGGTAGTTAATTGAGAAATTACAACTTTCATAATTTGATTAGGGTTTATAATTTAGGATTCATGGTTATAACTCGAGAGAGAGTAATCAACCTTAAGACCATTTAGAACCAATAATCCAGTAATTCATAATCAATTATGTTAGAGTTAAGGATAGGTAAAATTCCCTTTCTCTCAATTGGTAATTCCTCTAGGTTAATTCTTGAGTGTATGTTGCAATTGATAAATTATTAATATTTTCGTGATTCATTCTTGAATTGATTTGCTTGATTGAATTGAATTCTCATTTTAGTTCTGTTACATTTCGAATTTTGCAAATTATTCTGGCCTTAGATTTTAGGATTAGATTATCCCTCTTTGTGGGATCAACACCTTAGGTACTACGCAAAAGAACTGTGCGCTTACGAATTAACGAGGTTAATTAATTAAAACTTACACATATCACCAACTCGATCAATCAACTACATGGAAAATAAATTAGTTAACATGATTATAACACCATTAATTAAGAGTCTATAACAAACTATTTTTGTAAAAATTTAAAATATTTTATTACCTCTTAAATCTTAAATTAAAATTACAAAATTGAATAAAATTTAAATTTTTTATAATTAACCCTTCTTTATTTTTCTGTGGTGTAGACTTGAGAGTCAAGTTTTTCATACTACCATACACTTCTATATCTTACTTAATTATTGTCAATGGAAAGCCTACTTAATTCATTATATATTAGGTGGATTCATTCCTACTTTCTTAAAGGTAGATGTACTTGGCAGATGAAGAAGTCCTTCAAACTCTTACTTTTTGAATCAGTTACTACACTTGAGAAACTTAGTCTAAGATGATGTTACTTGTAAAGTCGGTAACGGGATGTAACCTCTTTATGGTTTGTCATATTCAACACCTAGCTTCATCGATGCTCTCACTCTTTCCCCTTCATACTAAGCTCAGCATCTTCATTTAAGATAACTCTTGGAGGTTCTTGTTGCCCTCAATCATCTACAACCACAATATCATCCAAACTCATCCAGCTTAGACACTTTTTATTGGAAGGATCATCCAACTTCCAAACTTTCGAATAAGCTTACTATGGATATGATCAGACTAAAGAACCCTAAAGATGATTGTAGTATAATCATTTGACAAAAAGTTCTTCCCTCCAAATTCTCCTTTCCTCTCTAGCTTATTATCAGGAATAGACTCAATACTACTTATAGACTCTCTTATCTTGATATCAACCGAAGATTCTCTATATGTTCAACACATGATGAAACTAGAGATCACTTATTCTTTACATGCTCAGCTACTAAGTTCATTTGGGAACAGGTGACACAGAAATGCCTATGGATTGGTCCAGCTAATTCTATTTCGAACATTATTCACTGGCTAGCTACAGAAGTATCTCTTCTTAAGACTAAAAGGCAAATCTACTTAATCATTATAGGGTAATGTGTGCAAACAATCTGGAAAGAAAGAAATGCAAGAAGGCTTGAGTTTAAATGCACAAAACTTAAATTACTTATCAATGAAGCTATCAATGGGATTAGAGAGTTTATTATTCTAAAGAACCTTACATTATCTTACATTTCCAATTTTCTTCTCTTTTTGAACATTTAATATGTGTACTACTTACAAGATTGATGCTTTCTAGGTAATTCTAATGTGATCTAATTTGAGTTGTAAGGTACTATCCATGAACCTGTCTCTTTAGAGATGTAAACTTCATTATTTATTAATTTATTTCCTTTAAAAAAAACTCTTCAAAGGAGCACAAGGATTAAGACAAGGGTATCCTATATTCCCTTATCTCTTTACAATCATTATAGAAGTCATTTATAGAAATACAACATTGAAAATTACCAAGAGCCCTGGGTTTAGATTCCATCATAAGTGTCCCATATTAGGGATCTTATAACTCTCCTTTGTAGATGCTCTTTTGATACACTATGGGGTAGATACAATATCTATAAACATCCTAATCAATACCTTAGAGGAATTTAAAACTATCTCAAATTTGAGGCTCAATTCAAAGAAAAGTTAAATATATATTTTTGCCAATCTTACTTTGATGGAGAGACTAATTCCTTCCTCATAGGAATTGGAATTGCCTTTCAAATACCTAGGGGTCCGTATATCCTTTAAAAGGTTAAGTGTATCTTACTGTATCCCGTTATTGGACTATGTACAAAGGAGAATCAACTCCTAGTGAAAGAAATTTTTCTGATATAGAGGTAAGTCACAATTAACCATTTCAATACTAAGCAAAGGTGACAGGAAGATATGCAAGTTAGCTTTTGGGATGCTTATGCACTATATATAGAAGGAAAGGAACAATTACCTATTTAGAAACAATGAGATTGCCATAGGTATGTCTGGAATCTCACTCATTTCTCTTTGATTGCATTATGATTCCTTCATTGCACCCTTGCTCCTCATCGGATTCTAGATATCAACTTCTCCTTTCTTCTTCTCATTTCCTTGCTTTTATTTCTTAAACACCAGGGGCATCGTAGACCTTTCCACTAAACTCCATACTCCCACCCATTTTCCTTATCATTTTATCATAACCAACTTTTGACAGAGACACACTCTATACTGTAAAGTTGTACCTTTCCCTTTTCATACTTAAACCATCACGATGTTATATGCAACTCCACTCCCCACCCCTCTTGATTTTCCACCTTTGCCAACCCTCACCCCCACCTCCACTTCCACTAAAAAAACTCTAGCCACATCCCCATCCTCAGCTGCCCATCATGCCTAGAAGACTTCGAAACAAGTGGTAGGGGATCATATCCCCTTAAACTTGGCTTATATACCACTCTTGGAAATGGATGGCCAACTCTTTGTCTACCCTGACCTTGAGGTATTGAAGGAAGGAGCACGTTAGGAATCCATAATCGTTGGATTCTTCTTTGAGCAACAGCTAGATTTTCCAATAATATCAAAATGGGCTAACAAAATTTGGAAACATAAAGGACTGATGTTCTTCTCTTTGAAGACAATATGATTATTTACCTTCTCTTCAATTTCTGAAGCTCAAAAAATCCTAAAAGAAGGACCATGGCATCTTAGTAAACAACCAATATTTCTACAAATTTGGCAGCTGAGCTTGAGACTATAAACTATTTAGATTTAAAGCATCCCACTTTGGATAAACTTCCACAATGTACCCCTTGAATATTGGACAACCCAGAGGTTAAGCTCTTTAGTGGGATTGGAAGACCATTGTGCATGGATGAACACATTGCTAAGAAGAAACGAATAGGCTATGCAAGGATATGCATCAGTGTGGAACTTTCTGAAGATCTCCTAAATGAAATCCCGATTATGAGACTGAGGGAAGATGACAACTTATGGGCAGATAGCATATCCATTTCTTACCACTAAAAGCCACCCTCTAAAATTCAAGGTAAGACTTGTAAACCAATGGGGAAAACATTTAAAACTAGAAGCTATCAAGAGCTTATGGGGGTAGCATAAGAGGTTCAACCTCTAGAAACCATAGAGAAACACAATCCTATATTCCCAGCTATAGAAACTATAGCTACACAAAATGGTACTGTTACATTGTCAAACCCTGAGCCTTTCACCACCCCTGAAAACATGGAGGTCCAAAATGATGAGAAGTAGAAGGAACGAAATGATGAGTATAGTCTTGATGATCAAAATTTATTGCACAATGCAAATAGGAATGATATGGAGATATCTGATGCAACACTTGTTAACCATAATGAAGACAATATAAAATCACAAGCCACAAATGTTACTTCAAAATGTCTGAATCATCCTACAAAAGAGCTAGCAAATGTTAATACCAGTAAGCTTAGTACATCAGATGCCCCGATTAGAACTAAGTGAACCAGTGATGCTGAAGACAATGCCAAATTCCAAACTGTGGAGGGAAGGAGATCCAAAAGGGGAAAAGGAAAATGCTTCATAAACCATACCCTTTAATATATCTATAATTATATGGAATGTTGGAGGAATAAATTATCCCACCAAGCTCTCATCTTTAAGGGACTTTGTTTTAAGGGAGAAGCCTCTTAATATTGGCTTGATTGAAACCAAAAATAGGTTAGAAAACCTTGCCAAGTTAGACGTTTTTTGGTTCCAATTGGAACATGCTTACAAACCATAATCACCATACTCTTAGTAGAATTATTCTTTGCTATAGGAAGGATGAGATCAAAGTAGATTTATTGGACGTCACATATCAAGCTATACACTTTAACCTCTTCTTCATGCAAGAGCAAATTGACTTGAATATATCATTTATATATGCAAGAAATTTTGTATTTTAGAGAAGAAGCTTATGGAACAACCACAAAACTATCAACAATACCATCTTTAAATCATGGATCATTTGTGGAGATTTCAACTCAACCTTGTGCACTTCAAAAGAATAAGGACACTGCAACTTAAAGAACTACACAGCTAATATGAAAGAATGTGTAGAGGACCTAGGAGTGACTAATCTCAAGTTTGTTGGACACACTTTCAGTTGGTCTAATAAATAATAATTTGATTGCTATATTAGGAAGAAATTGGATCGTGCTTTAGTTAATGACAGTTGGCTTAACCAATTCCCTGATAGTATTACTAAATTCAAAGATCATCTCTTATCGGATCATACTCCAATTATTTTTGACACTTGTTCTAAAAAGTTATTAAACATCATACCTTTCGTTTCAGCAACTTTCTAGTGAATGTATCGAGGTTTTTTACAGCATGTAGACGAGGGGCAGACCAATATTATTTAGGGACCAAACAATTTAGATGTGTTCAAAGACTAAATATCATTAAGCAAGCATTGAAAATACTGAATTCTTTACAAAGATTCACAACTTCTGCTATTAAATTCTCTAAACTAGAACTCAAAGACATCCAATCCAGAATTGCTTCAAATCCTACTAATCAAGTTTTGTTGGATAGAGAAAAACTGATTTTGTATCAGTTTATGCAGGCCATGAACAACCATAGTTCTCTCTTACAATAAAAAGCTAGAGTGAGCTAGCTGAAAGAAGGTGACAATTGCACTAGCTTCTTTTTTGACTCAATTCTTGAAAGGAAAAATTACAAAAAAATATACTTCAATATTTCCCAGGAAGGCTCAACACTTCAAACACATCAGAAAATCCAAAGAGGAAGTAGTCAGGTATCTTGAAGCTACCTAGTCCCTTAAATGTTTCTTTTGATGATCTCAAAAAAATCTCATTTAAACAAGCCTCACCTCTGGATTTGGATTCTCTTATTAAACCTATGGATGACATTGAAATTAAGAATGCAGTATTTGGAATGGATGGTTTGAAGGCCCCAAGTCCCAATGTTCTTAATGTCTATGTCTTTCAAAAATCTTAGAGCATCACTGAAAGCTTTATTAAACAAGTAGTTTATGAGTTCTTCTTCAAGGGGGTTCTTCTCAAGGAGATCAATAAAACCTTTATTTGCTTGATTCACAAATGCTCCAACCCCACAAACTTTGGTGAGTTCAGACCCATGACCTACACAAATTTACTTTACAAAATTATCTCAAAAGTTATAACAACTAGATTGAACAGAGTACTAACCCCTCTGATCAGTGAGAATCAAGGTGTCTTCTTGAATGACAAACAAATAAGGTATAATATTCTCATAGTACAAAAGCTCTTAAAGGGTTACTCTAGATCCAACTACTTTCCAAATTGCACGATCAAGATAGAATTTCACAAAGCCTTCGATAATGTGAGCTGGGACTTCCTATGGGAAATGCTGAAGGTCTATAGGTTTCCAAACATATTCATTTGATGGTTAAGGGAATGCATATCTTCTGCTTCTTTTTTAGTATTAATCAATGGAAATCCTACCAAATTCTTCAAAGCAGCTAGAGGTCTTAGACAGGGGGATCCCCCATCCCCTTATCTCTTCATTATTTGCATGGAGACTCTCAATTTAATCATCAAACACGAAGTGCTCCTCAACTCCAATTTCAGATATCATGCATAGTGCAAGAAAATTGGCTTAATTAACCTTTATTTTGTAGATGATTTCCTCTTATTTGTAAGGAAAAAATGGACTCCATTTAAACTACATGAAAGCTCTCTACACTTTCAGGTGCTTTTCAAGTCTGCAAATAAACCCAAACAAAAGTTACTTCCTCCTATCCAAAAGTGCCAATGCTTTGGAACCTCTCATCTCCCAAACCATTGGAATGAAATTCAAAAATCTACCCCTTATGTACCTGGGATTAAGTTTCTTAACTAAAAGGTTCAACTTTATAGAGGCGTGCACCAATTTTAGAGAAAATTTAGAAGAGGATCAACTCATGGGTAAATAAATTTCTCTTCTATACTGGGAAGATGGAACTCATCAAATTGGTGATAAATTCATTACATATATATTAGAGTTCCCACATTTTTCTCTCCCAAGGCATAATTATATCGATTTAAAAGTTGCTCAAAAACTTTTTATGGAGCCATCTAAATGGTGCTAAAGGATTTGCCAAAGTGAAGTGGGCAAATATATGTCTTCCTAAAAAAGAAGGTGGACTGGACATCACTCCAATTAAGACCACAAATCAGACTTTGATTCTTAAAAGACTTTGGTGTGTACTAACAGATAAAACTTCACTTTGGATAAGATGGCTACACTTTTACTTCCTTAAAGGCAAAAGAATATAGGGAATTAAGCAAATTGCCTCATACTCTCACTTTCTTAACCAACTTCTGAAGTTGAAAGATAGGGTACAAAATGAAGTCTCATGCATAATCAGGAACGGTAGATTGATATCTCTTTGGTATGACAACTAGTCGGGCATGGGACAACTCATACAATATTTCAATAGCTTAAATAGTTCACAAACCTCATATCTCAACATAAGACTTAGCTCCATAATTAATGATGTATCCTGACATTTCCCTCACGGCCTAAGACACCTATAACCTACTTATCCACCCAACCCAACCTCTTTTGATAACTTGTATTGGCAAGACCAACCCACCCATTAACTTACCAATAAAAGCATCAAAGACCTATGAAAAAGAAGAAGCTCAAAGATAGTTTGGCACAAGATCATATGGAGCAAGGCTTTAACCCCAAGAGTAACCTTTATACTATGGTTAACAACCCAAAATAGACTCAATACATCCAATAAAATATCATATCTGCAAGTGGACAAAACTTGTCCAATGTGTCAAGTTCATATGGAAACAAGAGATCATCTCTTTTTTTCATGTCCTTTCAATAACACGATATGGGATCATGTCACAAGGAAGTGTCTATGGCTTGATCCTGGGAACACCTTCAATGAGATTACACAAAAATTGTTCAACTTGACAACTCACTCAAGTTCTAACAAGTTAATTCATATCATGTCCTTGGGGCTTTTTGTATATGTATTGTGGAAAGAAAGAAACTCCAGAATATTTGCAAACAAAAGTTCCTTCAAGGAGTCCATAATTATAGAGATCTTTAGGGAATTCAAAGAGTTTATCCTACTCAAAAATCTCAAACAGACCTGCAGCACAGACATCTTATCCTCATTGAACTTCAAGCTCACTAATCCACTATAGCTTGGTTGTTTATGTTAATTTTGATTAGTTCTTTCCCCCTACATATGTATGCAAGGACAGCTACGGGTACTACCCTTGCTATTTTGTTATTTTGGCATAACTGTACTAACTTCTCAATTTATTAACTTAAATTATTGTTTATTTTTTCAAAGAAAAAACAATGAGATAGATATTATATCAAGTCAAAGCATGCTACTCCTAAGGATGAGACTAGCAACTTTGGCTAGGAATATCATCTTTGAAATTTTTGATGAAATAAGTTATAAATTATGCTTGTAATTCAATTACATAGCTATCTTAGAGTTGGTAGCTTTTCACTATCTTGTCTGTGTGGTTAAACATAGTCCTGATATTTTATATTTGAAGCTTTTGTCTATAAATTTAATTACCTTCCACCGCTACATTTTGGCTCTTCGCTAAAATGGAAACCAGGCATGGAATTGAATACGTGATTCAACCCAAAAGGATTTTGCATAAGAAAGATTCGAGCGCAGTAAAACAAACATTACTAATAAATTAACTGCAAATTTCCAAACATGAATTTGCATTCAAACCTATATTATGTTGGCTCACTCAACTGCAATCTGCGAAGTTAATGGTATCATGAAGCTCCCAAGGACAACTAATTGGTGCCTATAATCCTCATTCTATTCTCCACCCAAAAAATGAACTGCATTCCGATATCACTTCCTCCGTAAAAAGCACAACTTTCCACAAAGAGAATATTACCGAATCATAGCTTCCACCTTCAAATTCAGTTCCATGCATTGGCATCCTACTCTGGAAGTTAGGCGAGATGGATATTCCCTTGGTTAAATTTCTTAATTTTCTCGTGCTTGTACACACAAAATCTTACAAGAGTCAACCACACGTTAGGAACTGAGCAAAAAACCAACTATAAGCATTTACACGAGTTTTTAAAAGCAAAGTTGGAAACACGATGTCGCATAGACATTGTTGCATGGTATCTTAAGGATGTTACTCTCTATCTTTAGAGTAAGTTTTTCATCATAACAAATGGGGCTCAAATTTACTCTTGTTCTCAACAGTATGCAGAACCAAGAATGCTCGCCAGGTAGGTACCTCACTGAAATCCATCCAAATTCATGTTTTTCAGCTACTTGGGCTTCGCTGGAAGTTAAAATCGGCAAAAATAACTTTTCTAAGTATATAGGTTCCCAGAGAATTGGTAGTCAATAAGATACTTTGTCTGACATATCAATACTTATATCCCGAAGAAAAGTGGATCAATTCAAGTAGGATACTATAGCTATTTAATTACAATCAAACGGTAAAAGAGAGCAAGATGGTAACCTAACCTATTTTTTTCGATGATATTGAATAGAATAGCAAGTTATTGACTAATGAAACTGAGGTTATAATCCCATTGTTGCCATGAGTCACTTGACATAAATGATACAGAAGGGGAAGGGACTGGTAGAACAGATGTTGGGTTAGATTTAGAAGAGGAGTTTCGCTAAAAGAAGAGTCGAGAAATGCAGAAAGTATGACATTTAAACTAATGAAATAAGAATGTTGAAATTAGAGCCAGACTCAAGTTCTATGATCTAGTTTTGTTCAGGTTAGGTCCTTCAGGAGGATCATATAGATATGAAAAAGAAGTTTAATTTAAGGGAATATGATTCTCATTCGGAAGGGGAAGAGGCTAGTAGAACAGATGTCGGATTAAATTTAGAAAACGAGGGCGGCTAAAAGAAGGGGTCAGGGGATGGAGAATGTGTCCTTCAGGAAGATCAAATGAATATAAAAACAAACTTGGATTTAACGATCATTCACGTGAATCTTCTTTCGTTTTCTTCTACAAACGAAAAGCCTCGTATTTACTTTTTAAAAAAATACCTATACATAGCTTTCATAAAAAGCACCTTGCTTGGCAGAACACATTTTCAGTGTCTCTATTCTGCACCTGTAAAGTTACCTAGCTTAAGGTGCTTGAATCCCTATATTTACATTTAAAAGTGAAAACACCTGCAATAACCAATTCCATCCATGTCAACCGAGGGTCGTAATCCTCAAGTCATTCCCAGCACCATGAGAAGACCAATGGAATTTTCTAATCAGGCTCTCATTACTCTCATCAATACCTCCTCGGAGAGAGGGCTTTTCTTATTTACTTCTTTGTCAACAAGTTTCAAAGTCCACCTAAGTCTATGTAGCCAGAAAGCAGGCATTTAGAAAGAATGTAATTAGTTGCTTGGAGGGTTTTCTTCATACGTTACGATAGTACCCCAGGCATACAGGAAATTATCTTAAGGAAGACAAATTGCCTGTGACTTCCTGTCTAAATATCTTAATACAACGAGGTATGGTGCCAGGATTAGCTCTGAAGGCACGTTTTCTCACAGAACCATGTACTGTCATATTTGTTGAGTTTGATAGTCAATTCCAACCATGTGGCCTTCAGAAATAATGTTGATCCAATCTATCCAGTAAATACCCTAGCATTCTTGCTAAGAATCAATGTAAATTCAAGGTACTTCTTAATTAAGCAATTCCTAGACACATATAGTTTACAAATGCTGGGAGGGTTCGTTTAATAAAACATGGTGAAAATCATCAAATCCCGAAAATATGGGAGGGAAATAGAGAAAAAGATCAGAACAGAAGAATCAAAGAGTACATAGGAAATTCACTTAGTCTTGTCCAGAATCAGCAATCCTAATAAAATAAAAGCTCTTAAGTTATCTTCTCCAATGTGACAGACATTAAGCAAGGAATCAGAACATAAATACAAAAAAAAAATACAAATCAAAAACTGCTGAAGGACAAAAGAAGTCATACTTGATCCATTCAAGTCCAACAATCATCAAAACTTCATCTGCATAAACTCTACAGCTCTAGCTTCATCGAGTAATTCTCCAGCCAGACTACACTTTCCTTTGACAGAATCCTTTCACTTCAATTTCCCCACTCGCTTGTTCTTCTTCTCTTTGAAAATATCTTCATTTTTCACATTCGCTTTCTGCGTCTCTGATTTAGTGCCTTCTTGACTCTTCACCCTAGCCACTTTTTTCTCCTTTTTCTCATCTTTCCCTCTACCTCCCTTCTTTATCCTCTTACCCTCTATCTTATCATTATTATTTTCACCATTATCATCATGATCATCATCTAGAGCTTCATCATAACAATCATTGTTGTTGTCGTTATTAGCAGCCTCCAATTTTTCTTCATCAAGTTCGTGAACCAAATTGGCTGAGTTATCCATATACCTAACCTCGTGAATCCTCCCTCTCTTCTTCTTCCCAACTTTTTCTTCCTTAACCTCTGTCTTATCCACTTCTTTTTCCTCCTTACGAGTCTCAATCCTCAACTTCAAATCAGGCACTACCTGATAAAGTGGCAAAGCCAAGCTCTCAAACAACTTCAAGTGAAACGACCGAATGCCCCCCCACTTCCTAGGCGCAATCTCTGCAATCCCATTAATAGCAGCCCCCACATTGCTCACTATACTCTCTCTATCCATTGAAATTCTACCCACTTTCACCGAACAACTGGTCCCATTCCTGACACACAACAACGCCGACCCACAAGCATTCTCAACCTGCTCCTTCCAATTCTTGTGCTTCAAATCAACTCCAACCGGAATCTTCTTCTTCTTCTCAAAGTGCTTCCCCAACAACTTTGGTAGTAACGGAATCACCCTTTTGTCAGCTAAGAACATGTCATAAGAATCACACAGCTTTCGCTTCGCTTCAAAAGGACGGTAGTCCGTTTTAAGCTGGGAGAGCTTAATGATTTTGGAGATTGGTATACCATCGCTGTCGATCTTCTTTTTGGCGGCATCTTTGTTGAGGCCGGCCTTGGGTCTGTCGTCGATGATCAAGCAGAGCTCGGGGTTGTCGTTAAGGCCAAAAAGAGGATGAGGAAGTGGGATTTTGTGTGCACTTTTGCGGCTAAAAGGCTTTTGTGGGATTTTTTTGAGGGTCAAGAGCAAGTATACGAACTCGTCAAGCTCCAGAAGTTGAGGATTTTGGGATTTTGATTTGGCTGCTCTCCACTTCAACAGAGAGTCTACGGCTTTTTGTATAAGTTTAGGACTCACAGCAGAAGATGGTGAGGTCGTATCCATGGAGGCTAGTGGCCGAGAGAGGAAAGGAAGAAGACGAGGTTTAGGGGTCTGGTCTTTAGGGTTTTGGCTGATAGAAGTCATTTATATGTTATTAAAAATAAAAAATGAATAAAAGTGGAGGTTTTGTTAAAAATGTTTCAATTCAACTTCTCTACCTTAATTAAAACATAATTATCGAAACTGAGAATATATACAAGTGTCGAAGAAAAATTAGGAAAAACATAAAAACAAACGTTTATGATACGAATAATAACAAACTTAAAAGTGTTTATTTAGTATTATAATCACATAACAATTTTTTATTGTTGTGCGTCCTTAACGAAGGGGATGATATGAAAAAGTTAAAGTGACAATTTTAAGTGATAATGTCAATGTTTTAAAAACCATATCAAATTGATCAAACGAAAGATTTAAAGTTTAGAGGTTTAATCAATAATGAACCGCTATAAAATTGGAATATAATAAATAAGATAAAAAATTTATAAGAATAAATAAAAATAAATATTTTATTGAAATAAAAATACACCAATGTTTATTATTATATAATGAACTAAAAATAAATAAATATGAGTCCAATATAAAACTTAAAATAACAATAAAAATCAAAATT
>JANIIA010000005.1:44434029-44451081 GCA_027478495.1 Erythroxylum alaternifolium
AAACAAGTTTAGTGAATGAGCTAAGTTTTTTTAGTAGCTAAAAACTATTGGCTATGTTTTCACAAAGAAAGTAAAATATGTAAGTGATAGAACACTCACGTTAATAAGAAAGGAGTTGAAAAGATCTAAAAACTATTGAAGAAGGAATATAGCCTCAAATAAGGGCAAGCAAACTTTGACATAATAATGATGTTGTATCAAGTATAATATACTGAATAACATAATAATGATGTTGTATCAAGTCCTCTAAATAAGATTCTCATCATTCAAATTATATAGTAACATCTCATGAACTCCATACTCAAATTTGAGCTTGATCTAATTGTGGATGAGAATCCAAATTGGACAAAAAACAAAAACTGGTTTAAAAAATTCCACTATAGTCTTTCTTCTTTTCTCATCTCCCTTTCCTATCATCATTGTCACGTTCACAAATCACAACTATTCCAACTTTTTCACAGTAAAAAGGGTGATTCCAAAGAGGGTTCCTAAAAATGATGAACTAAGTACATTTTTACTCATAGGAATGAAAAAAATCTTAACCTAACAATTCTCCTTTTAATGACTATATAAAGAAGGTCGCCATCTTGATGTTTAAGCTTTCGCAAACAAGAAACAAGAAAATTTAGGAAAACCAATATAAACCAATAGCAAAATTACCAACATGAAACTTAGTGACTCTACTACATGGATGGAAACAAATCAAAAGTTGAATGCTAAACAAAATAACTCACCCCCATTAGATAAATCCTTAGCAGAAACAAATACCATAAGTCAGAAGTCAGAACAGAAAAAAATAGTCAAATACCATAACAGAAACAAACCAAGAGTAGAAAGTAGAGACACAGCAGAATAGTACTCACTTAAGAAAAGCTCTCAGCCTCTCATTGATTCAAATCTTGGAGGAAAGCAGCCTAGAATAGTGTATGAAAAAATTAAACACTTTTGAATAAATTCAATACTTCATCGGGTATATATAACACAAGTTTACAGTCATACAGTGTTACACAACTATCAAATCTAAATTGAAATAGAGTTCTAAGTGTTACAGGAAACTAACTAATCAAGAATTATAAACCATAATTCTAGCTCAAGATTCAACTCCTTTATCATAATCACCTTACCTACATAACAAATTGAAATAAATTAACAAAAACCCCCAAAAAACTTAACGTTTACAAGTAATAGAATTACTCTTCGGTCTTATCATTAACCAAGGTAGAGCAGTAGAGGTGAACTCCAACACCCAAGCACCACTGGTCTGAAATTTGCCAAAACCGAAGCACCACTAAGCTCCAATCTTTGTTTCTCATTAGGATGAGGACACTCCTTGAAGGCTTGAACATACTGTTGACAAAAGGAAAAACAAAAAGAGAAAGACTAGCTGAGCAAAATCTTGTGATTAAACTAAATGATAGGAGTCAAAATTCAATTGTCCAACTTTATATACACACATATATATATAGTTATTTGAAAATAACTTCTTAACTAGTTAAGAATAAGATTGAGTACTATTGGATTTTTTCAGATCCCGCGTATAAGTGAGATTTCTACTCGGTGTTGTTTTTTGATAAAATAAAATATAAATAATAAATGTAATAAAATTATATGAAAGCTATAGAAATTTTTTAATTATTTTAAAGTAAACTATAAATTATCTTAGTCGGTTTCTTATATCTCAATCAGTCAATTTATTTGTGGATTATTATTAGGTTTATTTTAAATTGAACTAAAAGAGGAGTTACATTAGACCCAATCTAATCATTTAATTTGCTTTTATATGTTAGAAAAAAGAGTTTAAAAGGATCTAAAGGTTTTGATCAACATTTGATTAGGACCTTAACGTGTCTAAACATTCAAAAATAACTATAACGTTTGATAAACATTTAAAAAGACCCTTGAGTTAACAGAAAGTTAACCATTTAGCTTAATATTTCTTACATGGAAATTTTCATTTTTTACTGTATGACCCCATTACCAAATAGACATTTTATCTGACATGGGGTCCAATAAAATATGGCTTAATTTGTATTATCAATTATGAAGTTAATTAACTAAATGAATTAATCTCCACGACTTCTTTGCATTTGTTTCACATTTTTCCTCCTTTTTAGGTGTTGCTTTTTTGCGTGTTATGGCTTTGCTTCTCTACTTACATCACATTATTGCTCTGTTTTTGTTTTGTGGTGTTTTTGTGTTGTGGTCTTCTTTCTATCGCAGTTGCTTCTCTACATCGCCTTGCTTGTGTCCTGCTTTACTTATCTGTGATAGATTGCTTCTTTATATGGCCTTCCTTCTTTGCATTGCTTTGCTTGATTGCTTCTATGTCTGGTGTTATCTAGTCTCTTTGTTCTCTATGATTTATAAACATCATTCACTTTATTTTTGACTCACATTAAATCTTGGTCATTTTAAATTTGAAAATTTTCTTTTGATTGTCTTTGCAAAGGAATAGTTATGAATACAATTATGTAAGCACTGAATATGAAAAATTGTTGTGAAGTGGATATAAAATTGCATGATCTTATGCATTAGTTATTTAAGAACTAAAGACTTGATTTTTGAATTGATAGCCATAATTGTAAGAGCAATGTCTTTATCAAGATGAGACTCTTAACTTAATTTGACTCTATTTTGATGAGGTACCACAGATTGTGATTAAAAGAGATGCGACACTTTCAGCTTTATCCATAAAGATAGGTGAATGACATATGTTGATTGGTTGGTAGAGTAGGAAACCTAATAAGCATGCACACCTCTCGTTTTTCTTTTCTATTTTGAGTCAGTAGTTACAATATTGCTTATCATATTGTATATAAAGCACATTGTATCATAATATTGCACAGCGATCTTTATGCATTTTTTAACTGTAAACAAGAGAGGGGAAGGATTTGAGAACTAAAATTAAGGGGAGCTTGAGAAGTATGCTACATTGCTAGAGATGTAACATGGAATGTATAAAATATAGTGTTCTTTTGTATATGCAATGTGTTTTATTTTTCTTCTTTTATTTCTATTTTTGATCAATTATGTTTGTTGTGGCTTGGAACAAGAAGAAGATGAATTAGGGTGAAAATGGGACAAAAAATGAAAGAAATAAAGTTCCTACAACCTACACTACTATTTATAAGACCATATAAATCTCTAAAGAAACAGTTTTAGCCTTTCCTACAACCTACACGATTGTGTATGTACTTATACGGTCGTGTAAGTGCACTACACAATTGTGTAGGTTGTAGGAGAGGCTAAAATTATGTCTTTACGATCCTACATGCTTCCAGAGAGTTACATGGTCGTGTAAGTGTGCTACACGGTTATGTAGCTCATCAAGATCGTGTTTATTTGTGAATTAGGGCAAAAATGTTATGCACGGTCAACTACACATGTCCATGTAATTGACCGTATATCTCCTAGAATCCTATTTTTCTATAAAAGGACATTTAAGAGTCCAAAGAAAAGGAGAAGAGTTTTAGAAAAATGAAAGTGGGAAGATTTCTTTCCTCTTTGAGATCTATGAGGAATTCACCTTCTTCCTTCTAGTTCGAAGGGGATATCGAGGTCGAAGAACACATTTGGGCATCTTTTAATCTTTTAGTGTTGTTATTTATTTTTAGGAATTGACTGTGTTACTCTTTTTTTAATGTTCTAGGATTCACGTATGAATGATTTAAACACTTCCAATAGATTATTTATATATGAACCCATTGCCAAAATCTAGATTACAATACATAATCGTTGTAAATCTAATTCATTTGCAGAAACTAATGGAAGTGCATCATGGTAGATGGATAATTGAGCATATTTTTAGCTCATATTTGATGTGTTTTTACTTGATATTTTATACTTTTGTTATATATTTGGTACTTAATTCGTTTCAAGTGTGTATACAGAGTTACTTAATTCATTTCAAGTGTGTATACAGAGTTTAATTGCTGGACTTAAAGCAAAGAATTCTAACGAAAACATGATGTCAAATGAAGATTGGATGCATGAAAAGGATACATGGCCATGCATCTGCCCGTGCACTTCTTCCAGGAAATGTAGTTTTATGATATTCAGAGAATTTGCTTATACATAATCTGATGCACGACCGTGCATCAACCAAAACCCAAAGTCACAAGTCATAACACAAAGACAAAGTCACAAATAATTATCAGAAATATTCTAATAAAAATTGAAAAAAAACCCACCCAACAATTATCAGAAATATTCACAATAGGTGTCAAGTCTCGAGTGACTTGGGTCTAGATTTGGGTGATTTGTCGGATGTGGTGGTGGTCACCGGTGTTGGTGGTCGTCAGAGATGGTGGTTGGTGGCAACAGGTGGAGGCATGGAGCTGTCAACCCGCGATAGGGGGAGGCATGGAGCGGGCGAGGTGGCGACGACCGGAAGTGACGACGTCACGTGGTGAAGGAGCAGCCAAGCACTACTAGAGGGCGTTGCGAACCATCGGGAGTGGATGAGAGGACGACGACAACAGTGAGAGGAGAGGATGAGTCGGTGTCGAAGGAGCGACGAAGTGAGAGAGAGAGAGAGAGAAAATGAAGAAAAATGAAAGGTTGAGAGCGAGAGAGAAGCAGATCTGGTTCTGGGGGGTAGTATTAGGAATTGTTTTTCAAGTTAGTCCTCAATTTTTGAGGATTTACGGTACCGACCCATACCTGTCAGTACCGAGCGATAAGGCCCCGTATCAACCAATAATCAGGGCTGATACCATTACAATGGGTACCGTTCCATTTTTTGGGGCGGTATAGAATGGTACCCACAACCCTGGTAAAGACAAATTAAAAGACTTTAACTTATCTAATTCTAAATATGATTTAGAGTTATAATTTATATCCATTACAAATGTATTTAGGAATCTAAAGGGTCATATAGAAATAACAGGTTCAAGATACAAAAAGTGCCTTAATAAAGATGGACTTGATTATAAAGTTTGATAAACTTTATAGTTAGATATAAGATATTCAATAGATAAAAACCGATACTACATGTTAGACTTTATTTGGGAGTAATTGATATTTAATTAGAACTAATTGTATTTATAATTAAATTTTAATTTGAGTTATAATTAAAATTCTATTAAATTACTAAAATGTCCAATACCTATTATAAGTAGGCTTAAATTTCAAGGAAATTAGCTCTTCTTGCCTAACTCTCTCTACAATAATTATAGAGTTCGCTCAATTCATTTGGTAGATAAAATTAGAGGCTAGATAATTGTATGGCTACTTGGGTCTAGATGAGCCAATTTTAAGAACGATTCAAAGGAAATAACAAGAAAATGATTGAGCATCAAAATAAAGTATTAATTAAGATTTATGTTTTATTATATTTTATGTGTTAATTAAGTTATATAATTGAAGTGATCTTAACTTTTGAGAAATTATACGAAAAAGCTTTATTCTTTTTTTTTACCATGCGCAGAATTAGATTTCTACGTATGCTTTACCTACACTCCTTCCTCACAAGTTTTTTAAACTTTCTATCTTAAGTGTAAACACATTCTTTACAAAATTAAAATGAGGGTTTTTGTTCTCTTATCCAAATCAAGTCTTAATTTTCGTGTAAAATTCAAAATTATCATTCATCCGATAAAATGCATACCCGAAGTCGAATATTCACCTAGTTATTTGTTTAATGGAAACTTATTGATTTTAAGCAGCATAGAGCAGCTCCATAGATTCATCATTTATCTCATTATAAATACCACCAAAGTTGCGCAAAAGAAAAAAAACATTTATTTTGATAATTTTTTTGGTTCTCAGGTAACATCAACGGAAAGTGATTAGTAATTCAAAAATCGAATGCATCATATTATAACAACGTTAATACATCCTGATACAACCGCTTATTCATTAAGGAGACTAATACGACTATGAAACTTTTTGATTTATTCATACAAAAGGCTTACAACTTTTCCTACTTCCAAAAATTTTTAAACCTTTTCATACACCAAAACACCCACAAGAAAAGGATACAGAAAAGAAAATAATGGAAGAACATTCCAAGCACGTAACAGCAAGGAACCACGGAGAATTAGGTCCTTCTACGACCGATTTCCATGTTGCTGAAGCACATCATAAAGCAACATTTGTTTCTGGTCTTCTCCAAAAACTCAAGTGCTTTCTCATGATCATCTCCAGTATCGATCTCTACATTTGAAAAGCACGCTAAAAACCCTCCTTTTTTCTTGTTTTGCTTGTCTTTCTTCTTGAGGTGAGAGGCAGCAACTGGAGGGCGACCGTGAACCTTGGCAGGGGCAGTGGGTGGCCCCAGGATCATTATTGTGCCCATTTCCGAGTTTGTAACTGTAGCTGAATCCATAGATTTGGTTCAATATGCAATTTGATTGACGAACCAGTATATACATATATAAGGAACTGCAACTTAAGTAATGCCTGGTCGAAACCTTCCCGAGCAAGTAGTCAAGTAGAAAACTTCCTGGGCAAGTAGTCAACTTGAATTCACCTAAAGAAGGCATATAGTAGCAGGTTGTTACTTCTTTGACCAGGAATAATACTACACTAACACTTCAGTTAGTTGTGTTTATATTGTAATTGCTTAATGTCTAAGCGAAAGCGATTAATGTTTAAAATTCACAAAATATCACTTTCATAATATCATCATAAAATCGTTCATCTCTCTTAATTTTACAATAATTCCATTATTCAGTCCTTATATAATATCGTTCAATATTATTCTTTTAGTTCATATATCATCATTCAATAATAAATTTGTTACCATGTTAAGATTTCAAATGTGTCCGGTTATCCAAAATATGTGCCAGCCTACTTGCGATGCAATTTGAATAAAAATGTTATTAACGTTATCTAACTTTTGTAATTTATAATTAACATTAGCACTTTTTTTCTCAAAATAAAGTTAATATTATAAGCGTACTCACGTTCATAAATTTTATTTCTAAAGATAATATAATTTAATACTATAATTAGTCTAAACTAAAAATATATTGATTATATATGATTTCATATCATACCTTAAAATTTCCACTAAAAAAGGACTTATAAGCATATGATAGTTTAACTTTATAGTAATTCATTTGAAATATTTAATGGTAGCCCAAATTAGTTGCATAAAAGAAATTAATTGAAAAGCATAAATTTAATAAAACAAAGTAACACTGGAAGAGTATGAGCTAGCTAATCATTACAATAGAGATTGTTGATAGTTTCACCACTTTATTTACATATTAAAAGATTATTTTGTAAATCATAACCAATTATGTAACAATTTTATTAAATGAATGCATGATAACTAACAAATATATATGCCTTCATGATCTGAAATTTCTTAGAAAAAATTTCATTACAATAGCGTATATGGCAAGTAACATTACAGAGATGGTAGGAGCTTCAAACTATGCCTCTTAGCATTAGTATTCAATGATGTTGTTCAAATCTCAGATATAAGAATGGGGACAGATTTCTACTTAGCTTTAAACCTCCTTGCATTCCATTCTTTCCAAATGGTTTTTACACATAACCCAACTGCAGCAAGTTAAAGCAACTTTATGGGAGGACCTTGAGTAGACAACCATTGTATAGCATTGGAGAGGATACGAGCTTGTAAGGACTAGTGACATCTCAACTTAACAGTTTCCTAAGTTTGGTTAGTGAGCTCACAATTGAAGAATAGGTGATGATCATTTCTTTCTTCTTCTGTTAAACAAAAGGGACATAAAGAATCAACATTCAAGTACCTGATCTTATTGGCTGTATTGAGAAGATTTTGAATGGCTAGCCATGGGAGAAAGGAAATCTTTGGAGATATTGACTTGTTCCAAATAATTCAAGACCACTCCACTGCTGGTTTTATCAATCTTAAAAAATCTCTCATGTGTTTGTTTGATAGTTGGTGAATAGGTCGATTGTGCCAAAAGAATGTATCTTGATGAAGCGAATTGGGAGTGTACTGAGGTTGTAAATAGCTTATGCTTGCTGTGACCTATGTCAGCTGCTTCTATTGATGAAAACATCCCTTTTTGTGTTGAGTGGAACGTTGATAGAGTTCCTTACTTCAGCCGAGGAGTGTATGAGAGCTTATCTACCTAACTAGTTGTCAAGGATATAAGTTTCCTATTACCAATGATGTAAGACATAGTATCTTCGATTAGTTGTTTCAGTTGGAGAAGTTGATTCAAGAAGAAAAAGTGTGGTCCATTTTTACTGATTTCCCATATGCTTTTATCTTTGAGAAAATATGAATGAATCTAACTAAGGAATAACAATTTCCTATCCTCAATGATCCACCAAAGCCGCTTCAACATAAGTGTTTGATTTGAGAGTTTAATCGAATAAAAATTAAGTCCCCCTTCTTCTTTTGGATAAAAAAATGTTTGTCCATTTCAGTTTTGCACTTCCTTTTGCATCATTTGAGTGATTCCATAAAAAATCCTTGAAAATCCTCCCAATTGTCTTGGATACATTCTTTGAAAGTAAAATGTGTAGGCTCCAATATATGTGCAGAGAATTAAGAACTGATTTTATGAGCTGTAATTTCCCTACAAAGGATAGATATTTATTCACTGAAGAACCTATTCTCTTCTGATCTTTCTTAATAAGGGGGGCTGCTTTTGAGGAATGTAATCTCTTTATGGACACTGGGAGGCCTAAATAGAGTATTGGTAGATCTTTCTTGCTCATTCCCGTTAAGGAATCAATTTTTGAAGCCATCAAAGAAGCACCCTTTGAAATTATGAAATGGCTCTTATGAAGGTTTATCTATAAACTTGAGACTGCCTTGAATTTATGCAAAGCCTTCATATAGTTATTAATAGAATATGTTTTTGCATTGGAAAAGAGGAGTAAATAATCTACAAAAGCAAGGTTAGTGAGTCCAATTTTCCTACATTTCGAGTGATGTTTAAAATTGGCATTCGATTCCACTTCAAGGTTTATTATTAAGTTAAGAACTTCCATGCACATAATGAAAAGGTGGGGGGAAAGAGGATCCCCCTACCTTAGGCCTTTCCTAACTTTGAAATACTTTGAAGGGCTGCCATTAATAAGGTTTGAAAAGCTTGCCGTGGATATGAATTTGTGGATCTAGCTAATAAATGTTTTTGGAAATATGTAAGCAAGCATCATCTTTCATAGAAAATTCTGGCACACACTATTATAAGCTTTGTGGAAATCAATTTTGATGGTGTAATTTGAAGCTGAATTTGTTCTAAGTAACCTTTAAAAAGTTCTTGCATGATTAATGTGTTGTCTCCAATCTTCCTATTTCTTATAAAAAGCCCCTTGATTGTCACTGATGAAGGGATCTATTACTTTCTTTAGTCTTGAAGCAAGAATCTTGGATATAACCTTATAAAGAAAGCTTGTGCAAGTAATAGGAAGGAAGTCATTGAAACTTGAGGGATTATATTATAGGTCTTATGGGAGAACCAACCCCAAAAGCTAGCTTGAAGGGTGGGAGAGCCCATAAGCCTATAAACTCCACATCGGTCTCTTTTATTACTGATGTGGGACAATTAGACTGTAACATCCCACCATGCTTCGCAGCCCAAGCACCGGTGGACTAGCTGTGCGCTAGACCTTTTCTAGCCCCGGCTTTATACTGCTGTGTTGGCGTCACTACCCACTTACCCACGGGTTGGCTGTGCGCTAGACCTTTTCTAGCCCTAGGCGAATGCTGCAATACTGATGTCACCACCCGTAGGTATGACACGAGGACTTGAAGGAGTGGTGTTAGCTCTAATACCAATTGTTATAGGTCTTATGGGAGAACCAACCCCAAAAGCTAGCTTGAAGGGTGGGAGAGCCCATAAGCCTTTAAACCTCACATCAATCTCTTTTATTACCGATGTGGGACAATTAGACCATAGTGTCCCACCACGCTTCGCAGCCAAAGCACTGGCAGGCTGGCTGTGCGTTAGACCTTTTCTAACCCCAACTGAACATTGGTATACCGGCGTCACCACCCACTTACTCATGGGCTAGCTATGTGCTAGACCTTTTCTAGCCCCGGGTGAACGCTACAAAGCAGGCGTCACCACCCGTAGGCGTGGCATGAGGACTTGAAGGACCTCTAATACTAATTGTTATAGGTCTTATGGGAGAACCAACCCCAAAAATTAGCTTAAAAAGTAGGAGAGCCTAGCCTATAAACCCCACATCAGTGTCATTTATTATCGATGTGGGACAATTAGACTGTAATAGATTAGCACTATTTGGTATCAAGCAGATAAAAGTTCTGTTGATTTTTTTAAGCGTTACACTATTGGAAAAAAATTCTTTCACTGCATTTTTTACATAAGAACCTGTAATGCTCTAAGATTTTTGAAAGAAAAATCCATTTAGGCTAATTGGACTAGGAGCTTTTGTGTCACCCATATTGAAGACTGCATCCTCAACCTATTTTTCTTCCACTGCTTTGGTTAATAATTTACTGTCAGCCTGTGTAATTTACGGCAAATTAAGCGCTGAGATTTCATTAGTTGAAACAGAAGCTATATTTGGAGATCTAAGCAGCTTACCAAAGAAACTTACAACGTCATTTTAAATATCCCTTTAGTTTTGAAGTAACAGCCCTCTATTAGTAGTGATGGAGTCAATCCTTTTTTTTTTAACAAACTAGGATAGAATTAAAGAAGAAAATTGAACTTCGATCCCTTTCTTTCAACCAATTCACTCTAGCACTTTGTTGTAGCAAGGATTCATGATTTTTAACTGCAGTTAAATAAGTTGAGAGAGCTTGTTTCTCTTTTACAAGGAGTGAAGGATCTGAAGGTAAGACAGTTGGCAATTTTTGAACTATTGATAGATCATCCTTAGTCTTCACTAATGATTCATCTGTTGAACCCTTTAAGGAATGCAGCTATTTGAGTTATTGTTTGATTGCCTTAAGATATTGTACACATTTAAATTTCTTGGTTCCTTTAATGACATAATTAGTACCTCTCTTATAAGCTTCTACGAATCCTGGATCATGCGCCAAATAATTGTTAAACTAAAATGGATAAAAGCTAGTAGTTTTTTTGAATAGATTCTTGATTTTAATGGGGGTATGGTATGAACCTTAAATATAGCATAATTGTTTGGAAAATAAACCAGTCATTTGGCATTCACCAATGCACGATCCAATTTCTTTTGGATGCACCATCTTGAAGATTGTTTTTCTTACCATGTAAATTTATGGCCTATGTACCTCAGATCAGTCGCTCCCAAGTTGTTAATGCACTACTTGAAATCCTTTGAATACCTACAAAGGTTGCAGTTACCTTGATCCTCTGACCTGTAGAGAGTAGAGTTGAAATCTCCACATATTGACCATGGTAAATTAAGTCCTCTATGAAGATTGATTAGATAATTCCTTAGGAGTGATCTTTGGAACCCGAAATTGCTAGCATAAATGAAAGAAATTATGATATCAGCTTTCTCATATAGAAAGGATATTTTCAGGTGCATTAGCTGATCTGTTGAGTGGAGGATCTCCCCTTTAATCATATCAGTTTTGTAATAGATAATAACTCTCCTATATGCCTAAACAACTTTAAAAATTTATAGTTCCTAAACAACTTTAGTCAAACATCAAGTCCACAACTTTAAGATAAAGTCAACTAAGATGAGGACACAATGCGTAGTCACCATTACTAAAAGTAAACTCAAAAGTAATTGTAGATACTAGAATTGTTAATAGGTTTCATGCAATTACTTGCATAGTTGAATATTTAGCTTTATTCAAATTTTATCATGATAATATATCAAAATGCCAATCAATTATGGTCACAATATCTACTTCAAAATATTTATCCAATCTATCATAGTATTATAAATTCTACTCTCCAATATGGATTTCTTAAAACAAATATCAATACTTCCAATTGTATTTGATGATGATGTATAAAAGAAAGATAAAGTTGATGCTGGGCTACTATGATCTAATTCTTTAGTCATTTTTAATTGATAATCATTAAACAAATTATGTAAAAAGTGTTTAATAATTTCAATATGTTCTTTAATTTAATCATAATAAAACAAGCTCCTAACCTACAACTTGTCATTCACTTTTTTGACTGTAGCATCGTTTATGCTATAATCATCCAAAGTTATGGTTGAGTGATCGATGTCAATGTTCCAATCAATTAAGTAGTTTAATAATACAGTTTTCAAGCTCTCACTTTTATATGCCTCCAAATCATAAATAAAACTACATTTAAAAAATATCAATTTTAATATACTTAATTAACAAATGATAAATAAAATAAAAAATATTATTTACTTTAGGATTCAACTATATAGATTCTAACCCTTATCAATGTAATGCACTACATTGCTACTACCATATAACCCTTCTTTTGATTAATAATTGACTAAATGTATAAGGTAATGGCAACTTCTCAATATTTACTTGACAATCTCTTCAATTTCAATTTATTTTTCTTTATAAATCTTGAAGATGCTTCCTTTATAGTATTACGAGTTAGCTTCTTCAAAGTTTGTTGAAATGAGGTAGCAAACATATTGAAGTCTTGATTATTTACAATCTAGAGTATATATTCATTCTCTATTTTTATATTTATAAGCAAATATTTAGGTTTATTAAAATCATAAGTCATGGTAGTCAATTCTCTATTTCCTTTCAATAAGCTAAGGTTCAAAAGATTTTGACCTTTTAATACCATTTTTTGCTTATTACAAGAGTCTATTTGCTCTAGCCAAAATCTTATGGAAATATTTGGATTTTTCTTTATCAACTCCATCAACTGATTTAGTCATGATGAAGTGGTTATAAACATTAATTCCTATTTTTAAATAGCTAGTTCCTTCAAACTAAATTATTTCTTCATATGGTATATAACTATTTACCAAAATAAAACTCTTATGTTGCATTGAGTTGCTAAAGGATTAACTTGATTAGCCTAAAACAATTATAAATAATATATTCATGAAAATTTAGATGTAGCTGACACGAGTGAGTCATAACACTACACATAAATAAACTAGACCTACAACTATAGTGGTGGTGAGTCTAGGTTAATCCTACAGAGAGTGTGTGTAAAGTTGTTGAAATGAAATTAAGAGTTGTTTAGGTTAGGGGTTTGTTTTGGTTTTGAAATAAGAAAATAAAGCTAAACTAATTAAAACAAACTGAAGAAACGTTAAAAATGATGAAAGTGGTGAATTCGTTAGTAATTTAATTTTTTGGTTCTATCTCGGCCTACACCCTAATTAAACATATTTAATTGATTTTTTTTCTTTTACCTCTCTTAGTAACTATTAATCGTGGGTTAACGATAAGCTCTACCAACCCTAGTTTTTCCTTTAGGTTGTGTTTAATTAAGATGCGATCATTAATTAAACCTAACCATTGAATAACCTAAGATTTGATCTCTAGAATCAATTGGGCAGTTATACTACAAATTAGGAAAATCGATTAATCAAGGTAACAACTACATACGATGGGGTCATTTAACCTAGGTTATGTTATCCCTAATGATTACAAACCATTAGTTGCTATCAAATGAATTTTAACATAACAATTACGAATTAAATTGAAATTCTAACAATGAGTTTGTAATAAAGCGATCCAATGAACACATTCAAATCATCTTTTCACAATACCAAAATAATAGACATAGGATAACACAATCAATCAATTCCTGAAGAGAGAAAAAAAAACAAATATAAGGAAGGAATGCTTAATCGAGTCGTTGGCATCGATGTCGCCTCTAAATTGACATCTGGAAGTTAGCTTTCCATGGATCTCCCAAAGTTGAGGGCTTCGTCGTCCTCTTCTCCTTGTCTCCCCTGAAGCTTCACTCTTGGTTTTCCCAGCCGAAAATACTAAAACATTTCGTGCTTTTGTCGTCACATGTCCCTTGGTTTATATTAGAAACTATGTTAAAACAAAAGGGACACTTGGACAATATCTCACCCTGTGAGATGTGTGTCATGGGTGTGAGAGTGCGGCATAGGCATGAGGGCTACCTCACACCCATGCAGGAGATTGTCACTACCATGGGTAAGGCTTATAGCTGTAACACTTTTATGCACAGCCGTGAGTTTTTCCAGTGTGGCTGTGGGTTATAATGCAATCTTCTTCTTTGTGTTTTCATTTTTTTTGTCTTCTTCTTATCTTTATTTTCTCTAATCTTCCTTATTCTTGTTCCATGAAGACAAGTGGATATAAATCTTTGAAAATGACCCAAATATAGTGCTTTCGACCCACTTTAGTTCTTTTGCTTTCGAATTGTGCCTAAAACCACGTATGAGTCAAAGTAAGTATCTTAAGCACTTTCTTAGCAATAATCACTAAGTGTTATGGAATAAATTTATGATCAATTAAGCAAATATTAATTTCCCCCACACTTAGCTTTTAACCATCCTTAGGTAAAATATCAAAATTAAGATCATAGACCCAAAACATTGACTCATTTCCCACATGTTCCAAGAATACATAATCATAAGGAAAGATAAATGATTTTCAAAATTTATAGCAGGAATTTAACATTCAACACTTCTACTTATGATTAATCAACATTTATCATCTTTAGAAACCAAGCAATCTAATGGTAGACTTGGAAATATGTTTAAAGAAGATATATTCTTAGATACACTCAACACTATTCACAATCAAGGCATTCCATAACTTTTCATTTCATTTCATTTCTCCACCACTAAAGTTCACATGCAAAATCAAGGATCAAATGACTTTTCAAGGTTGTAATGTAGGAAAAGGTAAGGTGAGATGTATTTGGGTCAAGTAGTATGAAAGCCATTAAAGCTAGTGAAACAAAAGTAACACCTAATGTAACATGAAGTGCAAAAACCAATATTCACTCTCAATTGTGTACAGCAACTATGATGAATGAAAAAATGATGTTTAATTGCTCAAACTTGATCTCTTACACATAAACCACATGAAGCATAAATCACTCACAAAAGTTTATCATAAACAAGACTTTGTAACCATAGAGAGTGCCCATTGAAAACAACATCCACCTCATATCCAACACACTAAAGTAACCCATTCAATACAACTTTAGGAGGAAAGATTAATCATAAATGACTTTTCAACATATATGCACTTCCTCAATACTTTATTTAAACATTTTTTCTTTCTTTTTTATTTTTTCTTTTCCTTTCCTTTCCTTTCTTTTCCTTTTCTCTTTTCTTTCTTTCTTTTCTTTTTATATTAACATTGAAAGAAACTACATCAACATGGAAATTTAAATGATACAACATAAAGTAGCATCCCAATATTTTAACCAACCCACACATATGTACACCCCCACATTTATAAATCCACAAACTCAACAATCAATAAATGTTAAATTAGCTTTAAGGTTTAGGAAGGACATTTGGTTAGGTTTAAAGTATGTAATGTGGCTAATACAAAAAGAATGACTAATAAAGCTCAAGTGGGCTTATCGAAAGGAAAAATCATATAATGGGTAGGCTATTTGGCTAATGTGGTTCATGAAACAAAGAATGTCTAATCGTATCCATGTCAATGCATATGATAAAAATGTGGTCTTGAATAAAAAACCAAAGCAAAGTTAGGATGTACATGTCATGAAGGTCATATATAAACAAAAGACAATGAGACTGATAAGGATGAGTAATCCGGGAGTTAAAAAGGAGATTGGTACTTTTCCTAAGTTCTTTCCCTACTATCATCTTCTCCGAATTTCTTCCCATACACAAAGTTTTCCTTCAAACTCCTTCTGAGAGTTAACTTTGATTCTTCATATCCCTCACCATTTTCTTTACTCCTAAAGTGTTTCTTCTATCTTAAGAAAAACTAGAAGTTGGTTAATGTTCACGAGGAGTACGTGATTTTGCATGAATTAAGGCTTTGGGGATAGTTGAAGATCTTGGAGTTTTTCAAAAAGAAGGAAGTGAATAAATTCTTTAGAATTGGAAATTTTGACATAAATATGATGAGTTACTGTCATCTACATAAGTATGTCATTTACATATCATTATATTTTTGAACAATGTGATAAAGGGATGAAAATTTGGGGATATAGTGTTATTTTGGTTTTGATGGATTATTAGTGATCAGGTGTTGTGAAATGGTTCTTGGAGTTGAAATAAAAATAAAATGATGTATACGATTAGTGTAGAGAGTTAGATATGGAAATGTGATATGCTCTGTTTCTTCACTAAGCATGTATGAATACTTAGGTGTTTTTATAAGAGCTGATGAAGACTTAGAGATGTCCAGGAGCATAGAAGCTTCGTCTGCAAAGACTTAGCATCTGTGTTTTATCATCTATGGTTGACTTTTCTTTCGTCTGTATTGATCACTTAGCTTCTGTGTTTTATCGTCTGTGGTTGACCTTTCCTTCTTCTGTATTGATCACTTAGCGTCTGTGTTTTATTGTCAGTGGGTGACTATTCTATCATCTGTGTTGACCACTTAGTGTCTGTGTTTTATTGTCTGTGGTTGACTATTCTATCGTTGGTGTTGACCACTTAGTGTCTATGTTTTATTGTCTGTGGTTGACTATTCTATCGTTGGTGTTGACCACTTAGCGTCTGTGTTTTATTGTCTGTGGTTGACTATTCTATCGTCTGTGTTGACCACTTAGCGTCTATGTTTTATCGTCTGTGGTTAACTATTATATCATCTGTGTTGACCACTTAGCATCTATGTTTTATCGTCTGTGGTTAACTATTATATCGTCTGTGTTGATCACCTATCGTCTATATTTTGCTTCCGTCTGTCTTCTGCTTTCGTCTGTGTTTCATTTCGCCTGTCTTTGAGATTCGTCTGCCTTTAGATACTTCATCTGTCTTCTGGCATATTGTCTGTCTTTTGCTTCCGTCTATGTTTCGCTTCGTCTGTCTTTGTCTATCGTCTGTGTAACACCCCTGTCCCGCTGAACCCGAACCCGATATCGACAGTGATATCCAAATCCGTGCCCCGCGAGGGTGACGTGTCACATCACTTAACACATCACTTAACAAAAGTCGGTATAAAATTTTTTTGAAACGTTTTTAAAACACTTTACACATATCACTCATTTGTGTGCCCACTTTTTCTTTTCGAAAACACTTTGTCTATTTAATCAG
>JANIIA010000005.1:44451181-44473995 GCA_027478495.1 Erythroxylum alaternifolium
GTTTAAAAAAAAATTTCATACCGACTTTTGTTAAGTGCTAAGTGATGTGTTAAGTGATGTGACACGCCACCCTCGCGAGGCACGAATTCGGATATCACTGTCGATATCAGGTTCGGGTTCGGTGGGAGTGGGGTGTTACAGTGATTACCTATTATGATTGATCTTGTTTTATGACATGAGTGAACCATCGAGGATGGTTACTCTCCTGAGTTTGCAAAACTCATCAAAATTGCACCGTTGCTTTTCAGGTTTGAGAGTGAGACGACCTAGCTTCTAAGACTTTATAGAAGCATATTTTGTTCAGTTGTTAAGGTCGGATTTGGTTCAAAGGTCGATCAGCTGGGATTGAGGACTTAGTTGTTTCTTTTGAGTTTATGGTATGTGGTATGTACTGAGTTGTTTATGTTCATAGGACAATGTTGTAAAAACATGGATGATTGTGTTATATGAAACAATGTAAATCACGGTATGATATAATGTGATAACAGTTTGAGTTTTTAAAATATGTGATTGATGATTTAGTGTATGATGCCATGTTATGTACAGTGAAAGTGAAATAATTGACCTGTCATTTATGACAGGCATGTACATGTGTATCTGATGGACACACGTGTATATGTCAGTTAGGAATGGGGTGTTCCAATCATTCATCCACAGACAGCTTTTACTGGCCACTTCTTCAGGCAACTCCTCTGCTTCATCAATAGTCTTTCAGATAAGTGAACAACTCGATGCTGCATCTATAGTACCTCTCGTGGCTGGATTGACTCTGCTTTAAAAGGTTTACAAAAGAAATTATTTTGGTAGGTTATGGTATAGACACCTCTTTTGCAAATCCTTATATCTCGCCCATGCCTCGTAAAGTGACTCCATATCACTCTGTTGGAAGTTTGTGATTTCTTTTATCATCTTCTTAGTTTTAGTGAAGGGAAAATATTTTTCTAGGAATGCTCATACCAATTGCTCCCACATTGTGACATTTGAGGGACTAAGAGAGTGATACCAAGCTTTGGTTCTATCCTTTAATGTAAAGGAGAAAAGCCTCATCCTAATAACATCTTCTGACATCCCATGATATCAAAAGGTATCATATATTTCGAGAAGTTCATTTTATGTGTATTAGGATCCTCATTGGTCAGTCTATAGAATTGCACATTTGTTTGTAACATGTTCTGTAGGGCTACCTTAATTTTGAATAATGGTGCTTAAATAGGAGGTTTAGCAACACCAAATCCCGATGTCATGAAATCCATGAGGATCTGAGGTTGGTACCCCAAGGTTCCTCCTTGATGAAACTCTTGATGAAATATCTCAACCATCGGTTCTTCAATTTCTTCTTCTTAGCGTTTGGCTCTTCGAATGGCTCGTTCCAAACGAGTGATGTCAAGTGCTAGGGTTTCAGCAATCTGACTTGAACTTCGAGTGACTCTTGTGTTCATGTAAATGCACAGACACAAGAGTGATGAGAACGCCTTAGCCTACAAGAACTAAACTAATCCTACTAACTCCCCAGCAGCAATGCCAAAAACTTATTGAGGAAACCCTCAATATAATGCAAGCGCATAAGTTTTTGGTGTAGTATGTGAGGTGTCGATCCCTCAAGGAGTTGTTGAACTTATCTAATTTTAAGTTATCTACGGCTTAAAGAATTATTAAAATGAAAAAAACTATCAAAAAAGTAAACACATAAAGATGATTTATTGGAATTAAAATGTAAAATTAACACACAAAGAATCAAATTAAGCACCACCAAATTAACAATGGAAATCACACAAGGAAGATTAGTCGAATGTGAAAAGGGGGATTTATCTTATCATCAAATGCTAACATGATTACTTTTGAGTTAATATGATATCAATCCTTTCGAAAGGTGGATTACTCTCTCTCGAATTATAATTATTATATCCTAAATCGTAACCCCTAATTGAATTATAGAATTTGCAATCTCTCAATTAACAAAAAACCCACAATTCCAATTAGATCTTAAGCCTTCTAATAGACTACTAGGCCCTCATACGATATCTCTCTTCGTCTAAATTCCCGATTTGATTATTTGAATGATCTATTAGATTGTTTAACCCTCATTACCAAATATAATTATTTTCCTATCAATTCACTCTCTCGATTTGTTACCGAAGCATGCAAATATAACAAATAATCACAATACTCAATATATTAACATCAAAAGAGATCACATTAGCATTGATTGAAGAACAAATCCCTAAAGAAGTTTAGAACATCATCATCAAACCCAAATCTATCACTATCAAATCCATCTTATACATTGAAAAGAAATAACAATAAAGATAAAATGAAATGTCACTTGGAAGGGTCAGAATAGATCAGGAAGATAGCAGCACTGTATCCCTTCTTCTCCTTCTTCCTTTCTCGTCCTTCTCTCTTCTTCTTCCTCTCTCCTTGGATCTCTCTGAAAGTGGCAGAAGTTAGAGCTCCCTTAGGGTTCTTTCTCTGTCTTTATATATTTTTTCCATTTTAGGTAAATCCTAGGGGGTCTAAAAAGTCCCAAATGTCCCTCCATAAGTTTCGTTCAGGAGGTTATCAACGTTGTCTATCGCGCAGGCCATAATCGTGGCCTAAGAGTTTTTCTCTTTGTCAGGATCATGGCAGACCCTCCAGGTTCTGTCACAATCGTAGCCCTGGAACTTGCTCTAGGTTTCCTCCTAATTCTCTATGTTCTTTGATATTTGATCTAACACTAAAAAACACATCAAAACACCTCAAATACACAACACAATCCTAACTTAAACATGCACTAATAATTCAATTTAACACTAAGCACATACTAAACTACCCACTAAAACATTATGCAAACTACCATTATCAGTTGTAACACAATAATATATTCATCCTAAGAACACTAAAGGAAAGCTAGAAGCATTAAAAACCTTGAATACAAATTCCCATTCAACTAAACCAACGGCTTTATTAAAACCTATTTTTAAGGAACAATTTTTCATTTTATTGTATTTCTTGAAAGGATCCTGAGCTATCAATATATTATCTCTTATACTTCTTCCTTGAATGAATGCATTTTGACAAAAATCAATTAAGGAATGCATAAAGGTTTTAAGCTTATAGATAATTTTATATATTACATTGTACTAAGAGATTAGCCCATAGTTATGAAATATCGAAGGATTTTGAGTTTCTGGGATAAGGACAATGAATGTTCTATTGAATTCATTATGGAACTTGATTGAGCAGAAGAATTCAAACACAAATTTAGTAACCATTCAATTCCATATTATATTCCAAGACTTTTAGAAAAAAATAAGCATTGAAATCGTAGGGAATTAGGGCTTTGTTAGCCCCCAAAATAAAAACCACCTCTTTGACATCTTAACTTTAAAAGGGATTTGTTAAGAACATGGATGATGATTTAAAATTAACTTTGGAATATAATCATTTATGTAATTAAATGAAATGAAGAGGCTATTGGATTTTCCAAGTGTCTTAGTGAATTATTGTATTGATAGAACTTTGAGATCATCTTGTGTTTACTTGGGAATTCCATCTTTATCCTTAAAAAGGTAGATTATATTAGTGTTGTTACTATTAATGATGGAACTATATAAGAATTTAATATGCCTATCTCCTTTCTTTAGCTTTCAAATCCTTGATCTTTCACTCAATAAGGATTCATAATTGTTGAGAGTTGTAACATATTGATTGAGAGTAGTTTTTTCTTCCAAAATGAGTAATTTGTCTCTAGGTTAGCTAATTACTTGTTTTGTTGAGCATTAAAGTTTTCCTTGCCTACCTTAATTACATTGAGAGTGTCAGATCCTAAAAAGTTTTTATAGTTCACTTTGTATTGCTTTGAGTTTGGAGATACATTTGAAGGACTCAAAAACCTATAACCTATCTCAAAAACCTATAACTACTGCATTAAATTATGGATGTTTAACCAAGTAATTATTGAATGTAAAAGGTAAACTTCTAGTGGAAGTAAAAGTTTTAAAAATGAATTCAATTCAAGAATCATTTGAAATCATTAGGCTTAGCAATTTACTAAATCTATTAGGAAAGCTATAGTTCCAATCTACATTAATTAATGCTTGATCTAGTTTCTTACTTAGTATAAGATTCCCTTCCTATTTATTATACCAAGTGAATTGATGACCTATATATCACAAATCCTCTAAGTTTGCATTAGAGAGATAGTTTTTGAAGTTATCTACCTACGAAGTTTGAGCATTATATCCCCCAAATTTATATGAATAAAGGATGTTATTGAAATCTCTTATAATAATCAAAGTTTAGTGTATTGAGGTTGCAAGAAATATAATGTCTTTCTAAAAGGAAAGTCTTTGTGAAGCCAAGTTATGAGTATAAACAAAAGTAACTTTAGTAGAGATGTTGTTTTGTAAAAGAGTGAGTGAAATATGGATTAACTGGTAAGAAGCCTTCTTTTTGTCAACTCTTATAAAATTAGAATCAAAAGCTATAATGATTATATCATTATAGTGACAATGACAGTTATAAATCACCTACTACTTCCTATTTATGAACCATAACCCTTATTGGAAGGAGCTAGCTTTTATTATCATCAAGAGGACAACTAAAAGAGGTTTCTTTAAAAGAAGCAATCCAAATAAGGTTTATTATTTGTTAGGTTTATATAACCATCTCAAATTCCAAGTTAAGAGAGACAGTATTTAAGGGTTCTGAAAGAAATTGATTTGTTCTTCTTATTATAAGATCTTCTAACAACTTTGAATGGGAAATCCTTATATGGATTAAGGTTAAGGTTAGAGGATATTTCTTTAGGATAGCTAAGGTTTAACAACTGATGGATCTCAACTTGTCTTTGATATTCTTACCATTAATTAGCACCTACTAGAGCTGTAAATTCATCTACCTATGGAATTATGGTAGCACTTGAAATTTGTGTTTCCTTTAAAGTTGAAGGGATAGCTCTGATAGGCCTATTAATGTATGCTTTTGGTATAAAGTTCTTTAGAGGTTCTAGTAAATGATTTTTTAATTTTACAGATTTTTTTAGGATCTTCAAGTCAACTTGTTATATTATTAGGGATCTCATTAGTTCCCATTAGTTATTGGTAAGTGCCTAAGATGAATTCCTTTTAGTAAGTTTCTGAACATTAAATGTTGATTGAAATTTGATTCCAGGCATATGAAATACTAATCTCTACCTTTTTGAGCTCTTTTTTTCTCCTAACCTAATTAGTCTTAAGGTGTTAAGAAGTTCTTTCTAAACCTTCTCTTCAGTGCTCACCTTAGACAAACATACCTTGTTGATACTACATGTTCATCAAGGCATAAGGGCTTCCAAAAGTGCTAGCTCTATAAATAAGGCCTAAAGTACTCCAATATTTCAGGATAATATTACAAAAGCGCACCTATATGGGATTAGGTTCAAACTATGTTTATCAAGGTTCATTCCTAATCTCCACTTTTGAAGGAGCAATGCTTGCGATAGAAATGACAAGGTCCCCATTCTAGTATTCAACACACCTTTTACTCATCTGAAAATCTAAAAAGGAAATATTGTTCCTTAGTAACCATGATAGTTTCTAAGCCTAAGTTACTTCACCTTGAAGCAGCCCATCTTTGCATTAATGTACATGTGGTCTTTTATCTAAACAGAACCTTACTAAAGTGCTAGACTAGGAAGTTGCTTATACTTAAAGGGTCTCTAATGGAGGAGAAACTATAAGAGGTTCACTAGGAGAAGGGATATGATGGATAAAGTGGAGCTTTGTAGAAGGTGAGTGTCACCCATTACCTTACTTTAAGTTTTGTATATAATTGGCCAAATGATTTTATCATTACCTAGATTTGCACTAATGAGAGGGGGAGCTTTGATTAAAGCAATAGATTAAGCTTCCAAGGTCTTTATTATATCCTTAAGTAGGTCCTTAATTATTTGTCTCGCTTCCACTTTAAGAACTTAATGAATTTCTTTGTGTTAAACTTTATGTCATTCAGATTAGTTTCACTTATGGAGGTCTCCTCATTGTTATTTATCTCATTCTCAGAGGCTGTGAAAATGACTATTCATGTTGGAGATACTTCATCTTCATGCAATTTATTTATTCACATCTCATATGTGAGGAGTTCTAGTGAGATCTTTTAATAGTAAGATGTTTAAATCTTTTGCTTCTTAAATGGATATCAATTCTTCTTATATGTCTTTGGTAAAGACCTAACTGACTTTCTCAAAATTTCAAGGTTAATGTGAAATTACTAAACTTTTAAGAGAATTAGTAATATAACAAAGCGAACTTACATACTATAAGCCAATTCCTTATGTTTTATGTGAAATAATTTGTACTGATGCAAAAAAATCATTACTTGCTCTCATTCATTTGAGTGGTCATCCCATACATGATATTAAATGTATGTCATATTGCTTAGGCATCATACATATGCAAAACCTATTAAACTCACTTATAATTAATGCATAAAAAAAATATACACCTATTTCCTATTTAATGTAGTGAGTCTCTTGATATTGTTGCTTCACTCATTTCCATCCTTTGGTAGTTTACCTTTCACTTTATCTATAAAAATGATTTTCTTGGGACATAATAACTTCCAAATGATTTACCCCTTTATATAAAAGAAACTGTCTTATCCTAATTTTCTAATAAAAATCAAGTGATATTATAATCTTTGCACATAAGAGGGCAGGGTGAATTATGTGTACAAAATTTGAAATAAATTTTGAAAATTGGTAAATAAATTTCCCAAACTAGTAATTGAATGTGAAAATTAATCAAATGAAAATTACACTAAGCATAAATATAATAAAAGAGATAAGGAAAATATAGCTTAAATATATACTTATAGCAGCCTATTCTAATAACTCTTAGCTTATGTCTGTTCTCCAAGTTTTATTTTGAGAATTCCACTATCATTTTTCTTTTAATAAGTGAAGAGGAAATGATATTGGTTCCACATTTTGTATTGTACCATTATTCTACTTTCATGTTGCAACGTTAGGAACTATGTTTATTTAAATTAAATTTAATTTAAAAATTAACATTTCATAATAAAAATTTATCAATAAAATAAAACATTAGAAATTATTTTTCAATAGCGAAGATAAAAATTGAATTGAGGACTCAACTTATTACCATATAGATTTTAATAAACATATTATTGCTCAATAAAAAATTAAGAAGCTAATAGTAATTAGTTATTAACAAATCGAATTAATACAACTAAATATGCTTACAGTTTTTTACAATTAATGATATCTCAATAATATATAATAAATGAATTAATATAACTAAAAATGCTTACACTCTTATACGATAAATGATATTCGTTAGCGGTAACTAATGTATCTTAATAATATATAATTATTGTTTATATTATTAAGATAAAAATTGTTTAAATGCCCATTTCGATATTTCATAATAATTTTTTAAAATAAAAATTTATTAATACAATATAAAAATATAAGAAATAAATTTTCAATAACGGAGATAAAAATTAAATTGCAAACTCAACTTATTACTATATAGATTTTAATAAAAAATTGGGAAGTTTTTTTGAAAATTAATTAGTTATTATTAATAATTAGTAAAACAGTATAACCTTACAAGGATCAAATTATCCAAAAGGAGAGATATAAGGAAGATAAGGAAGCATGTGTTTAATCTCAATATCTAGTCTAGTAACCATCTTCTCTTCATGTCAATTGAGAGGTATGTCTTATTCCTTTTGCTATCGTGCTCAATCTGCATCGAAGTATAATTTTCTGGTATAGTTGTTCGTTGTCTCTTCGCTCCTTTATGAAGATTCTTGTATTCCTTTCATCCCAAATTATGTACACCATGGTTATAAGACTGATTTTAACTACTTTGAGGTCTACCTTTTGTCCCATTTTTAGAGTGGCTAGCCAGTCAGTTAATTCCTCCTAACTCTGGACTGATTTCTTTCCATTCAACATTCTTTCCATTTTCCTCCAGATGTTGTAGGTGTACTTGTAATTTACCATTAAGTGATCTATTTTTTCAGGTTTAGAGTTACAGAGCTCACAAGTTGCTGAATCAGAGAGTGTTCTAAGCCTATCTTTGGTCATAAGCCTCTTTCCAATCCCCAACCACAAGATAAAGGCATGTAAGGAGGTATTTCATTATTCCACATTAGCTTACACCATTTAACTCTATTATTAAAATCATTTAAGATGAAGATTGTGTATGCCTTTATGCTAAATGTTATTGATCCATTGGCAATCTAGAGGATTTCATCCTTTCTTGCTCTTTGACATCTTGGCATGTTTCTCGTTATAATATCCACTCCTCTAGTGTAATGATAAGGCCATTTCCATTAATTGTTTGCAATAAACTTGCTTACCCTTATGGTTGGACTAATAACTAACCTTGGGTGTTAAATTTATGCTATCTTGTATAGTGGACCTCTTCTATGCCAATTATCATACCAAAAGTAGGTTGATTCCCCTTTTCCAATCTTTTGATGTATTAAATCTTGCATCTAGTGTCTTAATCCTAGGATTTGTTTAAGGTTCCATGGCATTGTTTGCTTAGGTTTGACGCTCTATATGCTTTCTCCCTTTATATAGACATTATGGACCCATTTAACCCATAACTCCTCCTTTTGGCTGCATAAACACCATAACTTCTTTACCATACTGATTTTGTTAAGAAGCTTAGCTTAATAGATTCCCAAACCTCCTTAGTTTCTTGTTTATCTCATTTAGAACACTTTTTGGAAGACTAATATGATTGATCTAATATGTTGCCACATTGTTAAGTAGGTTCAGAACCAATTATAGCTTCCCCTCATAGCTAAGGAATATGTTGCTCTAGTGGTTGATCTTCATGTTTAACCTATCCAAAAGCAATTTACAATCTATTGCATTTACTCTTCCTTGTGAAATTGGCACTTCGAGATATTTAATAAGTAGCTACCCCTACTTGATACCCATTTCCATTGCCCTCGAGGCTTTTTCATTGCTAGCATCTTTAGAGAGGTAGTAGCAACTTTTGTTATAATTACTTCTCAATCCAGAAATTGCCTCAAATTCTTCCATGGCTTGTAATATGGTGTTGATTGAATGTTGACCTACCCTATAAAAAAAGGATGTCATCTGTAAAAACAAGATGAGTTATTTTTGTACCTTTGGTTTTTTTGTGGTATTAGAACCCATCATAGTTTATTGTTTTTTCCCTCCAATAGAACCGACAAGGCCTCCACACAAAGTACAAACAGGTATGGGGATATTGGGTCCCTTTGCTTCAGCCATCTCCTAGATTTGATCAGCTTGGATGGTTCTCTATTGACTAGTATTGCTAAAGTGGAAGATGAAATTCATTCCTCGATCCACATCCTGGATTTATGAGGGTATCTTATTGTTTCAAGAATTTTTGCAATGATACTGCATCTCACTGAATCAAAAGCCTTCGCCAAATCTATATTAATTGTGCAATTCTTCACGTTGGCCTTAATGTTGTAGCCTTTGAGTAATTTTTGGCACAATAAGATATTGTTTCCTACACTTAAGCTTTTAATGAAAGAATTTTGTCCAAGATTGACGATGCTTCCCATGGAACTCTTCAATCTGTTGGCCAGTATCTTACTGATTATCTTTTATAAGACATTGTAGTAGACTATTGGTATAAATTCTCCCAATCTACTTGTATTGGATTGCTTAGGGATTAGGCTCACATATGTTTTGTTCCATTCTTTCAAAATTTTTCCATTTTGAAAGAACTCCTTCATTGCCATTATTACTTCTCCCCTAAGATGTTTTAGTTTTTTTAAAAGAAGAATCTATTGAATCCATCTAGTCCAGGAGACTTAGTTGGGTTGATTGAGTAAATTGTACTTATCATATCTTCATCATCTACTTCCTTAATAAGATCATTCCTTTCCATATTTAATATTTGTTTCATTCCCCTTGTTACAATGTTTGAGATTTCTTACACTTGTATTTCTTTCCATATTGCTTGCCAAAGAATTCAAAGGCATGTTCTTTCATTTGCTTTTGATCCAAAATTTCCTGGCCTCTATCATCTTTCAGCTACTTGATGTTGTTTTTATTCCTTCTGGTTGTGATAGAATTTAAGTAGAACTTAGAGCATTTATCACCTTATTTTAGCCATAATATTCTAGATTTTCGTTTGAGTTAGCTAAGGTTCTCCTCTATAATTTTATTATAACCCTATATCAAAACAATGTCCTCCTCTCTCAGTGGTATAGTTTTAGGATTGAGAAGGATCCTCCACTAACATTCTTGAAGTTTCTCTAAAGCTTTCTTTTGATCATCCTGCTCTAACTTGATTATCTCCTAGCTAATGATCTTCAGTTTATTCCTTACTGCCTCTAATTTCCTGCTTACCTGGAATTATTTTGTGTCAACCATCTTCAGTTGCATTCCTTCTCTTGAAGCTACCTGGAAGTTAGGATATTGCATTAGACTGTTAAAAAATCTAAATTGAGTTTTCAGTTTCTCCTTAACATATTGCAGCTCTAATATTATTGAACTGTGATCCGATGTTGTGGGTTCCTCAAAGTTTGCTAAGCTATTAGAAAATTGATGTAACCAGGTAGCATTCACTAAACATTGATTTAATTTCTTCAAAAGGTGCCAATCTCCCGATTGTTTGTTGCTCCAGGTGAATACGTTGTCATAACTTTTAATATCAATTAACCCAGTGTTCTTTGTTAAGCTGAGCAATCCCCCACAATTATGATGATTTCATCTTCTTCCACCCCTGGTTTCATTAGTGTATAATGTGCAATTGAAATCCTCCATCATTGTCTAGGGATTTTTTATAGTGTTATTGATCTTATTTACATCTTCATAAAGAGATTTCCTTTGAAACTCGTACTTGGCAACATAAACAATGGTGATTGTAATCGGTATACCTATTATCTTAAGCCTTATATCACACTGGATCATTTGATCTAAACACCTCCAGCTTAACACTACCATTGTTAAGGGGTTAAATCTAATGATTATCCTCCCATTAGCATGATTGTTATGATTCATAATCAATCTCCAATCCATTGTCAAAAACCACATACTTCGCTCCATTTGATCCTTCTTAATTTTTATTTCTAATAAGCCCACAAAGTCTGTTAGTTTTCTATTTACAAAATCCCTAACTGCTAACTGCTTGTTTAGGCTACTTAACCCTCTGATATTCCAAGTAGCTAATATGATTATTTTTTCTTTTCCCATGCTTCCTCCTTTTGAATTTCCTACCTGCATTAGGGAACCTTGCTTCTCGAATCTGCTTAGTTCCTGAGATTTCTCCTCTTTCCAACCCGGAAGTTCTTATGTCTTCTTCTTGTTCTATCTCATTTCCCTCCACTACTTGTTTAGCCTTGATTGAATTAATAGCCTCTTCTCCATTCTGGATTTCATTCCCAATCTCAACCTATATTTCTTCACCATCTGCTAAAATTTCCATTCTTTGAGTTGCTATTGTCTTCTTACCATTATTCCCATCATCATCCTGAATTTCCTCATTTTTTGCTAGACTTTCCATAGTTTGAGTTGCTATTGTCTTCATGTTATTTTCCCATTTTTGTTTGCCTCTTGCTCTTCCTCTCTCCCAGATTTGTTCTTCTCTAGCGACTCAGTTCCTACCTATTTTGCTCATTATCCAGAACTTCCTTCCTTCTCCATTCCTTCTTTTCTTATATGTTTTTAGGCTTCCACATGTATGAGACTCGAATGACATCTTCCTCCAGGTTCCCCCTTCACCTAACTTCATTATTTTTAGGGAGTCAGGCAACTTTCTTGACACATTCACATCTATGCAAACTCTGGCATGACTTATTCTTTTCATCATAGCTATATTCTTATCCATTCTTAGTGGCTTCCCTAACTTGCTGGCAATATGAATTATCCCTTCAATCGACTAATACTCCAGCGGTATTTTGTGAAAATTCACCCACAAAGGTATTGTCTCTAGCTTACTTCCATCAAGAGTTACCCCCGGACTTCATTTCTTAAACACTATAGGATAGCCATGTATATGCCAAGGTCTTGCATTCATCGCTTTCTCCACGTTTTTCTCAATATTGAATCCAAAGAAAAACACCTCCTCTTCATTCACCATTGTACTTACCAAATCCTGATTTCTTCACTCTCTTTATGCGCACCTTTGAACTAAGGGAAATGGTAGCCTCCTCTTAAGAAAGAATCCTACTAGAAAGTTGTTTCACTTCATTATGGCTTGCTTAAGGACCTTCAAAGGTGCTCATATTAGATCATCTACTCTAGTAGCCACGAACCGTAGTTTGCCTAGATTACTAGTGTCGCCCACAATCGTACTTCATGTCTTCTTGCCTCTATTATGTTATGTTCTTGTGCAGTTCTCCCATGGCCATTCCCTAACAGTGGAAAATCATTTGGGTTAAGTTTGAGTTTAGGTTCTTCAGGTATGGTTAATAGGTGTTCTATTTCGGTTTGGATGAGTTCTATTGTTTCCATAATAGGGTGATTTAATGGTCAGGTGTTGAGTGGGAGAGAGCTGTGTTAGTGAGGTCGAGATTTGGTTGTTGGAAAAGCAGGGTATGTCAGTAAGATAAAACACGCTTGAAAAGGATGGTTAAAAAAATTGAGAAGTTAATAGTAATTAGTTATTAACAAAACGAATTAATACGTCTAAATAAGCTTACACTTTTTTGCAATTAATGATATTAATGTATCTTAATAATATAATAATAATAAATGAATTAATACAACCAAGTACAACTTACACTTGTACGGTTAATGATACTCGATAGCGGTAACTAGTATTGTTTATATTATTAAGATTAAAAAAAATCTTGCAAACGCCCATTTCGCCCTAACTTATTACTGAAACGGCCTCTTAAGCCACACCGGGTCCAGAATCTGGTCTGCGGAGTTATTCTTGATCAGCAACGTAGCCGCCGTCACCGCCACCTCATTGTCACTTGGAGCACACTGTTGAAATATGCTTATTGTTAAATGCTGCATAAATAGCTATCAGGTACCATACTCAGAGGCAAGTTTATTGTAGACTACTAGATGCATCTTTACTTCGCTTCTTGAACTGTTGTTTGACAGGATTTGTGTTCTGGTAGTCATAGAAAACTGGAAACACCACCCAACTTATACAAATTACTATTGAATTTGATTGCCATCTTCCTTTCCCTTTCATTTGATTTATAAAGAGGAGTGAGTTTATTTGATAGGTCTCAGGGTTAGCAATTTTGCGAAATGTATTGGGCCTCTAGTTCTGCATAATAACAGTAGAAAAAGAGCGTGTAGAAGTTTTTCTTTGGGTGAACAGAAGTCGTTTACATGTAGGAGGGAAGAGGTTTATTTTGTTTTATTCATATGTTCTGCTGTTTTAGGCTTCGCTATGGCTTGTGCGATAATGTAATTAATAATTCTTATAATTCATATTCACCAAGAGGGGTTATAAAATAAAAACGGATTTTCAATTACCCATGTTTCGCTTTTAATTAAAAAGATCAAGAAGGGACCATGAAGAGAAAATGACTTTATGACGTATAACTGCCCAGGTTAATGCTGTTGGTGGTTTAATGGCTGAGAGTTGATGGTTACCTTACTCATCTGAGTCTCTTCAATCTCTCCAATTGTATTTGTGTTCTGGTCTTTAATCAAGACATAATGGTATGCTGTAATAAAGTGGGGTCCTTATTTTTGCTTGATGAATACAACAGGCATGTACTTATGATTGTTAAGACTAGCATGGCGTACCTACATGGTGGTCATGGTGCAGTAATAGATGCTTTGCTGAGATGCTAAGATATGTTGTCTGCGTTACTAAAGCATTATCTGCTTACTTCATCCTTGCCTATCCTTGATGTTTGATTACATATGCTCCAATCCTTTTACACTTGAAATAGACTTTGAATCTGTTTCTATATGAAAAATAGATTGAGAGTAGTGTTTTTTCATCATCCTTTTCTACCAGAAGGCTAAGTGAAGCAATTTGCTGCACTATTTTAGACCCAAAAAGAAAATTCTTATTTTATTACCAGTTGTTTTTTCCAAGTGTTTCTCACTATTTGTATTGCATGACTAATTGTTAGATGCTCTTGCAGTTGCTGTCTGCTAACGCTTGCTATTCCTAGATTGTCTTTTCGGCTATTATTGTATGTTATTGGTTGCTCCCTCTGTAAATAAAGGGTGTGCATTGTTTCTGCGGCTTTTGCTTTCTCTTTCAGTTCTTGTAAAGAATGCTAATACTTTCAACTCCTCAGTGTTGAACCCTGAACTCGTTAAATTTACAAAAAGAAAAGCTAAATATAATAATTTTTTATATTATTGAGATAAAAAAATTTGGGCAAACGCCCATTTGGCCCAACTTATTAGTGAAAAGGCCTCTTCAGCTACACCAGGTCCAGAATCTGGACTGCGGAGTTGTTCTTGATCAGCAACGTAGCCGCCGTCACCGCCACCTCATTGTCACTTGGAGCACACTGTTGAAATATGCTTATTGTTAAATGCTGCATAAATAGCTATCAGGTACCATACTCAGAGGCAAGTTTATTGTAGACTACTAGATGCATCTTTACTTCGCTTCTTGAACTGTTGTTTGACAGGATTTGTGTTCTGGTAGTCATAGAAAACTGGAAACACCACCCAACTTTGACAAATTACTATTGAATTTGATTGCCAACTTCCTTTCCTTTTCATTTGATTTATAAAGAGGAGTGAGTTTATTTGATAGGTCTCAAGGTTAGCAATTTTGTGAAATGTATTGGGCTTCTAGTTCTGCATAATAACAGTAGAAAAAGAGCGTGTAGAATTTTTTCTTTGGGTGAACAGAAATCGTTTACATGTAGGAGGGAAGAGGTTTATTTTGTTTTATTCATATGTTCTGCTGTTTTAGGCTTAGCTATGGTTTGTGCGGTAATGTAATTAATAATTCTTATAGTTCATATTCACCTAGAGGGGTTATAACATAAAAATGGATTTTCAGTTACCCATGTTTCTCTTTTAATTAAAAAGGTCAAGAAGGGATCAAGTAGAGAAAATGACTTTATGCCGTATAACTGACCAAGTTAATGCTGTTGGTGGTTGCATGGTTGAGGATTGATGGTTACCTTACTCATCCGAGTCTCTTCAATCTTTCCAATTGTATTTGTGTTCTGGTCTTTAATCAAGAAATAATGATATGCTGTAATAAAGTGAGGTCATTAGTTTTGCTTGATGAATATAGCAGGCATGTACTTATGATTGTTAAGACTGGCATGGCATGTCTACATTGTGGTCATGGTGCAGTAATAGATTTTGTGCTTAGATGCTAAGATATGTTTTCTGCGTTACTAAAGCATTATCTACTTACTTCATCCTTGCCTATCCTGGAGGTTTGATTACATATGCTCCAATCCTTTTACACTTAAAATAGACTTTGAACTGTTTCTATATAGAAAATAGATTGGGAGTAGTGTTTTTACATTACCCTTTTCTGCTAGAAGGCTAAGTGAAGCAATTTGCTGCATTATTTTAGACCCAAAAAATGATTTATTTTATTACCAGTTGTTTTTTTCTAAGTGCTTCTCACTATTTTTCTTGCATGACTAGTTGTTAGATGCTCTTTCAGTTGCTGTCTGCTAACACTTGCTATTCCTAGATTGTCTTTTTGGCTATTTTTGTATGCTATTGGTTGCTCCCTTTGTAAATAAAGGGTGTGCATTGTTTGTGCAGCTTTCTCTTTCGCTTTTAGTTCTTGTAAAGAATGCTGATTCTTTTACCTCTTCAGTGTTGAACCCTAAACTCGTTAAATTTCTAAAAAAATGTAAATGTATATTTGTTTTCCTTTGAATTCTCTATTTATTTATTTTTTTTCCAATTTCCATAATCATAGTCTTGTGATCTTTATTAGGGATCCTATTGTTGGGCAAACAATTCTGCCTTGATTGCTAGTGGGGGGTTTTCATTTTTTATATTTTCATTGGTAATTATTTAAATTTAGATCTCTTTCCTTTGTTGACTTTGGGTTTTTCTGGGTCTTGATTTTGGGATTTCATTTCTATTGGTCGCTCTGATTTGATTCAAGTATGGTTGATTTTCAGTCCTCTTCTTGACTTTTTTTTTGTCCGGCTTCTGGAAAACCTTGTGTTTTGCTTTATTCTTTTGCAGATTTGAAAGTGAGTGCTACAATGGAGGAATTTCTAGGGAGCGATGCTAACTACAACAAGAATATATTGAGCTAGTGTTTGGCATCTTAAACAGATCAGATTAAATTGATTATTTCCTTCTCTAATTAATTACTATTTCATAAATTTTTCTTTTCTATTAAATCTACTTGTGATCGCTTTTAGATTATGTTTTCTCGTGATTGATTGGTTGCTCTATGGGTGTTGGGATTTTAGTTTTCAGTTTTCGTCGATCCATTAAAAGTTTGAAGCTCTTTTTTGTTGGCAGTTTTCAATATTTTATTTGTTCTTTTTAACAGTCTAGTACTATATTTTAGCACTCATTAGAAATGTAGTTGCTATTAGTAGTTCGGATTTTGGCCCATTTAATTTCGATATATGTGTGGTCGTGTGTACTTGTTGTTTTCACATCCGTTTATTATGGTACCTATTTTAAGATTTAATATCAATCCTTGTTCCCTTTCTCAAGTAAGGTTCGAGTCGTTTTATGACTTGTGGGACTTCTGATCCTTCTTCTATAGCTTTAACTGGGCATTAGAGTAGGAGTGGTGACTTTGACTTTTGATAATAGAGTAAAGGCTAGTCTTTCGATAAGTTTTGAGTCTAGAAAGAAAAGACGTTGATTACGAATAGGTTCTTGAAATTTTGGGAGCCTTACAGGAAAGTCTATGGAATTAGTGGAAATTTTGGACAAATATAAAATTTATGTAGCGTGCATCCAAGGCAAAGTGGACGGGAGCTAAAGCAAATGAAATTAATAAGTTTAAACTTTGGTATTCAAGGTATTTGTGACGACATAATAGGCTAGGTATCTTGGTTGTTAAGGAACTCATATATCATGTTGTGGGAGGTAAAGAGGACTAATGTTAGGATTATGTTCTTAAAATTTGTGGTGAAGGGTGTTATTTTTATGGTATGTGCTTATGCACCTTAAATAGGATTAGACAAATAAATTAGGCGTCAATTCTGAGAAGAACTAGATAAGGTGATTCGGTAGATCTCTCTTAAGGAGAATGTTATTATAGGAGGAGGTTTTAGTAGTCATATAGGGGCAATCTTGGATGCATATTCATGGACTTATGGGAATTTCAGGTACAGTGATAGCAGTGATAGAACTACTTTATTGGATCTCACAGTAGCGTTGGAGTTGGTAATAGCCAATTATTTTTTTAAGAAAAATGAGGAGCATTTAGTGACTTTTAAGAGAAGAAATACAAAAACTCAAATTGACTACTTTTAAGGAGATACGGTGAAACAATTTAAGGATAAAGTAATATATGGAGAAGAATATAAATTGGAAGGAGATGCTAATCAAATGTGAGAGAGAGTAGCAATTTTTAAAATAATAACGCTATAAAGACCTTAGGTGTTTCTAAAGGGCCAAGAGGTAGTAAGATAGAGACTTAGTAGTGGACGAGAAAAGGTTAAAATCGATAAAGGTATTTATAAAGCTGTATTAGATAGCACCAGAGTGGTAGACAAAGAAGTTAATAGAGAAAGTTATAAACTGACAAAAAAAGAAACAAAGAAGGTAATAAAGCTTAAGAGAAATTATATCAGTGATTGGAAAAAAAAATTGAGAAAAAGTTGTTAAATTAGTGAGTTAGAGAACAAAAAGCAAGAGACTTAGATTAAGTTCCTTGTATAAAAAATGAAGTAGCGTAGGTGCTTGTAGCTAGAAATGACATTAAGAGACGATAACAGAGGTACTTCTATAGCCTTTTTAATGAAGGCATAAATGGCAACATCAATTTAGGTGATATTAGCATGTCTGAGAGCTATCATAACTTTACTTGCTGTCAGCAGATTATAAGGAAAAAAATTAAACAAGCTTTGAGGGAGATGAAGAGTGCAAGGACAATAGGGCTTGATGGGATACTCATAGAGGTGTAGAAGAACCTATGGGAAGAGGGTCTTACTTGGCTAGCTTAATGTGATTCGTAAGTTTCCAAAATGTCGGATAAGTGGAGACTTAGTATGCTAATTCTATATAAAAATAAAAGGGACATTTAAAGTTGTAACAACTATAGAGGTATCAAACTATTTAGTCACACCATGAGATTATAGGAGAAGGTTATTGAAAAGAGAGTGAGAAATGAGGCTTTTATCTCGGAGAATTAATTTGATTTCATGCTAGAAAGGTCCACGATAGAAGTTTTATATTTTCTTAAAAGATTAATTAAATATTACAGGAAAAAATAGCATAATCTATACATGGTTTTTATTCATTTAGAGAAGGCGTATAAGAGAATGCTCTTAGGTCTTCTTTGGTTGGCAGGAAAGTAAAATGAATTTGAAATCTGATTCTTCAAAAAGTAAATCTGTAGAAAGTAAATATATTCACATGTTTGGATACTTATAAAAATTCTAATAAAAAAGTTAGGTGGATTTTTATTATAATGTTTAGTACGTATAGTATTTCATGGAATGTAATTTAATTTTGAATTATGCTTTCAATTATATCTTTACAAACTGAATAAAAATTGAAATCGTTAAATAATGTTAATTTATAATGCAAGTTATATTATTAAATGTTAATTTTTTTTATTTATGATATTTTAATTATATAATACTGTTATAGCATAAATATAGTATTGAAAAATACTAAAAAAATTTCAACCAAGTATAAAGACAAATCTTAAATTCAAATCAAATATCAAAAATTTTCTAAAATTGAAATTTGTTTTCTAGTTTACACCTTAAACGCTCGTCTGTTCCTAGTTACATCTTAGACCCTGTACTTGCTTTGGATCTTGTTCTTCTTTAGTCATCGCCGTGCCTACAATGAAATCGCATTTGAGACTTGCTGATTTATTAAAATGAAATCATACTTCTTCCAACTACAATTACAAACTTGTTAAAAACAGGTAAATTTAAGCCTTTCCTATTTAATCAATCCTACTTCCCAAGAAGCGGGGACCTTCCACTCTAAGGTTGTAAAGATTGGCTCTCTTCAAAACCTTTTTGTCTGTAATCACCTTTTGGCTCTTTACCTCAAGTTCAAATGTGTGTCTTCTGCATACTATTTTATTCGACGAAATTCGTCAAAAGGATGTACGATCTTGGGCCATTCTCATTTCGGGATTTAGCCGACATGGATATTGTACAATGATGTTGGAGCTCTTTAGAAGAATGAAAGAAGAGTTGAAGAGGAGATAGGGTTTTATAAAAGAATTGTCGTAGAGTTGAGAGAGAATGAAGGGGTAAATTGGCTATCATATTAAAATTTTTATATTAAATTCATGAGGAAAGTAATCTAAATACTAAGGGGATGATGAGATTTAGAATCCAAGTAAAGTGTTACTACTTTTTCTAGATTTAAAATTTTTTTACTTTTTTAACTACTAAAAAAATGAACTAAACGTGATAATATAAATTTTAAAAAAAAGATTATTTTCCCAAGCGAGAATTTATACCAACCAAACAAGGCCTTAGGTAAATCATATAGAGGTTTTTTGAAGTTAAAGAAATTCCTATGACCTATATACGAATTATTAAGGATATGTATGAAAATATAAAGACTAGAGTAAGGACGATAAGAGAAGATACAAAATCTTTTTCTATTGATTTTTTTTATCAAAAGAAAAATGACATCTTATTCCAAATCTAAAAGATTTATCGGGGAGGATTTCCCATTACATCTGCCTTCAACAATAATTGTACTCCAACCGGAGGCACATCAAGTGAGGTAATTTAATAATTCAACTATTTGAAAAAATGAACAAAATCTCAAAGCATTCGTAATAAAATTAACTCTTGGAAAATAATTTCCAAACATTTAGAAAAACTCTTTTCAATTTTATTAGGAATATAAACCAATAAAAACAATTTTCAAAACCACAAATTCCACAATTTGCACAAGATGTTCTAGCCTTAATTTCTTTTGTTTAATCAATTCAACAACAATCAAGCAAATTTAATCAAATTATAGAATTAAAATTGTCTTTGATACTTTAATTATAAAACTTTTTCGTGCTTTGATTTAACAATAACCAAGATCATTTTAATTTTATAAAATGATCAATACCAAATATCACAATCAACTCTAATTTAATTAAAATAACTTTGTTCTCTTCATCACATTCTTTATGCGCGTCTTATTAGGTTCCTAAATATGTTTACAATAATTATAAATTATAATTTTAGTTCATAATTAATTAGGATTAGAAAACTTAAAACGTCTTTTAATTTATCTTTAATTATCTAATTAAACAAATTATAATCATAGGTGAAGGTTGACGTCTAGCAACGTATAATGACTACCTAAATATTTAAGACTATCAAAGTGATTTTGACTAACCTTTTCATGCATGATTTTTCTGTATAATTCAATCTTTTCATCATACAATGTTTTGATTAGACATAGAATATGTAATTAATATCTATTTTATTTTGAGTCCAATCATATTAGTTTTTTACCATTAGCTATTGATTCAATTAATAATATCTGTAAATTATTTACAAAACGTCATTCTACCTTCACAAAGATTTTCCAAATCAATACTAATTGAGAATAATGAAACATTCTCTCTTATTATTTTAGGGCGATGAATCTTATATCGATCATACAACTACTTCCATATATTTTATGTTATATCCAGTAGTTATCGATTGAACAACCCATGATTAAATAAGTCATAAATAGTATAAAAACATAGCAATCCGTATATAAGATAACTTTGGAGACATCAAGTCACAGGCTCATTTATACAATCATCACAATAAGAATTTATTAAACATATAAGTAATGTTCCAAATAGATTTCTCTTATCGAATATGTTCAGTGAATTTGTTATCTAACAAGCACCAATATGGTTGCTTAAGTATCTTTATACTTTAGACTATGAGATCGATTACTTCCAATGCAAGAAAAATATAACGTATACTAACATTTTTTACGTTCTATTAATATCTAGTTTTAATAAAACAATGACTAAAAACAATTTTAAGATAATTCATAAATATAATATGAATCTCATAATTATAATCTTATTATAATTTTATTTACAATATATAATTATCTCATAAAATTTATCACATACATCTAAATATCTACAAGATAAAGAATTTCTTTAAATTATTTTGTTAATAAACTACAATCAAAATGATTAACTGTAGGGTATAAACTAACAACAAAATAGTGAGATAAGATTCAAGATCGGAGGAGGCAAAGACGGAAGAAGGAAAAAGGGAACAAGGACCTTGGGGGGATTGGATCACCTAAACTATTCTTGTGTGTAAAAATATTTTAAATAATGTAATCTTAGTAGCTACCAAAATTACTGAAATAATGGCCCTCTGGTTGAATCCTTTGTGGAAATATACTTATACTTCATGATGACGTTGTAAAGCTAACAGGATGTTTAAAGCAATTGCTGGTTTCTGGAACCATGCGCTTCTTGGTTGATTGCTTTAAAGTAGCTTTGTTTATCACTAGCCTTAAGAAGATAGGATAGAAATTGTCCAACTAATTATGCTGTGAGTACTTCAACTTGAACGACGAAAATTATGGGGATGAAAAAAAAAGTTAAAATTGTCTCCCCAGAATTTGGCGATACTTTTAACTTGTCTGTTTTAAATGTTCCAAGACAAAAAGCTCATTCATTAATTTGTTCTTAAGCGGCTTCTTGCTACAGTTGTTTCATTTTAGGGATGACGCTGGGCAGCAGAAAGAATCAATTCAACGGCTTCTTCGGTCGATGTCGGAAGTGCTTTATGTTCATTGCCGTTTTTCTATAAACAATTGCATATGGTCAAATTAGTTGTTACAGTTAGTTAAAAGTTATAACCTCATTATTAATAGCAGATTTTTTTCAGATTTCGTGAGATTATTTCCTATTTTTTAGCATATTAGTCACTCCTATTGCTGCATAAATTTAGATCCAATGCATAATAAATAATAACCCCTTCTAGCCTTTTAAAGACTGGTGCTTAATTACCTTCTTAAGCCAACAGAGTTGCAATCTAGCAATAGATGGGTCTTCGGTATTAATCTCTCTCTTTCACTAAGAATTGTAAAAAGAAATCACCCACCTAAATAGTGCCAATCCATCGAACAGATAGTTCCGTACAACTGAAAATGATAAGATAGCAGAAACAGTATATATATTCGAAACTGCTGATTTTTTATCGTAAAGATGTCAATGGTGATTAGTCATGGCTTATGCCCAGCTCCGGGGCTTGGTGTCAACCACTGGAAAATGCGATCAACCTTGGAAAGATGGTAAGTGGATAAGCCTAGCCTTGCAGTTATAGACATTGCCTGATCTGTCTTAATTATAGAAGAAGAATTTGAAGCGAACACATGGGGAGGTGTACTTTGAAAAGGATACATCTTCTCCAACATCATCAACTTTTAGGCTTCTGAACGCTCAAAAATTAAGATCGCAGAGACATAAAGATTTAGAGCCAGTTTAGTTGGATGTTAATTAATGAAACAGAAGGGAACGGAATGAAATGGAAAGGAATGGTTTATAATGAAATGGAATGTAATATAGTGATACGTTGTTTGGAAAGGATAGAAGAGTTCATAATGTAATGTAATAAAATATTATTTGGATGATAGATGGAATGGAATGTAATGTATAATAAATGACTATTATATCTCTTATATTAAAATGATTATTCCAGAAAGTTTATTATTTTATTATTAATTATATAAAAATATTATTATTATTTTTTAT
>JANIIA010000005.1:44488371-44515815 GCA_027478495.1 Erythroxylum alaternifolium
ACCCTCGCGGGGCACGAATTCGGGTATCACTGTCGATATCGGGTTCGGGTTCAGCGGGAGTTGGGGTGTTACAATTTAAGTCACAAAGGATTCTAAGTTCCCCTCTTCTATGAAAATCAAGAAGCTCATAGTTGAAAGGAAGCTAGAAAATCATCTAATTCAACATGCATATCCCTTGTATCCAATGCAAACCAAGTTATGGAAGCCAATTGGGAAGAGATTCAAAATAGTAGCTTATAATGAATTAATGGAAGAATTAGACAATGATTAGACACATAATAAAATGTTGCGCTTTAAAATCCTAAAATTCCCATTGACATAATCCCTATTTCCATGAAATATCCCCCTCATAATATGAGGTTCAACAGTTAAGCTATTTAGATGAAGCATCATCCCAGGAGCTTTTCAGTGAGAATTCCTTGAGAAAGTCATCATTTGAAACTCTAAATCAAAAAGATTTCTCTTTAAAGGAGAATAACTCAAATCCTTATGAGATTTTGGACACTTCAGCTCTAAGTCTATAGAGCTCCCAACTTACTAACAAATACATTCATAATAGCACTATATTTGGAAGAAAATCTACTAAAAATAAGAGGGTAATCTGTAGAGAAATAACATGTCTTTATTGTTTTGAAACATTAGGGGAATAAATAGCCCCCAAAAATAATAGGTTATGAAGGATATAATCTTATAAAAAAGCCTATCTTATTTAGCTCACTCAAAATAAAGATAAATACTAGAAAGTTGAATAAGGAGCTAAGTTCTTAAGGTAACAGGTAGAATTTTATCTCAAACCACATTATGATTTTAATGGAAGAATATTTATAATGTTCAATGTAACAGCCCAGACCACTCGCTAGCAGATATTGTCTGCTTTGGGCCTCGCGCCCGCACGGTTTTATTTTTCCAGTGTGTAAGCCTCTTTAGGGCATTATTCCCGCAGGACTTTCCAGGAGGTCACCCATCCTAGTACTACTCTTGCCCTAGCACATTTAACTATAGAGTTCTAATAGGATCCGGTATGTTTGGGCGTGAAAAACACGTCTGCAAAGGAAGGTATTCGCACCCTTATAAGGCATGCTTCATTCCCCTCTCCAACCGATATGAGATTTACGCTTCGCGGTACTATGGCCATTAGGTAGTCTCACCCCCCTTGGGTGCCCAAGGTTGTCGCTGCATACCGATCCTGGTACTGGCTCTGATACTCTAGATTTAATTGGGCAGTCACATTAAGAATGAAAAATCAATTAATCAAAGCAACAACCATATACACTTAGGTTATTTAACCAAGGTTATGTTATCTCTAATGATTCGAAATCGATCAAAAACATAAAATTACAGATTGTATCCCTAATGGTTCGATATCATTAGTAGCTACAAATGAATCTTAACATAACAATTATGGATTATAATGATTCTAGCAATGGTTTTGTAATAAAACGATCTAATGAATGTATTAAAATCATCTTTTCACAATACCCAAACAATAAATATAGGATAACATAATCAATTCCTATAAGAGAAAGAACAACAAACACAATGAAAGAAATGCTTAACTGAGTTCTTCAGTGTCGATATCACCTCCAAACTGGGTCTAGAAGACTAACCCTCTATGGATCTCCAATGGATGAGAGGTTTGTTCCTCTTCATTCTCCCAAAACCTCCAATCGAGAGCTCCCTCTTTTAAAAATGATCCCTGCAACCTTTCTATCAGTTTCTATTGTCAAAACAGTGTTTTTTTACTAAAAAGTAGGGTTTGGGGATAGCCGGCCACAGTCACAAGTGCGATTATATTGCTCACGGTCATAAATGCCCTAGTTGAGGCTCACATCTATAAGCCTCTTTTGTACGGGGGTGACAAGGAGTGTGACGCCAATGCAACATGTGTCACGGGCGTGAGACTGTCATGGCCGTGAGAGATGTCTCACGGGCATGACAATTTCATGCAAAGCCGTGAGTCTCTATTAACCTTTCAAACTTGATGTTTGCAACATATACTCTTCATATTATGGATTTTCTTATCTTTTCTTACTCTAGTCCTTCTTCGTCTTGTCCCATGAAGACAAGTGAGTGTGAATCTCAAGAAGATAACTTAAATATTGTGCTTTTAACTCACTTTTTCTCTTTCGCTTCTGAATTGTACCTAAAGCCAAATATGAACTAAAGTGAATGTATTAAGCATTTCATAGCGTTAATCACTAAGTGTTATGGACAAATGTATCTTTATTTTTCTTTTATCTAATAACTTCATATGCATGTATTATATTTGTTGATATAATATGGCATTCATAGTGACGGTTGGACTCCTTATCATATTAAGCTAACCATCATTATTCTCATCTCAGATTATAATATTTTATTTATTGTAGCCTCTATCTTCCACATTATTCACTCTCATAATAAGTAGTTAATCCTCTATGTAACCACTTGTTTTCACAATTTGTTAAAAGATTATTACAAATAATCCCATTATCTTCTTTTGAGGCTTTTTTTGGGTATTGTACTCACCCTCAAAATAAAACCTTCACTCTTCTAAATTAGGTTTGACTATAGGTATATTAAAAATGAAAGATCTTTCTTAATGACTTTGATAATGGTAACACATTTATAAGTGACAGATAAAAGGTTAAATATTCAAATAATAAAACTATGTTGATTTAAATGTCACTAATTTGAAGTTAAACTTCTTTTATTCATATGGTGTAGGTCGTGTAGAAATTTTTTGAACATGAGTATGACAATTTGATCATTATTAATGTTTTAGGCATTTATAAATAAACATAAAAAGGCAATATAAACTCTTTGTTGTCATTAAAGACTATATGTGTAGTACAACTTATGTGAAGTATAGCTTTTTCTAGTACTTGATAATGATATCAAAGGTAAATAAGTAAGAAAGAAAGCATGGATAAGGACTTATATGACTAGTTATAAAAAGTTCCATAAAGAGACTATGTAAACATGTTTTTAATAAAAGAAGTAAGAGAGGATTGTTATCAAATAACACATGAAAGTATCTTAATGAGTACTTGAAATATGTAGTGGAAAAATCAATTTTGACTTATTTTGAGTTTATGAGAAAAGAAATTATGAAAAAAATTCCATCAGAAGAGGCAAAGATTATATATAATGACAATTTAAGTCTTATATATTTTGTCAAAGCTGAAGAAGAACAAAAGGGATTCTACTAACTATTTGGCACATTTTGTAGGGATGAGAAATTTGAATTTGAACACTACATGAATGACCATCATATATTTAACCTTAGAATAAAGGATGGCACATATATGTAACTGGGATACCTTAAGCCATATGATTTCAACAATCATTTTTGACATTCATATGAATATGGGAAATAATTAAAGTTTAAAAGATAGCAAATTCACTTTACATATCTTAAATGTTCTAGTACATAATGTTTAGGTAACTCCTTGATGACTAGATGATTTCTGGATGCTTAAAAGAGTTTTGGCATTTACATATAGTGGGAGGCAAAAGTTCTTCAATCTAGCAACATCATGTGTTTTGAAATTCTATATAACTTTGTTAGTTACGTGGCATAAGCAAAACATATGTTTTTTGCCATATAATATTAACAAAGGGAAGACAAGGTCATTTTAGTTAATTGAGTTAATTTTTCTAATGGAGAATGATGTCAAACATTATAAGTGATACCTAATGAAAAGTATAAGGCTAAATAATAATTTTCAAAAATTAGGGATTAAAATGAAAAAAAAAAGTCCAAACTATAGTAGGATCTAGTGTAATTAACCCAAAATCCAAAAGATACATATTTCCAAGTCTAGGTAAACTCTTTTAACTTTTTGGTTTCAACATAAAAACTAAAGGTCTATAAGCCTTAGTTTAGTTAGTTTAGAAAAGTCCTTATAACTTTTTAACCGATGCCTATATAGCTTAAGTATCATATTCAATCACTTCTTTTTTATTTAAATAAAAACTATAATAAAAACTAATATTTAATAAAAAGTTTCCCCTTTATATCCAAAAGTTTTTTTTAAATTAATAATTGATTGACCTACAGTCTGATTGGCTAACACTTTCTGGTTTTCTATAAATTAGCCCTTAAAATCCATAACTTGATCCTTCAAAATTAATAAATGAATAAAATTAGGAACACTTCTAAAAATTTTCATTACAACACTTTTAAAATGTGTTTAAACCAAAAAATATATCATAAGAAAATAGGTCGTGCCTTTAGGATAAGTTTGTATGAATAAAATATCAAGTTTTTAGATTATATAGAAAGTTTATTTATCTATTCTTATTTGAAAGGGAATGAGGTATACATTCTCTTTCAAATTGATTTCCAATTCCTCGTTGCTAAACATATGTGACATCTACTCCTTTTCCTTCAAACTCTCCTTAATTTTGTCTCAAGCTTGTGTGGTTACAACTAGTTCTTACCATATGTAAGACTCCCTCTAACTTTAGGTTGTTACTTTTGTACTGTAAGGCTTTGCATAACTTAAAGTAGTTCTTTAATTGTCAAAAAGAAAAAAGTATCTTACTAGTATTTGCTCATCTATTATGGTAAATGATGAGTACTATGTGTATATGTACCAATGCTCCTAAAGGTTTTCTTATTTTAAACCTTTGACTTACTAACTACGTAATTGCACCTATCATTAGTAGATACTATAACAGTAAATAGGGGTCAAATCTCACGAATATGTATTGGAAAGCATAACACTATTAATTAATATAAAGATAATAAATGAAAAGATGACTTTTATGGATTTTAAATAATGAAATATAAAATAAAGCTAAAACTTAGACAATAGCCAAGAAAATAAATGATAAGATAATTTATTAAAATAAAATCAAAAGAAAATTTAGTCAAATAATTATATTGAGATGAGTATTTCCTCCATTAGTACTTTTAGCTTTACAATTCAATTAACCTAGATTAGATATATTCTCCAGAATGTAAAGATCTCCTCGACATTGAAGTAGTACTCTCTCAAGCTGTGTCCATCTACTCTCCAATTAGTAACATGTATCTCTACTATTGCCAACAACCCTTTGAATGCTCTAAGCTTTATGAAATCCTAGGAAAGGTTTCACCCTAATTCCAAGAAGGTTACGTAGGTCTCTCTTGAGCACCCTGTTCTAAGCCATAGTGCAATCATATGTAAGCTCTTTTAAGTTGTCGACAAGTAAATTTAAATTAGATTTAGATGTTGATATAAACAAATCAACATTAAGACCAATAAAAAGTATCTTTAAAAAATGTCCCACATCATAAATCAAATCAAATCAATCTATACAAAAATAACTAAATGAAATCTTCCTATCTAAACACAAAAAGTATTTAGCAACAAAGTATGTTAAAAAACGAAATCAAAAGACAAAAATTGAGAAGTCATGATAGAAATAGAGGTAGAAGCAAACCCAATTCTATCATCAGCTTGATTTATTGAGATGATGTCGAAATCTTTTTTCTCTGAAGAAATGCACCTTAAAATTGAGTTTCTAAGGGTTGAAAAAGCTTCCAGATGGCTAACCTTAATTTTTGGAAAGAAAAATATGTTTCTAATATGTGTTTTCTCTTAAAAAAAATAGTTAAAACCCTTGAAAAAATAGCATAAGACATCATATAGAGAACGAGCATGGCCTAGATCGTGAGCTTCGGCATTTTCTTCCATGAGATAGACACAATCTCTAGCACAACTGTGTCAATATTTTTATTGTAAAGTGTTAGTATCTGTAGTTAAGATTATTAGCAAATACTTAAGCATAGACTCATTATACACTCTAAACTTTTTTTATACAAAAAGACTATCCTGCTATTACAAATTCATAAAACTTTAAGACAGATGTAAATATTTAAGTGATTGGTAGAAGATATATTTTTGAAAGCTTTTTTAGAAATAGTCTCTCTATTAGTTAAGAGTAAGATTGCGTTTTACTAGACCTTTTCAGACTCCACGTTTCAGCGAAATTTTTACTGAACTGTTGTTGTTGTTGTTGTTATATTATTGAAGTCTTTGTATAAAAATGTCAAAATTCAACTTCTTTATGGTTTTAAAATATTTCATTATTTTGGAGATTTTAATGTCATAAGAAATAGACACATTTCTAAAAATATCCAAAATTTTCAAACCATTCCAATTTTATTTATTTAATCAATTTAATGCTTAAACAAAAATGACGCGGGTAAATGGAAGAGAAGATCACGGAACGAAGTATTCATTATTTGCCTGGCTTTATATATTGTTTCTTTAAAAAATAAAATCCATTAATGTACTTAGCAGTATATAATCAAACAGCAACCGAAATACAGGAAAAACACATAAAAATTGAATTAGACGAATAATTGTTATATGTATGTGAAAAAGTCTAGGAATTATTATTTTAGTATTTCTTAAAATTATTATACGCAGGGTCAAAGAAAAAAGTTGATCACCAACTGTAAAGCCGTGCACGTTTTCTTAAATATTCTTAATGTTTAAGGAAAGTGATCGTATAAGCTTTACATTTGAAAAGAAGCTTTTACCAATACTGCTTTCGGTTTCATGTTACTTATTAGTACTGGAAATTTTGTGTTGTCTAATTTTTTTTTAGTGTTTCTATGTTAGTGGAACTTAATACAAACATGTCAAATTGCCATGCCTTTGACTTTGAGTTTTAACTACTGGGAGAATTGTAACAAAGAAACAATAATTGTTTTGATATTTAAAGAAAAAGTAATTCCTTTTTACCTTTGATTAATTTTCTTCATTGAAAATTTACTTATTCCTTTACAAACTATAAAAACTTCAATATTTACCAATCTTCACTTGTTCTACCCTCACTAATATAAGACAAATTGACTATCCTTTGAATTACAATGTATAAATGGATTCATAAGGTTACAGGCTGGATTGATCGTTGTCCACTTTTACAACAGTCAGTGGAATCTTTAACTGCTATTATTTGCAAGATCAAAGAGAAAAGGAAAAGCAATGAAATTGGAAAGGGAAAAAGAGCTTGTGTTGCGCGAGTTCGTGCATGTTTGTACGTAGCATTAAAAAAGCCGCCAACCAGTTGCGGAGTTTCAAAAGGAAGCTGCTATGGCCAGACAAAGGCAGAGCAACCAAATAAAGGTTTAGAAAAAAACCCACCAAAACCCCCCTCTCCCATCTCCTAAAAGCAAAAGCACAAACAACTTCTCTTTCCCATTAAGAAAACCAAAGCTGTATATGCAAATGAAGATCCCACTTACATACTCTTCATTCACCTACTCTCTCTGTTCTCCTGCCTCCTCCCCATTTTTCCCACCACCCTTTTTCGCATGTTCTCTAATTCTACCACTAATACGACCACATCAATGTCGTCAGAGATTGTTCTTGCCGACCCTATTGTTGAACCCAACACCAACCACCTTGCCATTACATGGTCTCAAACCTTTGCTGACGATGGTGGCAGAGATCATCAAGTTCATGGTGGTGATGCTCCTGAGCCCTTTGATAGTGAGAGGTTACCTCCCACATTAGCTCGGGAGATTCAGAGGTTTCTTCGTGTTGCCAATTTGGTTCAAACTGAGGAGCCTAGAATTGCTTACCTATGTAAGCCATTACGTTCCTTGTGTCCCTCGGTGAATTGGGTTTGCTTTATGGAGTTTAGATATTAAGTTTTGATTGGTTATCTATGTTTTCTGCGTTGTTTCTATTTGCTTTGTTATCTTGGTATTTTTCTTTTTGGCCTTCCCTGTGTTTCCTGCGTTGTTTCTATTTGCTCTTTTATCTTAGTTTTTTTTTTTCCTTCCCTTCCTGTGGAGTGTTATTTTAAGGATGAACATCGGCTTCCATGTAGTGTTCGGAATGTGAATCATAGGAGAATGAAACCTACCTTTGTGATGGGTTGGATAGTAGGTTGTGACAGTATCTTTAACTAAGTCGTCTATTATAGAAATCCCGGCTTCTTTGCTTGGAACATTGGTTACATTATTGATGATCATTATATTAAAATGTTTCAGTTTTAGTCTTGTTATGCACATTGTTGAAAATAACTAACAGGGGCCTTTCGGCAAAAAATTGAAGGGCAAGTTTGATTGAGAATTACGAATGTCTGTAAATTTATTCTGTCATTTTCTAGAGCAGGTCGTTTTCATGCTTTTGAAATAGCTCATAACCTGGATCGCAATTCAAGTGGAAGGGGTGTTCGACAGTTTAAAACTGCTCTTCTTCAACGACTTGAATATGTAAGAACTTAATGAATCTCAATCTATAAGCTGTACATTTCTCAGATTGAACACCATTAAGACTCTAAACTAGTTCATTCAAGAGCTAATTTGTTTGCTTGCACTGTTCTAATTACCTAATGTCATTGATGTGCCACAGTCATTTTCAATTCGATCAAGGTTAATTTCTGGGATTCATCGTAGCTGCTACATGCTGACATGAATTTTAGATAAATTTTACTAAATTCTGTTTTGCATGTGCGTGTATATAATGGCTATATAACTTGCTGGGTTGATTCCTGGGATTTAATATGTCTTCCGTGTGCTGACTTGTCCCAAAAGTATCTTTCATGAATTGTACCAGATATTATCTGCTTGTCTATGTCGATAATGAGTATCTGTTTCAAAATTTATCGGCCTGTCTGCATGACTATTTATGCTTACATCCAACTTGAATTGATGGAGTAATTGCAGTCATTCTGTTTAAAGTTTCTTGGGTCTCGTATAACACATATATTTGGTCTATTGGCCATAGAATCAGAAAACAAACTGTTCTTTTAGCTTTAAGAGGCAAACGGACAAAATTTCAAGCTTTGCTTCTAATTGACCGTGCTCCTAAAAATGATCCTTTAATTAAGTTGCTCTTCACTATTTGTCACTCTCTTGTTGTATCATCAATGTATTCCAAAATTGTATTTGATGGTTTTATGTAGGATGAAGACATTACCCTCAGAAGACGAAAGGAGAAAAGTGATATACGTGAACTCAAACGAGTATATCATGCATACAAAGAGTATATTGTTAGAAGTGGTGGGGGGTTTGATTTGGAAGAGAGGTGAATCAAACTTGTATTCTTCATACAGTTTGGTAATATGTTTAGCATAGCCTTACTGAACTTCTGCAGTTTCCTAGCTAATCTGATTTTTTGAAAATTTTGGAACTAGCCACACAGAAAAGTTGATTAATGCACGAAGAATTGCGTCAGTGCTGTTTGAAGTGTTAAAGACTGTAACTGATGCTGCTGGTCCTCAAGTTATGTTTTTCACCTTTTCATTACCACATCCCTCAAGTGAAAATTGGAAATTTATTTGCTCAAATCCCTTTATAGATTCTGAATTCTTTCTACATTTCATTCTTGATAGGCCCTTGCTGACAGGAACAGCATTCATGTGAAGTCCTTCTACGTACCCTATAACATTCTTCCTCTAGACCAAGGAGCTATTCAGCAAGCAATTATGCAACTACCTGAGGTCCGATGTCAGACGAATAACTTGATCCATTTTTTCTTAAACAATTTTAGTTCAGTTTGGTTCAATGATTCTGCAGAATTTTTGAAATTTTCAATTAGCTTCCAAAACTTCCATTTTACAGCAATTTGTTACAGTGGTTGCCTTCTTGCCTTTACTTTCTCTTATTTCTTTCTGGGGTTTGCTATTTGTGCTTGAATACTCTGGTACAGTTGATGTCACTTGATCCTTGTTTCAATTGTTTGATAGAATGCAACAGTGAACATGACAAACTGGTCAAATATACAGATTAAAGCTGCTGTTGCAGCTGTCTACAACACTCGTGGTTTACCTTCTGTTGAGGAGTTTATCAAATGCAGAACTTCCATTGATTTGTTTGAGTTTCTTCAGTTTTACTTTGGATTTCAGGTAATATATCCCATCTTATCTTACATTCTCTCTTCTTTACTTTGTTAATATGGGATGTGTTCACTTTAAAGGACCTGAATGGTCTTTTCCTTAACACATGAAATTAAAGATTTGAGGATATTTATTTATGTTTCATCCATCAGGAAGGAAACGTTGCCAACCAAAGGGAGCATTTGATTCTACTTATAGCTAACACACACGTTAGGCAATCTTACAAGCAGTCATCCATCTCAAAGGTTTTCTTAGTCATTTGATTCTTAATTTCTTGTTACAACACTTCTAGCTTTTGATCTTTCTTGTTCTTCATATGATATTAGTTGGGGGATGAAGCACTGGATGTACTAATGAAGAAGTTCTTCAAAAATTATACTGATTGGTGCAAGTTTTTGGGGAGAAAAAACAGCATCAGGTCTGTAAAAATGTTCCACTCATGTTTCCAAGAAGTGCATATAAAAGTGATTCTGTTTCTCTCGTTTTCATTCTAGTAAAAGTACATATCATGTACTGGGATGCATTGATGTTGCACTTTCTATATCATCACAAAGATATATGTATAATTTTATGTTAATGGCTTTTAGGTTGATTGCTTCAATGCTATCTATTTTTTTATTTTGGCTCTCTTTGCAGATTGCCTTCTGTTAGACAAGAAGCTCAGCAATATAAGATTCTCTATATAGGCCTTTACCTTCTTATTTGGGGGGAAGCTGCAAACTTGCGGTTCATGCCAGAGTGTTTATGTTACATCTTCCACCATGTGAGATGAAAATCTTTTTCCGTTAGATTTGCATATGCAATTAGCAGTTTCTTTCTTTATTTTTTCTTTTAAATAAAGTTCAATTATTAAGTCAAAGTTAGTTATTAGAACAAAGAAATTGTCAATCTAGTAATGTACTGGTGTTTAGAGTAGTACCCCTTAATAATGAGAATGAATGACAAAAAGAAGTTACATTATAATTAACTAATTAATTTATTTTTCTATAACTTGACATTGTGTGTTACTTCCCAAGTTATCATATCATGAAATTGAATGTAAAGCATATCCAGAAATCTTCATTTCCATCTCCTTTCAGATGGCAAACGAACTGCACGGTATGTTAACTGGTGCTATTAGCTTGACAACTGGGGAGAAAGTCATGCCTGCATATAGTGGAGGACATGAATCTTTTCTTAACAACGTAGTTACCCCAATATACACGGTCATACGTGAGGTAGTTTCCTAATTTCATATATTCTTGTAAAGCATTGTATCCAAGATCTAAATTTCTTGTCAAAAATTGAAGGAGGCTGAGAAAAATAAAAGTGGGGCAGCTGAACACTCTACTTGGAGAAACTATGACGACATTAATGAGTACTTCTGGTAAGTATTGAATTTTTTTTATTTTACTGACCTTAATGGAATTAATACCTTGAGAATATATCATTATGTTTCCATTTACATACAGGTCTCCCGATTGTTTCCAGATAGGCTGGCCTATGCGTCTAGATCATGATTTCTTCTTTACACAATCTTCAACTCGATCGAAAGTTAAGACTAATATAGAAGGAAAAAGGAAGAGGGAACTAAAAGAAGGAGATACCGAAATGAAAAGTGATGAGGAATTGGGGGTAACATGATCTGCATTGCATCACAAACACTTCTCCACTTTTCTTCTCTATATCTTGTCAATGTTTATATATGAAATTCTTGCCTAGACCATAGTGCTCTCATTTGTATGTTGGTTTGTGATTTGTCCACATTTGTTAAATTTAATATTATGAACCATTCCTAAAGCTCAGCAAACAGTTTAAGTTTTTGGTTGAATGATTTCTTGACAAATTTTGTTTTTCTCATTTGTTTTTTATCAATTACAGATGCATTTACTTAAGAAAATTAGTGTCTAATCTATACTTTAGACTATTGTATTAATTTATATTTGATTTTGTCTATGGATTTGTGCTTTTGCTAGATCTCTTATTCAATAGGCTTATATGCATTGGAGAGGAGGTGATGTGAATTAACTTGGTAAATAGGTGTAGATGCTAGAGTGTAATTATGTAGTCGTACAGAAGCATGTACTTCTGAATGATAGAGTTGTGAGACAAGCAGCAAATGAATTTGTGTTGGCTTGAATCATTAGATGATTAAGAAAAGAGACCTAGCCCTGTTTGGCCTCTGCAATTAAGGATATAACCCAATAGCTCTTTTCTTTAGAATTTCTAGGTACTGAAATGGAAATCTATGATCTCATTCATTCTACATCATTTCTGAAAAGGAAAAAAGGAAGTTGTTACTTTGAAATTTATTGTTGTTCGGTTTACAAACTCATGCAATGTCTTAATGACGCGCTTACATCAATTAAGGTTGTTAAGCTACTTTGTTTAAATTGGTGATATTGTTAAGCATTTAGTATCCTCTTAGTGCTTGAAGCTTTCATTAGGAAGTAGACGTACAAAATAGTCTTTCACTATCAAAACAAACAAAGATAGAGACCACCAGCACAAATCAAGTTGTTCATCTTAACAAACTCTATGTACCTAATGTTCCTTCTAGGATACTATAGGAGAACTTCATGAACCAAAATGGTTGGGGAAGACAAATTTTGTAGAGATTCGTTCATTTTGGCAGATTTTTAGGAGCTTTGACAGAATGTGGAGCTTTTTTATTCTATCCCTTCAGGTTTGGAAATGTCTCCGGAGTTTGTATACCATCAATACCTTGTGATGATTCTGCAGTGTTCATATTGGGTTTTATTGCATTTACAGGCAATGGTAATCATGGCTTGCCATGACTTGGGATCTCTACTTGACATGTTTGATGCTATGATATTTGAAGACATCTTGAGCATCTTCATTACATCAGCAATACTAAAACTTATGCAAGGTATAAACTATTTATCATTAATAGTTTAATCCATCATGTTATGGACAGGTACCTGTAGCTTTTGAAAATAGCAATACTCATAATTTATTGTACAAGTATAGCTGTGAGGAAAAATAATAATTCTAGGATCTATTATAGTTAACAAGATGGAAAACAACTTAAGGGTAGTGACCTGAATCTTTTGGCATGAAAAATACCTTTGTTCCTGCTATTTATCAATGATAAGGTTCTAATCGATGATTTCTTCTCCTTTGTGCTAGTGTTTCCAGTAGTAAGTTGCTAACATTAATCCCAATGGTGAACCTCATTGATTTTCCATGCAAGGGTCAGATGTTTACTAAACCAAACTAGCATATTTTGTGGTGAAGCTCATGTGTGTATCACACGTCCTAGCGAAGAGAAATGAAGCTCATTTATGCATGTTCTAAAGCCTTTACAAAATTGCCAATGGGTTGGGTGATGTCTAACTTACAAGTCCAACCCCAAAGCATAAGCAAGTGGTGGAAGCAACAGATTATGGATAAAGTTCAATATCAGTAATCCATTTATGCAGTACTCATCAACTGTGATCAAATAATGATTAGTTATAGCAGTCCTTTACTATATTAGTCCCATATTGGAAAGTAGCACATTTATAAATTAATTTATACATATATATAAAGGGCATTAATACATCAATAATATGAATGTTTCAATACTGATGTGAATCTTTACAACATCCATGTTGAAAATGTTAGTGTACTACAATCCAGTTGTTTGCTTGTGCTTCTAGTCAGTGTTTGGCATTTCTACATATGAGATATCATGCAATCAGCTACATAAGAAAGCTATTTACTTTAACACTCTATATCTAATTCACTCTCTTCTTATATGTATTCACAAGCACATTGGAGTATGTGTCAAACTAGGTAACCACAATTTGGAGAGTAATCAAAATCCAAAATTTTCTTTGAATGCAGCAATTTTAGACATTGTCTTCACATGGAAAGCCAGATTGACAATGGATATCTTTGAGAAAAGGAAACAAGTACTGAAGTTGGTTGTTGCGGTCATATGGACTGTAATTCTTCCTATATATTATGTTAAAACGAGAAGGAAATATATTTGTTATTCGACAAAACCTGGAAGCTGGCATGGAGAATTGTGTTTGTCCTCCTTTATGATCGCAGTTTCAGTTTACCTTATTCTTGATGCTGTTGAGATGGTATTATTTTTTGTTCCTGTTGTTAGCAAGTACATTGAGACCTCAAATTGGCACATGCTCAAGATTTTATCTTGGTGGACCCAAGTAAGTTGTCATAAAGCATGATACATTATAGTCAATATGATTGCCTTTGATAAATACAATTGGTCTATTCATCATGAGATTGCATGAGATGTTAGCATGGTTTGTCCATTTGAGGAAATTGTTGCTTTCGATAATCTTCTACAAATTAATAACTTCATTGGGAAACATCAAACTGGCCCTTCTTTAATCTTTTCTATGTACAGAGTAAGAAGTTATGTTCTCATTTGCACTGAAGACTATTGACTGTTCACATTCAAGGTCTTAGATTTTTGTTGTTTCAAGAAATATGAGTGCAATGCGCCTGGAATTTAAAAATTTTCAGTAATGTTATGTTCTAAAATTACATTCTTATGGAAAATTTTATTAAGTTGTACTACTGAGAATCATAGTAGTATCGGGGAAAAATAATAAAACTGCCAAAGGCTTAATGTGACTGTTTTGAAATTTAGTATGGATAATTCTGATATTCTTTTATCTGCTATGAATTTATGGATAGTTATGGGAACTTTTTCATCGACTAAATCATCTGCTTTATTGTTGACCGAGAGCTATAACTGTTCTCATGTAGCCAAGATTATACGTGGGACGTGGAATGCAGGAAACTCAAGTTTCAGTTTTTAAGTATAGTATTTTCTCTATTCTTAATATCTTGACTGTTATGTTGTGATTTTTCATATTTATTTGTCCTAATGGTGGCTTTGCTATTACTATGTAGATACACTTTGTTTTGGATACTTGTATTATCGAGCAAATTCTTGTTCAGCTACAGTTTTGAGGTGAGCTTCTATACCTGGAACAATTGATGCACATTGGGACTATTGTGGAATTTAGGCCCACTAACAGTCTTAATATTTCATTCATGATCATCAACAAGAAGAAATAACACGATGCAATAATAGTTGGCAATGAGTTGATCCTTATAGCAGTGGCACACAACCCTAGATGTGGCTTTGGTCAACTTGGTTTTACTAGGCATTGGAAGAAATTTGGTTAACTCACCTAAAGGCTCTACATAGAAAATTGGTGTCTATCTTTTCAGTTATCTTTCCTACTGTGCAATGGGAAAAAATGACAGATGAAACAATATCAATTTAACTGTCCAATGAGTACTACTTTCTGTGCTATGAAACATAAAGACTTAGAAAGCTACTTCTTATTTTCACAAAAATATATTTGCAGCCTCATATTTTCCTCAACAAAGGGAGGACAATATTCTGGTTTGATTGCTTAGGATCCAAATGGTAAAGATAATAGAAAACTTTTGATGTGATTTGCTTTTGTTTCCATTTACTCTTCCAAAATTATCCTCCTGCACAAAGTTCAAAATTAAATTTTGATCTTGTATCATTGCATGCTTAGGGCCCAGAGATTTTGTACATCGTGGCAGGTACCACTACCAAAAGGTAGTTGGAAGAAAGGAAACATTATCATGAACATGCTTTAAATGGAATATCAACTGTTATCATGCTTTTTCAGGATACACACACTTTTCCTTGTTTGTAAAGTTTGCATAGGCAGAAGTGACGATTCATGGTTTCAACTTGTAACTGTTGAACATTCTCCTTCTTAGAACAATATATAATTTCTTGTGCCTCACCCTACACTTTAAGTTTCAGGATAGAATGATTTCTTGAAATGATATCAGATTCTTGTATGAGTAAGAGACTTGAGTTTAGGCTGCACAACTCTTGTTTTGGGGAATTTTTCGTTTGTTGTCTTTTTCCACACTTTGTTTGAAAAAACATCTTAAAAAAATATACTATCCATTCTTGGACCTCACTCAACAGCTTCAAATTTTTTGTAGTGTTTTTTTGACAATTTTATTGAACAAACTGATCATTTTTTAAACTTCTGACAAAATTGCAGATCAAACCACTTATTGGACCAACAAGAACAATACTAAAAATTGGTGTGCAAATTTATGATTGGCATGAACTTTTTCCAAAAGGTAACTTCATTTCTTTCTAGATTTGCTAGAACAGAGAACCTATTCGATTTCTGCAAATTTAATTGACAAATCAAGTTTGTTTTTAATTTCAGTTAAGAGTAATGCAGGTGCAATTGTGGCTATATGGTCTCCAATCATAGTTGTGAGTTTCTGCATATATATGTTTGAAACTAGACAATTTTTATCGCTTGTCTTGACGAGTTTCAAATGGTGACAAGAAGAAAGAAAATGATTGTATGTTATTTGATTCTTTTCTCACAATTGCCTCAGGTTTACTTTATGGACACACAGATTTGGTATTCTGTTTTCTGTACAGTATTTGGTGGAGTATATGGCATTTTACATCATCTCGGTGAGGTAAGCTGTGTGGTTTTTTCCCCATTCAAATCTTGTGGGATCTCACCACTTCTTTTTCTAGATTCGAACTTTGGGAATGCTAAGAATTAGATTTCACACTTTGCCTTCCGCATTCAATTTTCGATTAGTCCCTCCATCATTCCAAAAAGATCAAAAGAAAACAAGAAGTTTTATTCACAAGGTATGAGATTTATGATATAGTAACATGATTCTATAAAGGATTTTCTGCTTTCTTCATTCCTACAAAACTAATACATCTTCAGGAGTCCGTAAATGGATCAAACAATGTTGCCAAATTTGTTCTGGTATGGAACCAAATTATCAACACATTCCGAGCAGAAGACTTGATAAGCAATTGGTATGATCTTTCAGTGTCTTTAAGTACCATTCCACAGGTTTTTTGTTTTTTTTCGGAAGTAGAGATAATGTGTATTCGTCAATAGGGAGTTGGATTTGATGGTGATACCCTTATCTCCAGAGTTATTTTCTGGCATGGTTCGTTGGCCTATTTTCCTCCTGGCAAATAAGGTTTCAACTTTGACTGACAAGTTTTATACATTTTCCTATTATATGTTCTCTATTTTAGACAAACCTCTCTTCTTGTACTAGTTTTCAACAGCACTGAGCATTGCCCGAGATTTTGTGGGAAAGGGTGACAGTCTTTTTAAAAAGATTAAGAAAGACAAGTACATGTACTCTGCTGTGAAAGAGTGCTATGAGTCACTTAAGGATATCCTTGAAATTCTCGTTGTGGGTGACCAGGAGAAAAGGTAGGGTAGAGTCTCATTTAAAAAACCTGTTTTCAGTACAAGGTTATAGGTTGTTGACATGTTTTCTTTACATTTAACGACACAGTTTGTCTGACATTTACTTTTACTTCTGCATTGAAGTTTACCCTGCCATCCTGATGTTTCCTGAATTATTTTTAGGGTAATTTCCATTTTACTAACTGAAATTGAAGAAAGCCTCTCCAGATCAAGTCTTCTCGAGGATTTGAAAATGAGCGAGCTTCCAGCTTTACAAGATAAATGTATAGAGTTACTCGAACTTCTGGTAAATATGAATGATGCAAAGACTAAAGTTTATCATGCACTGACAGTTAATTATATGTACTTAATCATGTGTGACTTCTTATACATCATTAAAGGTTGAAGGAAGTGAAAGCCACCGTGACAATGTCGTGAGAGTTCTTCAAGACATGTTTGAGCTTGTAACAATAGATATTATGAGAAATAGTTCTAGGTTGGTACAATCATACTATATTTTCTTTTGATATTCTGTTCTAACTGGTTAAGATCAATCCAAAAGCTTCACTTCATCAGTTCTGACTTTCTGCATCATTCTGATTTGTTTCTCACTGTTTTTTTCAACCATGTGCAGGACATTGGATCTGTTTTACTCGTCCCAACATATAGAAGAAAGTTTCATGTATTTCAATAGAAATATTCGACCACAATTATTTGAATCAACTGGCAACAAGAACTCAATCCATTTCCCATTGCCAGATAGTGGTCCTCTCAAAGAACAGGTGAGTTTTTCCTTTGACATTCCCTCTCTTTCAATTCTTCTTAATCGTAGTTGTATCCTCTAATTCCTCACTAGGAAATATGATTTCACCATCTATACTCAAAATCTTACATAGTAGGCCCAACTTGGTTGTTGATTAGGTAAACTGTTTCTGCAAGATAAAGCCTACATGTTCTACCATTTCATTTGTCCATTCAGAGGCAAATTGGCTATTTTGTTTTCAATCCCCATGGGATTGAACTTAATTCCACGTTGAGAATTCTTAAATTGTTAAAGACTTGGCTGTTTGTTTAAGAGAGGGACATACGAGAATGCGTGCACCAATGTTCTAGTCCCTATGATAAGAAACTTTTGGAACTCTTTTGTATAATTTGTGAGCAAGAAACTGATCCAGATATTGAGTGAACTGCTTCAAATTTTGCATGGCAGATTAAACGTCTGCTTTTGATACTTACTGTTAAAGATAAGGCGATGGACATACCGGAGAATTTGGAGGCTCGAAGGCGCATTTCATTCTTTGCAACTTCATTGTTTACTGATATGCCAATTGCTCCCGAAGTACGCAATATGCTATCTTTCAGGTTGAGCTCTCGTGATACTTTTATTTTAGTATTTATCACCTTGTTTTGATTTGAGTAATTCAACTTTCAATGGAATTTGATATACTTATTTAAGTTTTGAACCATTGTGCAAAAGAAAGTTGCCTTTCAACTGTTTCAAAACTTAGATCAGTTATCGGGTGTTCCATGTTGAAAACTTTTGGGACAATACTCGTCTCATCAATATTAAAATTCAGTACCTATGTAATCATTTTGTCCTTATTACTTGTAGGTGATTTTGAATACTCTTTTCTTTTTCTTTGTCCACCTATCTTTTTATCAATATATCTATTCTGGAAGTCCTCTGGGGAAATGTGGAATGAAAAGAAAGAGAAATTTCAGTTTATTTGGCTTGATAGATGCCAATAGCCATCAAATATTTATTTCAGTTTGTGCCGTACTTCCTAAGTGGATATGGATGGATAAATCTGTCCTACAATCTTGCTTAAGTTTCACAGAGATGTATTATAAGATTCTCACTATAGGGTCTAAAATCAACAAAAGGATTTAAAAAGGTCTTTATTTGGACATAGTTCTTTTACATCTTTTAGTCCCAGGCCCATTCTTGCTTTATGCTTGCTTGAAAATATTGTTCAGGAACTGAAACAGTGACCAAAGTCTGGGGTACTTTACTGGAACTGGAGCTAAAGTTTTGAGAGTCTACATAAAACCTTTCCATTGAAAATATTGTTCCCAAAGTGAAACAGTGACCAAAGTCTGGGGTACTTTACTGGAACTGGAGCTAAAGTTTTTGAGAGTCCGCATATAACCTTTCCATTTCATAGAAAGTCACAAGGCCACTTTAAGTAATTTTTTTTCTTGAATTTTTGTATCATCGGTGTCCTTAGATTGCAGAAACTTCCATTTTGACATTTTTAGAATTGTTAATATACTCATTTATTCAAGGAGATTATAAAATTGATTCTAGAACAATCCCAATGCCTACTGTATATATGAACAATGATTTTCATGGAGAAATAACTGTGAGGCTATAAACTATACTTTATCCATTATACAGTGTTCTAACACCTCACTTCATGGAAGATATTAAGTACTCAATGAAGGAACTTCATTCAAGCAAAGAAGAGGTTTCTATATTGTTTTATATGCAGAAAATATATCCTGGTAAGAGGGCAGGAATCCTTTCTAACTTTTTACTGTTGGAGGCAAGCTGTAGAATGTTTGATTTTCTTTTTTACCTCTTAGATGAATGGAAAAATTTTTTGGAGAGGCTGGGGTGTGAAGAAATAGATGGATTTGACGATGAAGGCAATAAGGAACTGCTGAGAGATTGGGCCTCTTTCCGAGGTCAAACACTAAGCAGAACAGGTGACTCAAAGGGCTACCTTTCGACCAATATGCAATACAATGCAGTCATTCAGAATATGATCTCCAAGTTTGTTTTTCTTGGTTTTGGCAGTTAGAGGAATTATGTACTACAGAGAGGCCTTACGAATTCAAGCATTTTTGGATATGGCTGAAGATGAAGGTCAGTAATTTTAGATATAGGTTTTATGGGCCCTCAGGCCATGTTCTATCTAAAATTTCCATTATAATGTTTGTATTTATTTGAGAAAAAAAGATTTTGTTTGACCAGATATTCTTGAGGGATATGATGCTGCTGAAAGAAATAATCGTGCATTGTTTGCCCAGATAGATGCACTATCTGACATGAAATTCACTTATATAATTTCCTGGCAAGCTTTTGGATCACGAAAATCATCAGGAGATCCCCATGCAAAGGATGTACTTGAGTTATTGACGAGGTATCCTTTCCTCGAGAAAGAAACAGCTGTAGTAGTTAAATTACTAAAATTGACAACCATTGATTACTTTGTGTGTAGGTATCCATCTGTTCGTGTTGCTTATGTTGAGGAGAAAGAAGTGATCGTGAATACTAAGCCTCAAAAAGTTTATTCTTCCATATTGATTAAAGGTGTCAATGGTTATGATCAGGTAATAGTGTTTGGATCGTGCTACTTGATTCTTAGATTTTTGGCATCGAAACATTTGAGATCAGGAAAATTCATTTGCATTTATCTTGGTTGATTCAAAAAACATGACTCTTTAATTGGTTATCTTTGATACTTTTCAAAAAACACAGTGTGTTTCATCTATGATTTTAGATGGACAATTTAAGTGAAATGAACTTAAAATCATTGAGTAAAATAACAAGAAGGCAAAAGAGCTTAGAGTTTATAAACAAAATAAAGAGGGCAAATTAGCCAACCATAAACTTTAATTTAGTGGGATGAAGAATAGGAATTGAAGTGACAATAAGGACAACTTGCTTTATGCTAAGTTTTCTTTATTAGGAAGGAAATAGTAATAAGTTAGATATATTGTTCTAGTTTGTTTTAGGCTTAAGCTTATTTAAGAATGAAGAATCCTTATTAGGATAGAATATATATTTTAATATTTTGGAACCCTTTCCAACTAGAATAAGTATTTTAAGAACTATATATATGTGTGTACTTAATTCTTCAATAACAAGTCATCATGAATTTTTCTACAAATTTTTTATTTAAAAGGTGATATACTTTATTCTAAGAGTGACTCTTGAAACCTATGAGTAATTCCTAGTTTCTTACCGAGCCCTGCATCAGTTTGATTTGTAAAACTTACATATCAATTTTATTTTTCTATAGGAATTCATGCCTTCATAACTTCTCATTTCAAGATTTTGTGAGATGAGGACAATATATTGTCTTTTGAGAGGACTTGTATAAATGATTCCAATTTTGTGAAGTCATGCAAGTGTTGTCACTTACATAGGCCAATGATGCAACTCCCATGCCACTAAGTTTAGTACATTATTAAAGTAACTGTACGTAAGACTTATGTTATCTCTTACAGGAAGTTTATCGTATAAAGCTTCCTGGCCCCCCCAATATTGGAGAAGGGAAACCTGAAAATCAAAATCATGCCATAGTCTTCACACGTGGTGAAGCTCTTCAAACTATTGATATGAACCAAGTACGATCATCTTCTAATAAGGACTATTCTCTGGGCATGTATCTTAGTATACTTCTATGATGTGTGCATTCAAGTGTTCTTGTGCATGGTTACAATCTCAAGCTCATGTTACCTGGTTTTACAGGATAATTATTTGGAAGAAGCTTTCAAAATGAGAAACCTCTTACAAGAATTTCTTCTGCAGCAAGGAAGACGACCTCCAACGATACTTGGACTGAGGGAACACATATTTACTGGAAGGTCAGATCAACTTTACTGAAAGATTATTGTTCCTTAAGTGGGCATGCATAAAAAGTCCCTTTGAAGACTTCTAAAAATCGTAAAAAGATTCTTTGGTTCATTTACGGCTTATTAGTAGCTACTACATTCCATGTCCATACGTGTTGGATTATCGTGTAAAATTTCTTGTGTTTAACCATGAAGAATCTGTTCTGCCTCCATCAAGATCAAGAGTTTAATGCATTCTAAAGTCCAGCCCTTGCATATGGAAAAAAACAGTTGTTCAATAGCATACATGAGTTTGACACAGATTCTCAGAAGCGTGATACCTGGAAGGAAATTATAAAGTGAAATAGGAAGTTGGCCAAGCATGGAACTATTTTTGTTTTTGGTTGGAAGAACCTGTTTTATCATATATTCTGCCAACAAACAAATTTTCCTAGTTCAAGAATACCTTGCTGTATTAGACAAACGAAATTGGAATCATTGGAAAAAGACAATTAACAATATAAATCCTTGAAAACTGAAAATGGTAGTGTTACTAACTTCTCATGGAACATGATAATAAATCATTGATCTAAGAATTATATTGGTGTTTCAGAGAATGCACAACCATTATAACTACTAAATCATTTCACTGATGCAGTGTTTCTTCTCTAGCATGGTTCATGTCATATCAGGAGACAAGCTTTGTCACCATAGGTCAAAGGCTTCTTGCTAATCCCCTCAGGTAACAGATGCCTTCCTCTTACACAAGTTATCAAATCCTGAGGCAGTTATGATGTTTTCTCCTTTTATTTGGAGTGGTTACTTAGTAAGCCATTTTTGTTTATTAATGGTAGGTATGTGAAATACTTTATAGAAAACATAACATACCAAACATACCCCATAGTGCTCCTTCCATAATGAGTAGTTCAAAGGACCCAATGAGGTTCTTGGGAAAGTTTAGGCTTTGGCCTTTATAAGTTGTATCAAAGCATTACCAAACTATTAAGCAGGAGATTCTAGGCTGTGAAGTAGATACTGATTGGAATTTGACTTCCTTGAAAGCGGGATGTGTGTCTGGGATTGGTTTAGAAGGAGCATAGTTCAATAAAACCATAACTTTTTAAGTGGTCCTCAAAGTATGAAATTACTAAGGTCAATCTGGTCTTATCTCCTTCTATTGGTTAAGTTTTGGTTTATCAAGTATCACTAAACGGTGAAGAAAGATGGTGGATATATGTTAAACAGCAAGTAATTTCGGGAATATGACATTAAATGCTTGAGTTTGTACATTTGTTGGCTGAGATGGCATGCATCATCATATGTACAGGAAGAAATGCCTTCTTTTCATTCCTGTCTCTTGTTAGCTAAAATGGTTAATCACATGCAGCTGGTTTTCATCTTGTAAACAGGGTGAGGTTCCACTATGGACACCCTGATGTGTTTGACAGAGTATTTCATATAACAAGAGGTGGCATAAGCAAATCATCAAAAACAATAAACTTGAGTGAGGATGTATTTGCTGGTATGGAACAGAAATTCAAAAGTTGCATTACCACATCAGATGATACTAACAACATTATACCTCTGTCCTGATGTAGGATTCAATTCTACCTTGCGACGGGGATGTATCAGTTATCATGAGTATCTGCAAGTTGGAAAAGGTCGTGATGTGGGCCTAAATCAGATCTCAAAATTTGAGGCTAAAATAGCTAATGGAAACAGTGAACAGACTATATGTCGTGACATATACCGACTTGGGCACCTGTTTGATTTTTTCAGGATGCTCTCGTGCTACTTTACAACCATTGGCTTTTATTTCAATCACCTGGTATTCATTCGTAGCATTCATTAAATCAGTCCAATGGATGCATTCAATATTCATGGATGATATTTTTTTATCAGCACTAACACTTCCTCTCTTCTATTTATTTCATTGAAAATTGTCGTCCTCCAATCGTTAGCTGGTAATATGGGATTTTTAAAACTCAATGTGCAGGTTGCTGTAATAGGTATATATGTCTTCCTTTATGGACAGCTCTACCTTGTGCTGAGTGGGCTGCAAAAGGCACTTGTCCTTAAGGCTAGGATGCATAACATAGAATCGTTGGAAACTGCTCTTGCCTCCCAATCATTTCTTCAGCTTGGGCTTTTAACTGGCCTACCAATGGTGATGGAAATTGGACTGGAGAAAGGGTTTCTCACAGCCCTTAAAGATTTTATCCTCATGCAATTGCAATTAGCTGCTTTGTTTTTCACTTTCTCACTAGGAACAAAAACTCACCATTATGGTCGAACAATTTTACATGGAGGTGCAAAATACAGACCGACTGGTCGTAAGGTTGTGGTATTTCATGCCAGCTTCACTGAGAACTACAGATTATATTCACGAAGCCACTTTGTTAAAGGATTTGAACTAATTCTCCTACTGATTGTTTATGATTTGTTCAGAAGGTCCTACCAGAGCAGTATGGCATATGTTCTGATTACTTATTCCGTTTGGTTCATGTCAACCACTTGGTTGTTTGCACCATTTCTGTTTAATCCTTCAGGATTCAGTTGGGATAAAATAGTAGATGACTGGAAAGATTGGAATAAGTGGATCAGTCAGCAAGGCGGTATTGGGATTCAACAGGATAAAAGTTGGCAGTCATGGTGGAATGATGAACAGGTGCATCTTTATCGTTCTGGCCTGGCTGCTAGATCATTTGAAGTGCTTCTTTCTCTTCGGTTTTTCATGTATCAGTATGGTCTGGTCTACCACCTTGATATTTCTCAAAAGAGCAAAAATTTTCTTGTTTATGTGCTGTCTTGGGTTGTACTTCTTGCTGTTTTCCTGTTGGTCAAGGTAAGCAAACTCTACCAGTTCTCTCTTCTCTCCATGTCGTTAACTATATCTAGTTAATAGATATCTTCTGAGAAAATGCAATCACACGCTTCAATAGTATTTAGTGTTTACCTAACGAATTAGACCCATTATTACCCAATGTTCTTGTTATACGCTGCTACTCTTGATGAATTGATGCACACTTTACTTCCACAAACACATAGTATCCAATGTCTTAGGAAGATGGAATTGATTCTTCTGATAGATAAACAACACGAATGGTATGATGTGCAGAAAATAAATATTTTAGCAAAGAGTTCTAAAGATTCGTACCTTGGTATTTGGTCGCTGCCCTTTTCTTCTACAGAATAGTACTAACATCTCTCAGATGCATAATATTACTAGAATACTGACATTTTATTGTTATAATGTGTAGGCTGTGAACATGGGAAGGCAGCAATTCAGTGCCAAATATCACTTAGTATTCAGATTATTCAAAGCCTTGCTCTTTATTGCTGTTGTCTCCATTATAGTTACTCTGTCCCTCGTCTGTCAATTGTCGGTTAAAGACTTGGTCATATGCTGCCTAGCATTTTTGCCTACTGGGTGGGGCTTGATACTGGTAAGCATATAAGATGAGTCAATTGTATTCTGCTTCGCTATCCTTTCTTTTATTTCCTCTGATATGATGAGTCCATACAGATTGCGCAAGCTGCGAGGCCAAAATTGGAGGATACAGGGCTATGGGATTTTACTCAGGTCCTTTCCAAGTCCTATGATTATGGAATGGGTGTTGTTCTATTTGCTCCCATAGCTATACTAGCTTGGCTACCAGTTATATCAGCCTTCCAGACTCGTTTTCTCTTCAACGAAGCCTTCAATAGGCATTTGCATATCCAGCCAATTCTTGCAGGGAAGAAGAAGCAGACATAGAAGTTGCTTTTGATAGCTTATATATTTGTATCAAGTTTTTAGAAGTGTTTTCCAATGCAATTGTAAGGTTTGAATAATTAATGTCATGAAATTACTGTACTATAGCTTAATAATATCAGTGAACAATTGTCAGAACAAGTTAACTGAAAAATGATTCTTAAAGAAAAGGAAAATGCAAAAAATGCTCTGAAAGTTACTGTTTATCCCTGTTAAACATTCCACTGATTTCCACCATTTTCTCGTCGCTGTTTGGTATCAACATACCGATCCCATAGATTCCTGCACAGTTTTAATCGTTACGAGCTCGTGGATAATGACACCGAGACAAAAGCTGCTATCAAGACAGAAACACGAGCCACTGAAATCCTTGAAAGTCATCTTGCCAAAAAAGTCTGCGTTCGCAACAGAGAGGAAGACCCCCTCTATCTGAGAAAGTCTCATACCGTGCTGTAGTCCTAGGCACACAAGGAAAAGCAGAGGCAGAGCTGGTCTTACAGTGGCCACATGAAATTGAAATCGAGGCAGAGGAGGGCGACATCATCACCTTGTCCAGTGAATCCGGAGGCAACATTTCCCTCTCCTCATCCTTTCGCACCATACTGGATCAAAAATGGGAACGGGCAGTTCCCATTTCTAATGGGTCGCCGAGTGGGCTACTCCCTGCTATGTTCTCGCCTACACACATTGGGGAACCCCCGCGGCCCCATGAAAGTAGTAGACCTGGAGCATGATTTTTATCTGGTGAATTTCATCGAAGAATCTGATTACTTCACGGCCCTCACCCAGGGTCCATGGGTTATACTGGGACACGCCCTGTCCGTGCAACGGTGGACCCCCGAATTCTGCGCTTCACATGGCAAATTAACCCAAGCAGTCGTCTGGATCAGATTCCCCGACCTAATCATAGCAAGATACTATCCACAGATACTCACCGCACTAGGCAACATCATTGGAAAGACTGTTCGTATCGATGAACCTACCTTACTTACCCAACGGGGCAGGTTCCCCCGCATAGCGGTAGAGATCAATCTGGATAAGCCCCTTCGGCCTAAGGTGGAGCTGGATGGGGAGACTCTGTTGATCGCCTACGAAGGACTCCCACAGATATGTTTCCGCTGCGGACGGGTGGGGCACGACGAGAGCTCTTGTCCGACCCATCCTCTAGCTCCAACCGGACAACCCATGCCGTCATCTACCCTTCGTCCTACACCGACGACGGAGACCACAAGATAGAGTGCTAATCCTCATGTACCGATACCAGAGCACTCGAGTGACGAGTAAGGATCCTGGATCCAGGTCATCCGGAAACCCTCCCGCCCACTGGCTAGATCATCACCTCAACAGCACATCCGGAGACCACGAGACGTTGCACCAGGGAGCGGGTCTCGATTCGACATATTGTCAGAGGCTGCAGACGAGGGCGGCTTAACGGTAAGCCTCCCAACAGCATTCTCCGCTGGTCCGAGTGACGCGACATGAACGAGGGTCTCGTCCTCGTTTAAGGACGAAACCTGAAGGACTGCCGGGCCTCGTGCCTCTGGATCGCGCGGTTAGGCCAAGGTTGGGCCCAAGAGCAAGGAAGGGGCCCAATCGACTAGAAGAATTCTATCTGGACCTATATCAAGCCCGAAGGGACAAGGACAGGACTGGGCTGTTCATATCCGGACTTTGAACCGGCCAACGGAACCCCACCCAGCTGTACTCCTCGGTTCAGCATTTGAAGTGATCTGTGACGTTCGCGCAATACAGGTATTTTAGGGGACTATGATCGGCCCACAAGGAAGATCGTAGGCTTTTGGACGAACCTACTCAGATTCGCCCACCACCCCACAAAATTGTCCCCACCAAACCTCCGAACCCAAGAACAGAGGATTCCAGGATGGTTGAGTCTTCCCCGCCATCTGACGACGTGGATTTAGTACCCCATACACAGGAAGTTGACAAAGAAGCTGGGTGCTCCCGTCTCCAGGAGATGACCACAGACTAGGAGTCCTTTTTCTTCAACAAATTTTATGAAGATTTTCATTTGGAATTGCCAAGGGGCTGGAGGAGCCCAATTCCTCCCGATCATGCGAAATTATATTCACC
>JANIIA010000005.1:44515915-44526820 GCA_027478495.1 Erythroxylum alaternifolium
GGGGCTCCTCGGGGCGCCCTTATAGGTTGGGTTCGACCTCTGGATGGCTGGGTTAAACTCAATTCCGATGGAGCTGTCCAGTCCAAAACTGGCATTGGTTCCGCTGGGGGGATCCTTCACGATAGCAACGGCCAATAGTGTAGAGGGTTTTTAGAACGTATAGGGATATGCTCCCCACTTGCGGCTGAACTTCGTGGGTCCATCACAGGTCTACAACTAGCCTGGGACTTGGGACACCGACAAGTGATCTTAGAGGTCGATTCATTGGAGGTTATAAATATCCTCTCTACTTCTAAACTCTCGTTCTTTGATGTGTCACAGGAACTTCGGGAGTTTCAGGAGCTGAAGCGGCGCACTTAGGATATTCAGCTGAAGCAAGTTTACAGGGAAGGCAATCAGTGTGCAGATCAGCTGACGTTTTTGGCTTCGTTTATCACACCGGGCACTCATATCCTCCGCGATCTACCTGAGCAATGCCTCCCGGTCTTTACTCAAGACTTACAAGGAATCTCGTTTTTGCGTCGTTTGTGATTGTCTAGACTAGTTGTAGTTTGTTTTCATCCTTCTGTATCAAAAAAAAAAAAGAACAAGTTAACTGAAGATAATACTGTAAAAATTAGTCAAGCAAAATGCGTTCCATAAAATATTACGGTTTCAACAGTTTTAATATTTAGAAAAATTAAAAACTTTATTTTATATCTTATTGGAATCAACCATTCCATCCGTAAAGAAATCAAATCCTTTACTTTGGGGAAACTAATAATAATACTATTGCTGCAATATTATCTACTATCGACTTGCATGCTATTCAAGGAATTTGCTCTACTCGTGGAGTCGAGAAATGCTTGTATCGTAGCTTGTTTATTCTTTTCATAGGTCTATAGGAATGCTTGAGAATTGCATTAGCGGTCCATCGTATGAGGGCTATAATTATCAGTATTTATCATCTTTCTATTAGCTAACTTAACAAATTAGGGTGTTTAGGCTAAATCAAAAGCAAAATTAAAATAATAAACTAAAATAGACCAATACAATTAATTAACTAGGATAAAGATCAAATTAAGAAATAATCAAGAAAGCAGTCGTATATGGACTTTTTTTTTGTTAGCCCACGAGGTGTCCTAAGAGATTCTCAACTATGGAAAGATGCCTTTAAGCCATCCACACCCAGATTAATCTTCGCTCGCACTGGATCAGCCCGTAAGGGATAAAGTGTTGGCCAAACAGGGGCAAAGTCATATATGGACTTTAACTCCTCCTAAGATTTTTCATGCAATCATAATTTCACTACTTAATTTAATCTATAGTTTATTGGATCATGAAAATTTCTATTTTATGTTCATATCTTTCTTCAGACTATTAACACCTAACCTTTAGTTGATTAACTAAAATTTTTTCTAATAAAATCCCTAAGATTGCATTAATCGATTCGTGCATTTTACTATTAGATTTTATCACAATTCAGGGGAATATATGTCGACCAATCTCTATATTTGTATGCAACTTCTTTCAATTGCGGTAGATCTTTTCATACAAAACATCTTTAATATCAATTGCAAGAAATCATACATGAAATAATATGCCAACAATATTAATTCAAGAAAAATTAAGAACACATAATTGAATCTCAATGAAAATAAAAACATAATTGAATCTCAACGAAACTAAGGAATGAATTAAGTTAAAATAAAATCATTAAAAAGTCTATTATTACATAGTTCATCTAATCCAAGTACCAACAAGATTTTAGCTCATAATCCTAAGATAAAGAGGAAAAATAGAAAACTAAAAGAACTATGATAAAATTTATAATCTTCATGAAATCCACTTTAGTTGATGAAAATACAACTCAAATATGTTTCCTTGCCTTTTTTTATTATCTCCATCATTTAGGCTATCAATATGTCTTTTCCTAAGCTTCCTTGAGCCTCCTACGAACCCCTTTTTACTTTCCCTAAGTTTCTCTTTGTTTTATCCATTTAAAGCTCAAATTTAAGATTTTTATAGTGGACATAATCACTCACACGACTGGGTATATGACTGTGTCCCTTAATCTTGCTTTAATCTTTGATAATCACAAAGAAACATGGTCCTAAAGAGCTACACGGGAACTCACATGACCGTGTGGACTTAAACAAACAACCATCAAAATAACTTAAATTCTTTTTTTTGTCCCAATTTTGCCCTAATTCTTCTCCTTTTTATCCATGAAGGCAAATAAGACCTAAAAACACAACATAAACAAAATAGTAAGAAAATCTCAAATGAACAAGCAAATTGCATTGACTATGGGATTAGAAAATAGTCTATTTAACATTTATCAAACTCTCTCACACTTAAACATTTGCTTGTCCTCAAGCAAATCAATTTCATTGCTTTCAACTTAATAAGAAACAACTCTAGGAAAGCATTAAACAAAAAGGATATCCATAACTATTCTCCATTATTCATTCAATTGCAAAGTTCATTTAAATGTTAAACATTTCATTATTTGCAACAATTATAAATCAATCCAGTTCAATCTATAATTCTTCAAATTCAATGCAAGTCATACTATTCCACTTAATGCATAAAGTGAACATACTAAGAAAAATGATAAAACCTTTAAACGCTTTCATACCCCTTATTAGGAACAAAACACTAAATTTAATCATTTTAAGAGCATTTAGAAACTTGTTTGAAAAGTCACACAGCTTTTTGACTGAGAGTAAACATCTTATCATGAATACCCTTAATTACTCAATTAGGTTACTATCTCAAATGACTATTAGCACCACTCTTTTACTTTAACCTTTATATTAGTATAAAGCCAACAAACTGAAATTATTTATGCTTATTTATTCACATACTATTATTTTATTTTTTTATATGTGGGCTAATAAAAATGCTCAAAAGGAGTTCAGTTTTAACTCAACACATGTATAAATTATACATAAAGTATCATAATACAAATCAAGTATCCCTTCTCAAAATTAATGAACTAAATTGAAACCAACTTAAATATCAAAACTTATAACAAGAATTTGCAGTTTTTGCTAATTTAATTAAAATAAAACTAAAATGCCAACTACTTTGGAGTACCTTAATAACACTTGCATAATAATCAAAGAGAATATAAATATAAATAAATATTCATATTAAAGTTTTCTCCGAACTTCATCTTGTATTATTAATCAATTATAAGATTTTTATCATTCGGATTTGTAAGATTTTCTAATGTAATAATTTGTCATCTATCTAAATATTACTATCTATTCTTAGATTGATTATCTAAAATATATATCTGATCAACTACACTCAAAATACACCCAACAAATTTTATCCTAATATTAGAAGGGTCTTGTAGGTCTACACTCATGTTCTTTTAATTATGTCTAGGTGTAGATTTGAAAAAAGATCTAAACTATTGCTTGCATATGATCAACACTAATATTAACACATATAAATCTCAAACTTAGAAACTTTTATTGAAAAATCAAATCAAATTATATAGGTATATATTATGGTTCCATCCAATCTAAATATAAAAGTTATTATTCTATAATCATCCTTGAAATAATGAAAACAACAGTTAAAAGGAAAAAAGAATTCATGATAAGATATCTTTTGATGGATATCTTTCTCCTCTTATGAAAATAACTTCTTTGGAATGATTTTTGTTTACTTTTTCTATTGAAAATGACTTTTAGACGTATTATCGGGGCTCTCCTTTGGTAAGCAGCTTTTGACCCTAGTTCTAAAAGAACAAAAGAATGTCTCAATCTTCTCCAATTAGGGTTTTATATGTATTTATAGTAAAATTCAATGGTAGACATAACTGTATCTTTGTTCATATTATTCATTGCTTTTAATATGTGCACTTACATGGGCTTAGACATACTCATGTCTGTAATTGTGTTATTGACTCACCTGGATATAAATACGGGCATGCCCTTATTGCTAACCATATTTTATATTATGTTCCAATTTGAATTTTGGGCAATTATATAGGCATAGACATGTTTGTGTTCATGATTGAGTTTCTCATATTTTACTCACCTTCATGCAACATGGCTTTCATATATCCATATATTTGGTTATATTTTAGCTTTAAGTTTTTAAGAAGAATAAAAGCTGACATATGGCCATTTGCCAACCCGTGTTTAGCTAAATTGATGTTTTCTTCAATTTCTAACCTGTAAGTTATTCCATTTCATGATTATTTCTCCCTTAATCAAATCTTTCATAATTAGCTAAAATAAGAAATAATACCAAGATAATTTAAAAAATATAACAAATACCAAGAACATATATACATATTTCATGCACATCAATAATTTAGGTTTAATGTGCCAAAAAATTTGTTCATTTAAAGATGTATGAGTGTATTTACTTTGTCTATAAAGATTGAGGATCCTTAAATAGTAACAAAATTCCTTTACCAAAAAAATTTATTCAAAGTTTTAAAGGGTATAATTATCAACAATCTTTCATCTATTGGCTTATAAGTGTACTACCAATTAACTTTACATTTAGAGTGACAAGTTAATAAATCCAATCAAAGGTTAATAATATTTTGTTTAATGACCTTAATAGTTCTAATAGGTAGCATAAAGTGTGAGATTCGATATTTGTGAATGGCACTTATAATTGTTTTGAATAGTTAAAACCTACTTGGATCTAAGAAAAACTCATCTTTTTAACTCAAAGTTTTGTTTTAAAACCTTTAGAGAAGGGGGTGACAATATAAGTTGGTAAGCGTGGTGGAACTATTTAGAGGCTTATCTTATGGGTAATCATTGAAAAGTTAATCTACCAAGCCTTTGTGATTGATGAGTAATGTTGTTGGAGTTAATATATACAAAGATGCATGATTTCTTATCTACTTATATGCTTGATAGAGATTCAAATTCCTTTCAATCTTTAAAGATTATATTAAATGGAATCAACATTACAAACATTACATAATCATAGTAGATCATTTGAAAAAGATAAGTGAACTAGCTTTGTTGCTACTCATTTATAATATTTACTAGCTTAAAATGACATTTTATGAATACATGTATTATAGTGGGTTTGAACAATTGGACAATAGTTATATTCACATCCTTATAAAACTCAAAGCTTCCTCATATATGAAGCAAAACATTTTGTAAAATATTTAATTGAAAGTATTATACACTTTAAATATATTTCAAAATATATATGTTTTCTAACTTATGTTTTAGTATTATCCCATTTAATTAAGAAACCCCACTTAGGATTTGCAATTACTATCCTATAAATATACATTTTCTATTTCTTTTAAAAGATAATATAAATAATATCATATGCTTTTTCTTTTAACTTGATTTTACTTTTCAACATTATAGAACTTATTTATTAAGGATATATTTAAGTTTCAACATTTATTTCTATGATATTAATTGTGTCAAGTAGTGTTAGAATAGGAAGACTATCCCCAATTTAATAGAAATTAATATAAATGTTGTAGACCTATAATTCTTATAACAAAAGTCAAGGAGCTGAGACATCTTTATTTCTCATATAAGATCAATAGGTACGCATCGAACCTTTTAAGAAATATATTCATCACATAATTTAGCATTTAGAAAAATAGTTTGAAGAAATTGAAAATCCATTGATGCTTTAAACATAGATGTCAAGAAACAATGGTATAACGAAATCTCACGTACCAAAGAATTTTTTTTAACATTTTATTTATTGATCAATTCTTATACATGGGTGTAGACAATTAATTATAATAGAGGATTTGAATGAGAATGATGAATCTTCTAGTACAGAGACATTAATAAATTCAAAAGGAAGATATTCCTTTCTTTAGGGAATGACTTTTAGATTAAATTGCATAAATAGACAATTTTCTTAATTATGTTTAGATTTCAAAGGAAAACATGTAAAACTTATTAGATGCACATTAAACAATTAAAGATATGTATTGCGTTCCACAAGCAACTATGAGATGAAAGCATCGTTTAGGATCTAGTACAAGATAAATAAACTATTATAAGTATTTTTTATTTCTCTTAATTATTGATGGATTTTGTTTTGATAGTATCAAAGATGTTGTTATTAAGTTCAGAAATATACATAAGAGTACAATATAAAGCTTATATGCCTAGCAGAGAGGAATGATCTAAGGAAGACCAAAAATTTTCCAAATATTTAAAGGTTATAAAGACAATTGTCAAAGAGAAATAGGGATTAAGGTATTAAGAATGTTATTTGAAGCTAGAAATATTATTTTTGAAGGCTAAATTAATGTATAAGAGCAGAATATGCTAGAACATTATCACAAAAGCTACAATAGGAATGAATATAAGGTGTCTAACGGAAATAAGTCAATCCATATAATCGTTGATATAAGGAGGAGAAAGAAGATAGAATGTTTAAGGTACCAAAATTAAAAGAGGGATAATAGACTATGAATCCTTAGGCCAAATTAGTCTTATGGAAGTGTTTCATGTTAAACCAACTTGGCCATAGATCAAGTGGTTGTACTCTTAAAGAAGTTGTTCAAGTACTAGAGCTAAAATTTTCTATGGTTTAAATACAAATGATGATGAATACGAGGGTGATGGAGATCATAGGTATAATTATGTGATGAGGCAAATGATGTTACCTTTGAAAATAAGAAGACAACATATAGATACTTTGAATGTTTTTATATATTATCACTAAAATTTTATTTAATGTAATTATTTATAGTGGTATTTATGAGAATAATATTAGGAAGGATGCTATAAAGATTTTAGTTTTAAAGTTAAAAGACACCTTAATTTGTATTCAATTAGTTGGATTAATATAATAAAAAGGATAAAGTAATAAAATGGTGAAAAATATCTTTTTCTTTTTGTATACACAAAGATATGAATGCTTTCTGCTTATTATTTTTAAGATCTTGTTAGTTTGAGATGGTATCTTAATATGATGGGTGATAAGGTATCTACAAGCTAAGGAAAGACTACATTAACTTTACCTTTTTATCCTTAAAAGGAAGGAAAAAAATAAAAGATTTTAAAATATATAAGTTAGAGACTATAATCAAAAAGTATAAAGAGGTGTATACCTTAATTATGAAATGGGTATTAAAAGTGCAGCAAGACTGTAAAGTGATAGAACATCATAAAGTAATCAAATCATTGTAATGAGAACTCAAGGAAGTGGCTATAAAGGAATTACCTTACCATTTATAAGAGATATTCAACATCATTTCCTTGGCTACAAATGAATTACCTTACCATTTATAAGAGATATTCAACATCATATTGACGTGATTCATAGTATTAGCTTTGTAATTTATTTTATGATAGGTGAGTTTAAAGGAGACTAATATTCACAAGGAGATAATAGAAGAAATATTGCCTAAAGTGCATACGTAAGAAAGTATATGTCCATGCACACTTCTAGGTTTACTAGCCTTAAAAACAATGGAAATTGAAGTGTGTGGATAGTTATACAATTAGCAAGATTTTATTGTCAAGTACAAATTCTCTATTCTTGGGCTAAATGATGCTTGGTAGGCTATTTAGTGAAAATGTGTTTTTAAGATTGATCTTTGTGGTAGATATTACAATATTTGGATAAAACTTGGAGTTGAATGGAAGATAGTTATCAAGGAAAATGAAGTGCTATATGTGTGGCAAAGGATGGTGTTACGGTAGACTAATGTGTTTAGTACCTTTGTAGCTTATTAAGTTTGTAGATAGTTAACGTATAGATAACTAGATTCACTAAAAAACCTACCATCTAAAACCCTGAATTTAAGTTCTTCTTTTTCTAATGCTTGGCTCTCAGGAAATTAGATGAACTGTTCTCCCTTCTCCAACTTAGTTTTGTCCCTCCCTATTTGTTCCCTATACTTCTTCTCTTGAAGCTCCCCTATTTTTGTTTATTCATTTTCAGCCTCTATCATACCCATACTTCAAGAACTTTAATTCTTTTTACTCTCTTTATTTCTTACCTCTCTATTCATTCCATATTTAGCAGTGACTTTCTAAACTATACCTAATACCCCTACACCTTAGAAACCTTTATAAACATATTTACTTTTGAATTTCCACCTAACCTAGAAAAAACATCTATTCAATCCTTAAATAACCCTACCTGCTCGCCATCGCTTATTCCTGCTAACTTGTCTTTTAAATCCTCTTCAGGAACCCCTACTCCTAACCTATCTTATTTGTAGCAACCTTCTCCTGAACCTTTATCAATCATTATCCAATCTCCCTCCTCTTCCCAACTAGTTACTAACTAGAGACTAAGTTAGAGAAAGGTGGTGGGTGAGGTAGATGGGAACTCACTATAATATCTACCTCTTGATTTGATTGAAGGAAGAGAAATAGTGGTTTTAAATATAGAGACTTTACAAGAAGGTGTAAAATCTTGGAGTTTAACATTGGTTGGCTTCTTTTGAGGTTAAAGACCAAAATTCTCTATGGTTCAACATTGGAACATGAACATGTGGGAAAACAATGGACTAAATGAAGTATTTTTAATAGAAGAAAATATCTTTCTATTCAAGTTCAATACAAAACAAGGAGCCAAGGATGTGTTGGGAGCATGACTATGGCAGCTACAAAGTACTATAATGTTCACTCAACCATGGAGACCTTTAACAACTACGGATAATATTAGCTAGGAACATGTGCCAATTTCAATCAACTTCTATTAAGTTCCACTAGAATACTTGTCCACTAAAGGAATGAGCTCGATAACAAGCTACCTAGCAAGACTAGTGAGTATAGACCAACTAATAGCTCATCGAAGAATTTTAAGATTTGCACGATTATGTGTAAGTGTGGAACTTAGTAATGAGCTTCTTGATACAATTCCTATAATAAAACTAGGTGAAAATAACAATTTGATAGAGATTTAATCAGAATATTCTATCAGTAGGAGATAAACCTTAAGCAACAAGGCTTGTAGTGGAGAGCCATAGGGAGAAAGTTCTCTTAGGGGATTATAAGGAGTTCATTGGACTTAAAAAGCAAGTAATCAAGCTATAGAAGGCTCAAATTTTGGTTAACCGATCTGTATTTCCTCAATGAAAGGAGTAGGAAGGTATAAAAGGTAAGGAAACAACAAATGAGAAGGAAGACATTGTGAATAATTTTGAAGCCCAAAAGGTTAACAAGGAATATAACTATAAAGGAATTGAGTGAGTAGCTCAAAATATGGAGAAGGAAGTAAGCCTATATAAAATTCACTCATTATTAAAAGAAAATAATAGTGAGGAAGTCAATAATAGACTTTCCCCTAAAGTAGGAGATGATAAGGAACTAAGCAATGAGGAATTCATAATAGACACCGGGAGAAAATCTAGGAGAAAGAAGAAGCTAGGGAAGGACAAAGAGAAAACCACCGTATGTCTTTAGAGCCATTTCTTTTAATTGATTCACTAGTCATATATAGATCCTTTCATTAGCTAGTTATGCTTGCATCATATCAAGAGACTCTTATATTCATTCATGTTTTTGGGAGTATGAAGTTAATCCTTAGCGAATTAATATGTTAAGAGGGAATTTGTGAGTTGTAATTGAATGATGGGGATATCAAATTAGTGAACTAATGAAAGAAGGTGGTTGTAAGATGGGTTCTTCTTCATTCATTGAAAGAAGAGTTGACAAATTCTCAAGTGGATTTTGAGAAGTATATTTAGGCCAAAATACTATAAATTTGTTATGCACTCTCATCCTTACTCTTTTAAATTTCATATTATTTATTATTCCTATAATTGGGATAAGGTTGCGTACTATCCTCCCCAGACCCAACATTGGTGTGGGATTCAATTGGGTATGATGATGATGATTATTTATTATTCATATAATTCGGATTATTTATGTTATTTAATTTAACTTGAATTACAGTAATATATTTTTATTGAGGCCCACTTTATTTAATCCTTATCATTTGATATTGCATTTTTATAAACAATACTAAGCATTCTTTAAGATTTTGTAGTCAAATAACTATAGAGAAGTAATTCACCCCTCCCACACTTGTATGCCATGCAAGGACCAAAAATTGGTATTAGAGTGGGTTTCATTCATTACATATTTGTCTCATAAAATTTGAGTAAAGATCACTATAAAACCATTTACAAAAATTTTTAGTCAAGAAAGATGAAACATGAGTGAAGACTCATTCTTTAACAATTTCTAAAGGAATCAATTTATACAATATGGTAGAAAATGGACATTATACTGCAATAAAGGTAATTGAAATAGAAAATGTCAATACTAAGATTCTTTTAAAAAGGGTTTAAATGGAATAATAAGGATAAAAAGTCTCATTACATTTTACACACACACACACACACACACACACACACACACACACACACACACACACACACACACATATATATATATATATATGCATTAAATAGGAATAAGTTTAATAAGATATTATTATGCGAGATATGTTGTGAAATATAGGATATTAAGGCACACATAAAGTAACATGGACCAAACTAAGAAAATATGAATTGTTATAAATGGAGCACAATGAATCCATTTCTAACATATATGTGCACTTTATTGATATCATTCATGTTCTTAAGAATCTTGGTAACATATAATAATCATGAATTTGTGAGACATTTTCTAGATAGGATAAAAAAGGAACAATTATATAAGAAGCAAAATATTTAAGTATATTGTTATTAAAAACAACCAATGAGATCACTTATCTTCCACAAAATGCAAAAAAATAAATCCAACAAGGAGGTGCATAATGTAACATCCCGTTTCCAGAGAACGGGTCGGACCAGAGAAACGGGTCCGGGTGTGGTAATTTACCACATCTCGTGCTCATGCAGTTGTGTATAGTGAGTTTTGTGCATATAAGGATTTAGTGTACATGCGTTCATGACAATTATCCCGGTATAAGTGTGAATAAGTG
>JANIIA010000005.1:44528276-44555859 GCA_027478495.1 Erythroxylum alaternifolium
AGACATCTGTTGTCACACCTATGAATCAATATCCACACCCATGACTCAACATTTATGGGTGTGACTTTTGTAACCTGGCACCGAAACCTAATTTTTCACTATAAATATAACATGTTGACGGCACAAATAGTATGAGCCATTTTAAGGGTTTTTGGGTTTCAAGAATGGCAGAGAACTTCATATTTTTATGACCCATAAAGGCCATGGAGAGCTAAGCTTCTTGACGTCAGTTTAGAGGTGATATCGATGCTGAAGAACACGGTTAAGCATATCTTTCATTATCTTTGTTCTTCTTTCTCTCTTAGGGATTGATTATGTTATCCTATGTTTATTTTTTGGGTCTTGTGTAAAGATGATCTTAATGCATTCATTGGATTATTTTATTACAAACCCATTGCTAGAATCTACAATATAATCTGTAATTGTTATGTTGAGATTCGTTTATAGCTACTAATGGTATCGAATCATTAAGGATACAATCTGTAATTGTTACATTTTTGATTGATTTCAAATCATTAGGAATAACATAACCTAGGTTAAATAATCCGAGCTTATGTGGTTTTTACATTGATTAACCTATTTTCCTAACTTATAATGCAGCTATCTAATTAAATCTATAGAGCTTATACTAAGTTACTAATAACTAAGTTCGATAAAGAGCTTGTTTTAATTGAACACTACCTAAGGGAAAACCGAGGTCAACAGAGCTTGTTGTTAACCTAAAATTAATAGTTACTAGGATAGGTATGAGAATAAAAATTCAATGAAGTATGTTTAATTGAGTGTAGTTTGAGATTGAATCGATGACTGAGTGCCTAACGTATTCATCACTTTTCATCTTTTTTTTAATGTTTTCTTTAATTTTTTTCATTAGTTAGTTTCATTTTATTTTCTTATTTGAAACCAAACTAAAACCCCGTATAACCTAAATACCGATTATTTTCATTACAAAAGCTTTACACATACTCTCTGTGGGATGGACCTAGACTCATCACTAGCTATAGTTTTAGGTCTAGTTATTTTGTGTAGTTTTATAACGTGCTACCAAGGTTACCAATTTCAAATGGGAAATCTTGTATTTATGTGTTGGTAGATAGATTGTGTAAATACTCTCATTTCATGGCACTGGGACACCTATATACCACCTAAGATGTAGCACAAACCATCATGGATTTTGTATTCAAACTTCATGGTATGCCTTAGAGTATAGTAAACGATCATAAACCTCTGTTCTTAAGTTCATTATGGTAAGAAACATTCAGATTGTAAGGAATTAATTTGAGATACTCTACTTCATATCATCCTCAGACAGATGGATAAATCGAAGAAATTAATAAAATCCTAGAAATATATCTGAGATGCTTTCGTAGTGATGCCCCACATAAATGAACATATTGGTTATCAATGGTGGAATGGTGATGTAATACCATTCACAACACCACAATTAACATAACTGTATTTGAGATTTTATATAAGTATCCTTCACCTCTTTACGTATCCTATCTAGCAGAAGACTCTCATAATGTTATAATCGGCCAAGCACTATAGGAGAGGGAAAGGAGAGGTAAATGACACTTCAAATAGTGAAATTTTACCTAAATAAAGCATAATAGAGGATGAAGCAATTTGCAAATAAAAAGAGAAGGAGTTCGAAGTTGATCAGTGGGTGTTTGTTAAACTCCAACCATACTGGCAACATTCCTTGCAGAGAAGAGTTAATCAGAAACTCACCCTTTTGTTTTATGGTCCTTTTAAGATCATAACAAAGGTTAATAAGGTGGCGTATACGTTGGAGCTTCCTAAGTATTCAACCATTCATCACACCTTCCATATATCGCAACTAAAGATATTCATTTCGGAGAAAACCCCACATTCGTCATAATTACCAACAATTTTACTCAACTTAAAAAGAATACCAAAAGTTGTATAGGGAAAAAGGATAGTTAAGTGACAAAATCATGTAGTAACATAAGTTTTGGTTCAATGGCAAGGAGAGACTATGGATAGTGCTACATGAGAAACTATGTTTGACTTATAAAGGATATATTGAGAGATCAATTTAATATACAAGGTAGCTTCTAAAAGGCAAGGGGATGTTATGATAATTAATTAATGAATAGTAGAGACATTGAAGAATGATACAAAGAAAGGAAACAGGAGAAAAGACGAAGGCAATACAAATGACATCGAAGAACGTAGTATTAACTAACAGAATAAAGCGTGTCATAGTTATGACGACTTTGTAAGATAGCAACACATGTCACCACTGTAAGCATTTTATCACTCTTAAATAATCGTTGGAATCGATTTGTATGTAGGGAGAATCAAGGAAATCTATGTATTTAATATATGCATATTTGATTATATTTTTACACCCATATTTGATGTATTTTGCTTGATATTTATGCTTTATTACATGTTTGGTACTTAATTTCTCGCCAAGTTTGTTTACTGAGTATAATTTCCTTCATGAACTTAAGGGAGAAGAATTCAGAAAAAACACAACATAAAATCAAGATTTGACACAAAGACTCGATTTTTAGAGAATTTAGTTATGCCCAATTTGATGCACGATCATGCATCAGATCGTGCATCGGCCAAAATCCTAGAATTTAATATAAAGGGACATAAACATAGGCAAACAAGGGGAGCAAACTTCAAATGTGGAGATTGTTCTCAAAGGGAGATTTTGATCCAGACAAGCAGAAAACATGAAGAATTTTTCAAAAGATCCATCAAAATATAAGATCCAACCTCTACATCACAAGAATATTCAATAGAAGGCAATCAAGGAGATTTAGAATTATGAACTCATGGTTTTCAATTTGTTTTTCTTTCAGTGTATGTTTGATTTTATGTTTAATAATCTGTAACTGAACATTTTCTTAGTATTTAGGTTAGATGAACCCTATGTTAATGCTTTAATAATATTTGATTCTTTTATTAACGCAATTGTTTTGATTGACACATTATGATCTAGTTACATGTTTTATTTATTTTCTTATAAGCTTGACAATATTAGATCATAATATGATTTCATAAACCGAGATTGAGAAATCCTATTGATGAATAGATCTACTGTAATTGGAAGGAGTTGATTGCAATCCTAGAGATAGGATGATATAAATCTTCTGGATTAAGGTCAAACCTAATAGAGGGATTCACAAATCGGTAAAGCATTCCTATAAACTTTAACTTAAGTAACTCGGTTGAAAAGCTTAGGATTAGTTGTTAGTAAACTCAAGGTCAACTATTAACATACCATAGGAATCTCCACGGTCTAATAAATCAATAAAACAATTGTGTAATAAAAGATCAACCTGTTAAGTGTTTTAAAGGGATTCAAAACCTAAATACTACTTGATATCGATAATTTTCTAAGTGAATTCTTAACTCTCTGTTCAATATCGTTGCCTACTTCATTTTACTTGCTTTAGTTTTATTTTATTTTATTAAAATCAAAATCAACTCAAAGACTAGATAATAGGAAAATGGCAATTACTAGTATTTATGGTCTTTGTCAAATTGACTCGTACTTGCAGTACTCATGCACTTACAATAATTCATAATTGACTAACTTAAAAAATGTCAATCAAGTTTTTGGCATCGTTGCTGAGGACTTTGATATTATGAAAACCTGAATGCTATTATTCTACTTATTATTTTTTTATTTATTTTATTTTTATTTTATTTTGGGTTATTCATTTAATTATCTTTTGAATTTGTTTACTTGATCTTAAGTTTGTAGTTTATTGTAAGATTTAAGCTTCATTGTCATAGCCACAACTCACAATAGAAGGATGAAGCGAATAATACTTTTACGGAAGCCAAGATATGTCTTCACAATATGTAACATCCCTATTTGGGAGAGAGAGGTTTCATCACATGTTTCTAAAGGCTCAACCGATTTCTGCGTTGTGTTGTGACATTTGTGGGAGTACTTAATATAATGAATGTCAAGCACCTACCTATATGTGGGAGCAATCGAACATATACAAACAACCTCAAAGTGCATTATATAGGAATAACCACAATTCATAACAGATCAACCCTTACGCCTATGGATGGAAAGATTATGCTCCAACTGAATATTTACAACACCAACCACCTTTAGTTAATGAGCCAACTTTGGAAGATATGATTATCTATTTCATTCAATAATCAATTATAAGGCATCAAGAAACATGCGTTCATTCACAAACTTAGTGAATCGGATGGACCAGCTAGTGGAGATACTATCTGATGAGATGTAAGGGAGTTTGCCAAGTTTTACTGAAACTGATGTTGAAGAATATACAATGACAATCACCCTTAAGAATGGAAATGAGCTTCCAGAAGAAGACAAAACAGAAGAAGAGGAAGAGGAAGAGGAAGAGGAAACAAGTATTACAAACAAAATAATGGAACTCCTGGATGAAGGCTAACCGATGCAAATTTGCAAGTGAAGAAAAGAAAAAGGTTACCTTCATAAATGGAGGGACATTGCAAGGAGAGCTTCTTAAAGAAGAAGATGAAGAATCCTCCATCAAAGAAGAGAAAGTAGATAAGTTTCGAGAAATAATTGAAGAAGAAAAACTAAAAACCTCTGTCCAAGAATAAAAAGAAAAGTGGATAGAGATGGTTAAGGAAGAACTGGCAGAGGAACCAAGTAAGGAAACTATTAATGAGGTATTGGTAGTGATCTTAAGTATAAAGCATTTACACTTCCTCGAAGACAAATTATTTAAGTCAACCGATGATTCAAGGAGTTTTTTTATTCCCTCTTTTATTAATAGTGTGTCATTAAAAAAGGCGTTACTACAATTAATTAGTTTTACTAACTTATGCCCTTATTATTATCTTGCAACAAGTGGCTTCTTGACAAGCTACAAAACCGATATGTGGAAGCAAGTCGCTAATCATAGACTCAGGATGAGGGTAAACGTGCAAGTTACATTGAACTAACGATGTTAAACAAGTGCTACATGGGAGGCAACCTATGAGTTACTTTTATTTTTATTTTAATTTCCATATCTTTTTTTGCTTGCATGATAGTGTAAGTTCTAATTAATTAATTATTGATGTGTTTTAGGATAGAAAGATTAAGCATCTAAAAAAAATTGTGTTGAATTGTGACTTTAGGGGCAGTGTGTATATTTTATAATGCTAACATGCAAAGATTTTTATGTCTGAGGATTAAATTTTAAAGTTAAACACTCTCTGAATGCACTAATATTGTTTTACACATTTTGATGCACAAATGTGCATCAAAACGTGCAAACTCGTGAAAGTTGTAGACGTCTTCCTCCATCTTTCTTGACCTATTTTGGTATTTGTCATCACTTATTAACAACATCCAAGTAAGTTTTTGTCTTGCTTTAACTTATTTATGCATGATTCATTAGATGTTTTGCGTTATTTATGGATTTTTCAATCAAAAACATCAATTTCACAATTTCGAGATTTTTGGAGAATTTGCATTATTGAGTTGGATTTAATCTTTACCCAATTGATTTTGTCATTTAGTTTGATTAATGGCATACGAATTGGGTTTAAATTTGACTGAATTGTGGAACTTTGTGATTTTTGCTCACTATATAATTACAATATTTATATGTTTAATTAGGTTCATTAATTACTTTTGACGTTAATTAAGACTGGGTTTGTGTTTAATTGTGTGGATTTAGTGTTTAATTGCATCAATTTTGTGTAATAGCGACTTTAGGGTTTTTAATTTCAATTTTAGGGTTAGAATTGTAATCTTAACAATTAATTCAATTTAATTTGTTAATTGATCAGAATTGTAATCTTAACAATTAAGTCAGTTTAATTTTTTAATTGTGCAATTAATAATTTTAATTTTGAGATTAATTAGTTTGCTCTATGATTTCCTAATTCAAGTTGTTTAAATGTTTATTTCTTGATTTTTTTTATTTTGTCAATGATTTATTTGTTTAATTTTTCGTAATTAGTTTTGTTGTCACAATTAATCAGTAATGAGCATGATCAAAATTAAGTGTGGGGAAAAGCATATCTTAATGATTATATATCGATTTTCTCACACTTGTTTAATAGTTGCAAGCAAGATGACATGATCACGGAGTGATAAAGAGACTCTTAAGAAAAAGAATCAAGGAGAGTCTTTTACGACATTCCAGCCCCCAAAGAGGCCATGAATGCTAATATTCAACACCAGAGCTCAGGAAGAACAATATCAAAGGTTCAAAGATAAGTAGTTAGGAGCTAATCGGCATATTGATTGGGAAGCTTTTGAGAAGATTGGCTTAGCCTAACAGGTGAGAGAGTTAGTAGATATATGAGCATGGTCCCGATTTTTCGAAATCGTGGAACCTACTTATAGAGAGCTCACTTTAGAGGTCCTCTCCAAATTTTTCATGGAGAAGGGATGTTATGAGGGGGACCACCTTAATACAATCTAGTTCTGGATGATAGGGGAGAGTCATTAAATGAGTTATACTCAATTCTCCATCACCATGGGTCTGTATGATCAGGAGTATATTGGGACACTAGAGTACCAAGCATTACGGATGGATCTTCCATGTAGGTTGTCTCCACAACACTTCTGGAGCAGGATCAGCTTTGAGGATGACCATAATCCATGCATGTTAAAGGCTTCAACATTAAGCAATCCAGGACTCAGATACATCCATGGTATTCTGAGTCACACTTTAAGTGAGCGAGGAGAAAGTTGGGGAGTCATTGAGAACACAGATGTATATTTTCTCTAGAGCATGAGTTAACGAACGCCTATCCACCAGGGACATGCACTTTTCTAGTTGATCGGCTACCACCGATGTAGGAGATAACGATCATGTTAGTGCTTGATCTGACAATAATTCACCATATGTGCATGGTACATCGACATTAGGGTCCATTGGAGACATTTATCAACTTATTGGAGAACCCGACGAGCCAACACTAGAGGGAGGAGACAAAGCAATACAGCCTCAGTAGAGTCACAAACACAACCCCATTCGTCGCCATCCCAGACAAGGAGGATAACACCAAAGGAGCTTTATCCAGACCAGCTAAGGATAGATCAGCTGGAGAGACAGCAAGCAGAGCTTATGGAAGGTATGAGCGAGTTCTGATCTATAGTAGCATGGATGGGATAACTAATGGTATTAATAGTGAGTCATCTAGGCGTTGACTTCTAACCCACACCATCTGGCGAGGGCACTTCTTCTGTAGTACCTCCATCTAGCCAGGATCATCACCGAGGGCACCCATCTTCGTTAAATCAGCCAGGGTCACAAGCTGAAGGAGATGTTTTGTTGTATATTATTTCTTTTTCTTAAGTAATTGTGTATATTCTTAATTATCTTTTCATTAACTATTTTTTCCTCTCTAACATTATAATTGATGATTTTTTATTTCTTCTTTTCAATTGTGTATTTTTATTTCTTTTACTTCTTTTTATCTCTTTTGTAATACACATTGGATGGGTCTTAAATCACAAAATCGTCATATTTAGGAAAGTACCACTACACTTCTCCCTTGTTGTATATATTGTATACATTGAGGACAATGTATAACTTTAAGTGTCGTGAAGGGTTTAATGAATCTTTAACAATTTCTTTAAGCTTACTATATTCTTAAGTATTAAATTTTATTAACCGATATCTTGAATTGGTTGGCATCTGTCCATTAATGATGTGTTTCATCATTAAATATTGATTGAATTAGTCTGAAAAAGGATGAGAGCTAGAATAAAATTTCTTTTATAAATCATATTTTTCAAAGGTTAATTAAAAAAAGCCCAAAATTTTATCAATTTTTAATTATAGCTCGAACTTTAAAATGTAGCAATAACATGCCCAAACTTTCAATTTTTTCAATTTTAGCCCGACGTTAGTCTTACTGTTATCTTTACTGACATGACATTGCCACGTGTCAGGGGACTCTTATTAATCAGACATGTTAGCATCATTAGGAGAAGTGAGTTACATTAATGAAACGACGTCGTTCTTTATGATAATAAAATGATGTAAATTTGACTAGGGTTTGCAACTTTCTTAATAACTCTCTTCACTGCGCTCTTCTTCCCTAGAATGATTAATGATAGTGGTTCACCAAAAACATTATTTCCACCTTTATCTAAAATGGCATCCTTTGAAGATCCCACAACTCTACCTTTTCCAAGCATTGGCCGCACCAGAACTAGGTACATCATTTGGAACACCTATTAAACTATCCAACTTTTCACCAATATCATTGGAATTTGCAAGTGATAAACTTGAAAATCCTTAGTTAGTACCAGCCCTTCCTTAATTTTACTCTTCCTAGGTGTCAAAACTGTAGAAGGAACCCACCCAGAATTAGGAGAAGTCATTATCGTCTTAGCTATGAGGGAATTGAAATTGAAAGATACATTAAGTTGGACAGGGCTTCCTTCTCTCACTTCCTTTACCATCATTTGATCAAAATGGAGATTTTGATCTTTCCCCCTAAAAGGGTTAGAGTTGGTATCATCAATATAACCATAATAGTCCGATTAAAGTCATAACTACCTTCCGTACTTCTTTTACTGCTTAGCATTTCCGACTCTTCATTCCTATAATGCTCACATCTCCCATAATTCGCATTACGATCATCAATTTCGTTAATCAAAAACTCACGCACATCTTGCATCACCTCTATATTATGTAACCTTCTCTGATTCTCAATCAACTCATCATGATGATAGGGTAAGTCGTGCCTGTTCTCATATTTCCGTGAACTTGAATCAAAATCCCTAGAAGTAGAATCGTGATTAAAATATTGGTTTTTTATAATTAGCCCGTATTTTTAATAATCATTGAAATATTCAACTTAAATGATATTGCTTATTATTTACACACATATATATGCCCCTCTTTTTCATGAGTTTTTGAGCTAAAAGCAAATATTTCAAAATTTTTAAGCGATTGTTTTTCTTTCATATGTGTGTTATCATGTGTAGTAGAATAATTCTAAAACTTGCTTTTATTATGCATATTAAGACCGTATTTATTAAATTAGAAGCATTGACATGATGACGGCACTTAGGTTCAACAACTTGTTTTAGCCTTTTTCATTAATTAAACTCGCATATTAGACTTTATCTTATTTTTATTTGAAGACCTTGTTATTGTTTTAATCCTTGAAGGTTATTTACATCACTTGTTTAAGACTTAAAATTTTTTAAGGGTTCAAAATTTTTGAAAGGTCTATTATTTCTTTAATTGTGGTACTAAATGCTCAAATTTTTGCGTTAAAAAAAGCATAAAAAGAAAAAAGGATAAATATATAGTACCAATGGATTTACAATGAACGGAATTATATATATTTACAAACAAGTTTTGAAATATACTGTGTAGTAAATTTCTTTCAATTTAACCTTTTTATTAACCTAATCATTCCATACCTAAAACTCATTACAACCTTTATAAAGACCTTTGGATTTTTTTTTCTAGTTTATACATAAGTGGTGCAGATGTAATTTTATTGCAAGTCTATGGTAAGAGTTCTATTATACATTGATTGAGAGTCTTGATATTTTTCACCCTAAACACTTGAGTGCATTGACTGACATCTTAGTAAGAGTGTAAAGATTAATTCTTTTGACTTCAATGAGATTATGTTGTTATTACTATTAATATTACTTAGAAGATCGTGATTTACAATTATAGCTTCCTTACCTGTTTATTGGGGATTGCTCTCCCAAAAAATGAAAATATAAAATAAAAAAAAGAGCAAGATTAAAAAAAGGTGGCGATTTAAATCAAGATATTTCCAGTACCCCTATGTCAAATTCTAAAATGTCAAATTCTAAAAATAAAATAAAGGTAAAAAATAAGAGATCAATGTTGTATCAGACTACTTGTCTTAGTGTGTCACCATAGAAGGAGAACTGTAATTGGTATCTCCAATAATGAAGAAAGAGAAAATTCATCAAAAGTCCTCACATATGTTAAGCAAGGGCATTGGTATCAAAGTTTTAATTGTTTAATCAATCAAGGTAAAGAATGATGTTATCACTTGTTCTCACAATGATCTTTGTGCATATAGTTATTAGTATACATACGGAGGTGGAGAAAGCTACAGACCAAATTTATAGATAAATATGGCTTTTTGAATTGACTTTTTTGGTTTTCTTTATTAAAACTTTGCTTATTTATAAAACCTTTAAATCATATTATAAATTTGATCCATATCAATATTGGAGCTACGTTTAGTTATCAGTATACGCTTTTGATGTTGGAAATAAGGAAATGAGTGATATTAAAAACTAGGATCATTGTTAATCATTGATAAAATTTATAATGCATGAATTAAATGAGAACTTGTTATTCTATATGTTTTTGAAATAAGGGGATCTTACATATAAAGGATCTTATTCCTTTTAGACTCTTAATATTACCAAATATTAGTCATCATCAAAAAAAAGAAGGGGTTATTTAACTAAGGGAGATTTAAGCTCAAACTTATGATGATTATAAAATATATTACTATTAATAAGTTTACCTTTTGTGATAATAGTCATTTTAAGTTATTGAAGAATCAAGTTATAATGAAGAATAAATGTAATGAGCTTTAATGAGCCAAGGGAAGCATCAAAAAGCAAATTGAAGAAAGTGGAGCCTCAAGGAGGAAGCCAAAATATAATGGTCAAGTCAAATATATAAGTTTCAAGTTAAATAAAGTGAAAAAAAAAACAAGGCAAGTGAATCAAGAATAAGGAAGAATCGAGACATTTCATTTGTAACCAATCAATATAATCTTCTTTGTAATCTTATCTTGGTCATTTCAATATTTTATTAAGTTACATAAAAATATCACATTTAGGGAATAAACCATATACTTTGCAAAATTCTAAAGGATATTTAATTTGGTTTTTAAAGATTTGATCTTCAAAATACTTCTTAAACAACATTTAATTGTAATTGTGTCAAGTCTGTCAAAAGAAAGCATTTTGATCTTTGAAAAACTTAAATCTCTTAGGAATTAAGTTGATTCATATATGGATTAGATCACAATAAAGTAGGGTTTTGATGTTTATAATTGTCTATAAGTGAATTAGGTTGATTGAAAAAGTGTGATGTATTTAGTTTTTAGTTAGACATCAATCAACCTGTATGCAAGTTAGGATGACTGAACCATTTAGAAAAGGGAAAGTTTGTCTAGAGAGTTTATAATTGATTTCACCATAGCATTGGTTAAGACATCACATGACTAGTTTGTGAGATCTATTGATTGATATAATAGTCAAGGTAGCCAATATCATTGGAACTAGTAATGTAACAACTAGTTTTTGACTCTTAATGAATTTGTTTGTTAGAGTTTCGTTTAACAACTCATAATGGAGTTATTGGATGATATTTTTGCACTTGATGATCTTGTATAAGTTATTGCGAGAGTTTTGAGTGCATTCATATGTGTGTGAACCTGAAATGAGCTTCCAACGTCTCGTTTGAGCCAAGAGGGAAGTTGAGAGCTATAATTGTATAATTGTAAGATCAATTAAACCAGCTACTGAATTATAAGTCAAAGTTTTTAACCCATTAGTGACTTCTCAAATGGAACCCTACTCTTTTACATTTCATGTTATATATTCTGATTACAATTGAGATTTTTATACTATTTCAATTATGTTGAATATTGTTATATTTTTTAAATGAAAATCATTTAAGTAAAACCCAACCCTTACTATTAGAATTTACATTTATTTAAACGTATTGAGTGTTTGATAAATCCTGCAAAGAGTGATATAATTGAAAACATGTAATTCATTTCATTTTAGTGTTTGTCTAGGGACCACCAGAAAGAAATATGATGACAAAAAATTCTAACTATTGCACCTCATTATGTCGTTTCTTTTTAAAATATTTAATATTTTCAATTTTAGTTGATATTAGTTTTATTATCAAGAATTCACTTTATTAATTAAGTATATTGGGTTAGTAAATTAAGATATGTATTTACATATGCAATTACAACTATTTTATTTCATGAAGAATATATGTTATTTGTATTGAATGCTTGTAAAATTTCTAATCACATTCCGTATGATGCAAATTGATGAATTTGATAGAAAATAATAACATATTCTACAAAAATGAATTAGAAAAAAAGGATGCAAAAATACAATTCATGTTGAAAAGTACATTTTGAGTAAAAAAATTTTATAAAATTTAATGCAGTTTTGGTTGTTGAAATTCATGTATATACTATAATTTGATAAATAAAAGTTATTCTTCTAGAATGGCAATGCATCTCACTATACCTAGAAAATAATTAGAAGTCATCACTCACATCACATCTAGGTGAATGAGTTCCAATATCATGTTAGATCTCCCGATTGCATCACTAAAATTAAACTCGCAGTTCTTGAAGCGAGACAAGTTTTACATACTAGAATAGCCTGACAAATTGTACATAAATCTGTATCTCAACATATTATTCAAGATCAACTGAATCATTCTCTTATTCCTATTTAGTACTAGTAACTAAATAAGTTTTATTTTTAAAACTATAGCTACAAAAATGAAGCATAGATAAATAAGATCCTGAACTGTTTTTTGAATAGTTTTTTATTGTAATTACTTGAGGGCCCTACAGCCTTGAACTTATTATAATGTTGTATTAGCTTTACCTATAGTTAATCCTAATTGTTCATTTCTCAACGAAACCAACTTATCCAACAAATTTTCAGGAAGTTGCTGACAAAATTTGAGAACAGAATCCTCACACTATAACAGCTGCTGGTGCTTCAAATGCGGCTTCTTAATATTAATTTTCTTAGCCAACCAGTCCGTGAACTTAATCGTACAATAAATTAACAATCAAATATAATCTATTTCATTTCTGGAATCCAAATACTTGGTAGATCAATTCCAACATTATTGTGTTCAAGTTTCGAGACAACTTACACCAAATTTATACATCACAAAACAATATCAAAACACATAAAAATACCTGAATGTCTTACCACCAACATTTAACGACAACGTTGAAGAACTCATGGATCTTGGCGAGGACAATTTCCAGATGCCTATGCTCCATTTCCAAGGCGCATGTATAGTTCATATATATGCAACAAAAAGGTAAGAACTCACACTTCCTATCCTGATGATTGGTCAATATTCCCTAGTGTCACATGACCTCAAATAGCCGCCTGTGTTCCACAATATCTGACAGTACAGTCCTCATTTTCTCTACAGAAATAGGTTTCAGTATAACCCCATCCAAGCCTACCCTCATGCACGTTTCCTTAGTCAGTTTGTCAGTGTTTCCAGTAAGGGCTACTATAAATGGCCTTTCATGACAGTTTGCAAATTTTTCTCGTATCCTGACAGCAACTTCAAACCCATCAGGCATAAGCACATCCATAAATACCACCCTGTGGTCTTGAGAAACGACTCGCAAACATTCATCACTTGAGCTAACAGCCGTTACATTACACCTCAGATGCACAAGAAGTCCCCTGGTCACCATTCTGCTGACCCTGTAAACACCAAACAAACCCAGCGTTGAAAGACTTAATATATTCCCACATCGGAAATGGACAAAAGACCAGAATTGTTTATATTCAAGACAGGATTTATAACTAAATTTTTGATATTCTAACTTGAAGTTTAATAGGAAATGTGATTGTTTGTTGAATAAAGAATTTAATTGTAAAACTGAATTAAATTCCCCACTGGCTTCCAGAAGTGAGGAATAAGAATGTCCAATATGGAGGGAGAGTGTTAAAGCTTAATATAATTCCCAAATCGCAAATAGACTCTGCGGAGGGAGAGTTTTGAAGCTTAACATAATTCACAAAAATCATAAATGGACGATTGTTACAGTTCGATGTTCAGCTGAAGAAGAGCTAGGATAAGAGAATGAATGAAGTCCGAAGAATTAACGATGAAACAGTGATGTAGATAAAAGTGCCCATTCACTCTTGCTTGCCCAACTCTTTATTCCTCCCGTTGGTCCCTATAGGTGCAGTTGTTGCTCTCCACCTCATTGTTCTTACAGGCCCCTTCAACTCCCATAAAATCTCCTCTAGCTGTGAGTTCAAGGACTTTTTGCTGGTCTCTTGGTTGTCCACCATAGCCAACCTTGTTGGATATTTCTCATAAACACATCCATCGGCTTGACAATTCTACAAAGTAGTCCATAACACCAGGCTCTGATATCAAATCGATATTTGATTTTGTCTAGAATCTAGTTAAGGGAGGACTCACATGGAAATCTTCTTTTTCTCTTACTGTTCTTCCCCTTCGTAGGAACTAAGGTTGTCGATTAGAAAACTGGTCTTTGACAAGCTTTCTGTCAACTGTTCTTTTAGGAAATTTCTAATATTCATCCTAATTCCCTTCAAATTTTACCATTTTTGATCCAAGCTCCACATCTACATAGAAATTTATAATGGTTGTCCCTTCAAGCAATTATTTGGATTAAGAAAGATTTATACTCGATTAAAAGAACTAAAAAGCTAAGAACTTAATTGAAAATTTTGTGAACATCTTTTATCAATATTCCTACAAGAAAATAGATAGAAGAAAAAATCTATGGTAGAAGTTGTAGGCTTTTATGCATTAATTTTTTCCTAACACAAACAAATGGGGTCAAACTGCAGAAAAGTGTAAATTTTGAAAGAGGAGAATCATGTTATTCCCTAGATCCTAATTTTAAGAACAACTATCCGATCATGCTTAAACATGGTTTTTAGTCTTTAACAATTTAGGATTGAAATACACAAGGCTTATGTCAATCTCTCACCTTCTTTCTCACACCAGCCTCTTTTCTCTTTCTCCTTAAACAAAATGGAAACATAAATAAGATAAGCCATCCATCAAAACAACAAATTGTAGGAAGAGTAGAAAATATATCAAACTACTGCCCAAGACCCACAAAATTTATAAATTCTGGTGGCTGGAATTTGAGTTTTAGGTTTGGAATTTCAGCTTAGGTTGCCGGAATTTCAAGTTTGGAATAGCTAAAATTTTCGGTTCAATATGGAAGGAATTTTAGGTTTTGATATTCCTAGAATTTTGGGATTTTGGTTGCTAGAAACTCAGGTTAAAAGTGTTGGAACTTTGTGAGTAAACAAGTAACAAAGGGTAAGAACTAGGAATCACTCCTAGGTTCTAAGAATTACTTCTAAAAGAAAGAATCACACCTATTAATTGAAAACTTAAGTTTATCAAATAAAAACTTCAGGATCTTTTCTATTAAAGGTTTGAATACCTATAAGTTCTTAGCACCCTTATTCTAATAGTAAAGGGTCCCTATCTAAAATATCCAAAACAAAATGAATCTAATTCTAATAGTAATTCAATAATCTTAAATAAATTGAAGTCTTAAACAACTAGGATAATATATTTTCAATTAGGATAACACATCTTAACTTACTGTTACTTCCTATTTGATAAAGACATCTAGTACAAACTAAATTTCAACCCTTGTGTCTTTGTCGTCACTTCAAATACTACTCTTCATCCCACCAAATTAAAGTTAGTGGTCGATTAATTTGTCCTTTTCTATTTCTTTTATTATAATGTGTCAATTCTCCCTGATTTATTTGATGTCATCCTCGATGTAGAATGTGACTTATACTGATCACTACAATTAAGATTCTAAAATTCAAGTGCTATCAGAAATTGATCTCCCTTTTCATTTGAAAAGAAACCGTTGATATCCACCAGCTCTTATGGCTACAATTTGTTCATCAAGAGCATCATCTCTTTCTTTTTTAAGATGAGGAATGATTAAAACTCTCACAATTGTCGTATGAGATTGTGAATCGTCATGTCTATAATAAATAGTTAAATCCGCAACATTAAAGATAGGACTAATTCCTAGGTCACTTGGTAATTCTAAAATATAAACATTAGCACTTATCTTCTTGAGAATCTTATAATGTTTAGCACTCCTAAGTCTAAGAACATCTTATGATTCGATGTCGATTTACAAGGCAAGTCTGGGGTCGGATGCAGGTTATTCTCAACATTGACAGATTAGTGGACTCTTGGAGCGCAACAATTATTTGGTTGGGGAAACTTAAAGTGCACAGTGCAGCTGACCTCAAAGCCATTAAGTTAAGCTGGGCAGCTTTGATGTATTTCATCTGGAAGGGGCATAATTGCAGAATCCTTAGACAATAAAGCCGAAGCATTGAATTGGTTTTTCAGGACATTTTCCTCCATTGAGATTGGCCATGTTAACAAGAGGAATAGCAGCAAAGTTGTCAAGTAGTATGAAAAGAAGATGGGGAATGGAGTAACACTAGTTATGTGGTCTCACAAGTATCCCTTAGTTTTCAAGTTGTAGATGATTACTAGGAACCACAACTCTATGTAATCTAGACCTTTTGGATTAGCCTCGACCTTTTGTACTCTAGATTGTAAATATTTAATCAATTCAATCTTTAATTTTCAAAAAAAGTTCATAAAAAATTTCACGATATCTTCTTATTATTAAAGTTGAGTACACACATATATATAGAAAAGTTATTAGAATCCTTATTCTAGCAAGAAAAGGTTTCCTAACTAAAATATCCAAAATAAAATTGAAGCCTATTCTTAAAGAAGTTTAATTTCTAAACAACCAGGATAACATAACTATGCCTAAGATAACATATATAACTTATGACTACTTCTCTACTAAAAATCCTAAAATAAACTAAATTTTAGTAATTGTTATCTTTGCTGTCACCTTAACTCTTCACCCCACTAAATTAATGCTTGCAGTTGACTAATTCCCACTTTAATTTCTTTTATAAACTCTAAGCTCTTTTGCATCACAATGCCTGTAAATTTGAGGAATCAAAACCAAAATATGAATTTCCAATAGATATTTACACTCGCATTGTGTGTTGTTCATTAATATAAGTCCCTTCATCTTGCTTAATAGCACCTTCTCCATGTTCAACATCAAGCATACGATATAGGTTTGCAAAACTATTTTTTGTTAAGTTTTGACTTTTAGGGAATGAATTTTAAGGTTGTCTAGCCTCTCTAGAAAATTTTCGACCCTAACTAACTCGCTCTGTAACCCGGCTCGACAAATCACTTTCCCTGTCTAGTCTAAATCTTAAAAAGTCTTCATTCCCATCTCATCTTCTATCAAGTCTCGCGGTAGTAGTGTAATTCCATTGAGCGATGTGCTTATCTTGTGTGACAACACTATAGAGCGAGTGGCGCTTCTAGCAGGCAGTTGTGTGACAACACCACAAAGAAACTTATGAGGTATGATGATTTTAACACGCTCTAAGCCTAGCCCATGCACGGTTAGGAAGATTGGTTGCAATTTGAGCAGTACCACCCACCCTACCCTACCCCCTATAGGTGGCCATCCGTGAAAGATGATTGCTACTAGCCTTGTCTTGGAAAAGAACTTGAACTAAAAGGCACTGCTTCAAAACGAACTTCCTAACTTCATTGCCTAATAAGATTGAAAGCATATTCCAATCTTATTGGGCAAGTTCGGGATATAAAGTAAACAAGTGAAGTGAGAGCTCCCTTTTACTCAGACATGCTTCCTTGTGGGAGTTGTTAAATGTAATTTGGTTTCTAAAGAACCTTGTGAATGGGGATCATCGATGCCCAATTGTTTAATATATTCAAAAGTACTTCATCTTGCTCTCAGTCGCTAAGTATTTCTTCTATAGGCCCTTCACTACGTGTCGCCACTGTGAACCAAAGCTCTGACACCAAATTGATATAAGACAAGTAGAAGATATATCAAATCAGTGACTATGACCCACAAAATCTATAAATTATGATGACTGGAATTTGAGTTTTATGTTCGAAATTCAGCTTAGGTTGCTGGAATTTCAAGTTCGAAACAGTTGAAATTTTAGGGTTTGATATGGCGAGAATTTCAGGTTTGATATAACTAGAACTTTCTGTTCAAATTTCCACATTTATTATGATGAATGAAATGGTATCTACATTTATTATTATGAGTGAAATGGCTAGAATAAATATACTAGACATTGCAAGATTTATTACCAACTTATTTTTTTAGTATGGGTCAAAATTGTATATATATGAGTTTAGTATAAATGGAACTTTTTTCAAGGCATCTTAACTATCTAAACAATGCAAACGCCAAATGAATTACTAATCCCAACAAATGTATACTAGACATTACAAGATTTATTACCAATTGAAAATTATTTGTGGGTTGAAATTGTAAATCTCAATTAGTGGGCTTATTTTAACTCTAATCAATTTTATTCAAGGGATTCTCTTCAAACCTAGTTATGTTTCTATAGTTCCGACCATAACCCCCAACTTCTAGCCCTAATTTGTTAAAACTTGCTACCATAACCCTACATTCATCAAAAACATTACATTCAATACTATCTCCATCTATGAATTGATCGTCCTTGGATTCAATAATTTGATTATGTCAATCATGAATTATTTATATTCTTGTATCTCAGTGAAAAGTTTTGGCATCACTAGTTCCTATGGTGATTGAACAAATGAATGGCATCGTAATTGTAAGCACTTGTCACAAACATGCTAAGACGGGTGAAGGTGGCATGTAAGGTACTCCCCTAGGAAATTGAAATAACATGCAAGGGATCTAAGCACAACATTTGCCAAATGTTTGAGTTGCAAAAAGAAGCTGGATTGTATAAGTTTTTCCGAGCCTCTAGCGCTTCTGATCAATGTTACCCTAATAAAATTCTTATGCAGAAGGAAAATCTATGAAATTGGGTTAGGAAAAAGTAAGAAGATAGGATTTAGCACTTACCTAGTTTTGTTCAATAAAATCTTGATACATGAATAAAAAAGTAATATCTAAACCCTCTTTATGTCCGACAACTTTTTCTTTATCCTTCTTTCTTCTTGCATGACTTTCTTATTCTCATTATCTTCCTTACATCACATAGTTTTAGTAGTCATTTATTAAAACAATCTATTTCTTAATCCACTATGCAATAAAACAAACATTATTCAACTTCACTTTAACAATAAACTTCAAACACAAAATATAAACTAGTACCCAACTCAAAGGCTGAATTATAAAGCATAAAAGGTTATCCATGATACATACGATGTCACACAAAAACATGGAGAACTAGCACAACCTCAAAAATGCGAGTATCCATGAACGAGTTTATCATTAGGACTAAACAGTATAATGTTGCTATGAACCTATGAAGCTCTTCAATAGCTTCAAGAAACTTTACAATTCAATGTGAGCATATTACCTAAAAGTTACTGGAAAGTGAATAGATCTAAGTTCCCTAAAAATGATATAGGTAGTTTTGCACGCATTTGAGGTTAAGGACGATGAATGTTTGGTGGATGTATACCACGTATGTCTGATACAGGAAGGCAAATCACCTACCTAATAACACATTTAGATCTATTGATTCAACAAGTAATAGTTAAAAGGGAGATCTTTTACACAGAGAGGTTTACTGTTTCGAAAATTAATCATGGTAGTGCAATGTAACAAATAAGCATTAGCTCATTTGTAGGTCCCTAGTTTCCCTGTCTTCTAGGTATTTCAGTTTCTAAAATCATTTCTTTCTACTAGCAATAAATAAAATCAATATCAAGCTAGCTCCAAGATAACCTTGCCCTATCAACAGTATTTTTAAAATTGATTAAAAATGTTGCAGTTACAATCTCACTCACCCATTATCATCCATGACAAGAACTTTGACCCCTGGAAAAGTTGTTTGTCCATGACTTGGTGGCCCTTTAGGTATGAAAGAATGCTTAGATTCATTTGAGTGCTCAGGAATACCCAGTTTTACAATGAAGATAGCAGTGCATCCTTTGCCAAGGCCTTCACTTTCTATCCATATATGTCCCCCCATAAGATTGACAAACCTAATCACAAGCATGCAAAAGCATATATCATGATATGTAACCACATATTCATCAACTTACAGGCACATGTACAACCAATCCGACAGAGTTTCGAGAAATCAACTTAAGGCAAAAAACCAAGAGTTAGGAACAAGCAAACTATAATCATAAGACTTAGAATGCAATGAAATCTACAAAGAAAAAATCATAAAAGCAAAATACCTCTTACAAATTGCAAGTCCAAGCCCACTGCCACCAGAATTTCTGGGCGCTAATGATTGAGTCTGTACAAACTTCGTAAACAACTTTGGAACATCTTGGGGGTTTATTCCTGAACCAGAATCTTTTACCTATACAAATAGATAAATAACCAGTCAGCTTCAGGAACCAAGAAGAATTGAACATATAATGGTTTGAACATGAGGGAACTAACCTGTACTCGCAAATAGAAATGATTATCACTTGGCATAGGAAAAAAATCAGAAGCACGAGAATCTCTTAAAGATTCTGACTTTGCAACAAATGCAGTGATTGAGATGCTGCCTTCTTTTGAGAATTTTACAGCATTACCAACAACATTTAATATAGTTTGCATTAAACGTTTTTCATCACCAATAGCATATTCTGGCAAATCTGGAGCCAAATTCAACGTGAGAAGCAACTTCTTAACAGAAGCAATAGGCTTGATCAAATTAAGAACCTACCACAGGAAACAAACATCCGTCTCAAACTTTTAACCACCAAAATTTTGGCAGAAGTATATACATCAATACTTATGGAGCAATTTGACTTGGCAGGCAATGTAAGTCTACCTCTTTGAAAATAGCATGAACATTGAAAGTTCCTAGGTCAAGTTTAAGGCTACCATCCTCAAGCCTTGAAAGATCTAATACATCATTTATTAGAGTAGCCAGAAGATTACTGCTCTTTAGAATTGTTTCAACCATAAGCCGCTGCTCTGGTGTTAGCACAGTTTCCTGCAGTAATGAGGAAAGAGCAATAATTGCATGCATTGGTGTTCTCATCTCATGGTTCATAACTGCTAAGAAATCATTGCGAGCACGAATTGCTGTTTCAGCTTCTCTCCTAGCACGATCAAGTGCAAAATTCTGCTCAATGAGGAGATCCCTTGCCCTCATTGACTCCTCCAAGATTGCAGCATGTGACAAAGCAACAGCCACCTGGTTAACATTTCGAATTTTCAACAGTCAGAATACCATCTTTAGACAGTGCATCATCTGCTCCATTTACATGTTCTAAAATTTGGTTACAGCACAAAAGCTGCGTTATTTCAGTCTCAACTTACTACAAGAGAAGTAAAGAATAGGCACATAGATTAAGAAAAAAGAAACAAAAGAATCTTCAGAAACCAATCTTGGATATTGAGCAGTTTACCAGGGACCCATTATCAAAGAAAAGACTCCACATTTGCATTATAAATGGCACTTCAATATGTAGATTACTTAAAGATGGGGAATCAATTAGCTTCACCTCTATCATTGCTTTGTTAATTCTCTTAGCTCATAGTTAACACTTGTGTGTTGTTAACTAGAGTATAGTTTGGCCCTTGTAAGCTTTTGATGCCCTTTGAGGCTTAAAGAAATTATTTTCATTGTTTAAAAAAACAAAAGATCACCTTTTCAGATTAAACCTTGGTCAAATGTAACTTTGGAGAGGCTACCAATCTCTAAAGAACGCTTTTTCTTAGCACAAGTACCATAACTAATAAATATATTAAATAATGGCATTTATTGTATAGTAGTCAGTAGCAGTAAGATTATGACACTGCAAAAAGTAAAATTGTATTGTTAATTTCGTACAGCAAATGTTGTTAAGATAATTAGGATTTTTAATTTACCTGATCAGCTACTACTTCGACAAGCTCCAACTCATGAACATGCCACTGTCTAGCACTATCTGATGGAAGCATTAACACCATTAGGGCATAACGTTTGGTAGAAAGTTCAGGCCAATCATTTATTTGGAAATTAGAAAGATGAAGAAGTGGGACACGAACAGCAACCACCTCTCCAGGAATGTATTTTCCAGCAAGAGGTCGTATTCTAGCAACTGGACAATTAGGAGATATTTTCACAGCACGATTACTACTAAACACTTTATTAATGACTGGAAGTTGGATAGGAACAGTATATCCAACAGGATTCTGCTGGCGAAGAGTGTAGGATAGTTGAAGCTCTAACCCAGTCCGTGTTGGCATCCACAATGCACACTCTTCCAATGCTAATGTCCTACCCAGTTCAACAAGAGTAGTCCTCAGAATAGTGTGGCGATCAAGTGTGCTTCTTATTTCATGGGTCAACATCCTAACATGGCGGCCTGTTTCTTCCTGTGTTCGAATTAGACCCATTTCTCTATCCAGCTCTGCAGCCTTATTTTTCAGAAACAGCTCTCTAGTCTTAACACTTAAAAGGTCAGGAATTATGTGTACAAGCATAAGGGCAGTTGCACAGGACACAGCAGCAGTCATGACTTTTGCAATGGTCATCACTATTTCCACCGTTCGCGAGTGCATGGTAAATGTCCATAAGTTTATAAGATGCGTTGCTCCACAAAGAACTATAAATGCACCAAACTGGACAAGCACCCATCTATAAGGAAAAACTGCAGATTTCTTGACAAAGTAGATGAGCTCTATTGGGATGGAAAAATAAGCCAGAGCAATGAAAAAATCTGAAATGTATTGGTATTTCATCAAAAGTTCATCAGCTGGCCACTGTGGCTCGATACAATTGCAGGACTCCATTTAAATGAGAATTCAACCCACTCCCACTTGGCTCTACGTCTCCCACATGCCTGCAACAAAAATATCCCCCAATGTTTAAAAAATAGAAATTGGAACGTAAAAGGCACCATGGATTACTTAGCGATCACAAACTCGCAAAAAAATTCAAGAAAGGGAGTTATTCCAGGAAATGCCGCCACAAACACAATAGTGGCCATAGTGGGTGGCAACTACTGCTTTCGCAGTCTGGCTATTAAACTATAATTTGTCGCATTTTCTTATTTTGATTAGAAGGAAGACCACCATAATTTGGGAAAATCCCATTCCCGAAATGAACCCTAGCTGCTAGATGTCCACAAAAACTCAGATGATGGAACAAAGATACGTGAAGTACTCGACAAATAAACAAAAAATCAATTCAGCAGAAAGTAAGCAATGATTTTAACACAGATTGAATTATTAGGTTAAGAACTGAAAACTGATTTTAACGGAGAAAAAGAGAGTAACCTGACTGATGCTGGAATCGAAATTGAGGGCGTTGTGGAATTGAAGCCCTAAGCTGTTGTAGCCTTGATAACTCTGAATTTTCTGTACTCGAGACAGAGCAAAGCATAGACAAAATGAAGCACTAGTTTAATGTCATGCTTTGAAATTCAAAAAGGGTTTGGAGGAAGGAAAATGGAGTGCTTGATGGGCTACAGAAGACACGAGACTCTGAAACCATAGGCTGTCCCGTGGCCTGAAACTGCTATAATCATGCCGAGGATCATGTACCTCGCAATTGCTGCCGTTTTTGTTCTTTTCTGATTTCCTCAGCTCTAATTGCTAAATTTTAATAATTCAATCTAGGACTCTCTCCCTTGTTGCCAAATTGCGCTGTTGCATTGCGTACAAGTATACGCAAGTGTCCTTTCCCCACTCCGTGAGCTGCCTACGTAATGATTTCACTTTTCTTTCTTTCGGCAAAAGGGTCTGCATCTGAGGATGTTTCTATTCAAGGGCTCGTAGTGCGTTTTTATTCACCTAATTGAACTCCAATAATTGTCAGCTATGAACTCCCAAATTGACAAGTTGAAGAGGCACGTCACGTGTATTGAAGCGTGAAGAAATGGAATCAATGACATTGAATAAAATTGCAAGTATGGAATCGATGGAGCATAGACTAAAGAGAGAGAAGAGAAGCTTTGAGACATGGGGACTATTGTCTTGTTCTCACGTGCTTTATGTTGGATGCTTTTTAGTGGCTGTAAATGATAGGACTATGTAATGAGAAAAGGCATTTCAGAACTGATTTACTTCTGTAAGTTAATGTCAGTTGGATGTTTTGGATTACTTCATAATTTTTGTAATCTTTATTATTGAGGAAGTTAAATATATATATTAATCCAAAATATGTTTTTGAAGAAGTTTGGAAGGTTTCTAATACTTGTTTACATAAGTTATGCATTTTTTATAACTAGTTATCATTTTAATATCTAATTTATATCATACCAATCTCTATTATGTATAAGTTGTTACTAAAAATGACAATAGTAATTTATGTCACGTCAATATTCATTTATGTAAAGGAGTGATTATCTAAAAGAAAATAATGATTGTCATCACCTCATAATGAATAAAAACTGAGGATCATTCTACTAATAAAAGCTTGATTTAAAAATATAAACTTAAAAAATCAAAAGAAGCGTATGAATTACCACGATCACAGAAAAAAATAGGATGGGAGTGATAAGATTCTAAATTTGGTTGCTACTAACAAGTTAGATCATATCACAACTTATTAAAAAATATAAAATAAGAGTTTCTCTAATTAAAAGGAAAAAAAAATCTCCTCATGTACAAGACATCCCTTTCATAAGTATAAAATCCTAAAAGAAAATTAACATTATAAGTAGGAAATAACTAAATAATTTTTTAAATGAAAAGTTAATCCTTTATGAGTCTAGTACCAGTCTAGTTTCCACACCAGCATTGATTATTTTTTGGAACTTTACGGGGAGCTTAACATAAATGAGTCTTAACACCAATCACAGATACCACTTCAATCTCCAAAAGCTAGTCTAAGATACGCACTAGAAACTAACATGAAATTAGTGTCAGTTATCTTTTGTTTCCTCTTCTCATAGCTTACTCCTTCGAGCAAATTTAATCTCTTAAAGTATCAAAGCTTGAATTTAGTCTCTTGAAGTGTTAAAGCTTCACTCTTACATAAAGATCAATCATTAAGTCACTGAGAGTTTCTCTAGCCTTTTTTGCTCTACCCTTGTCAATTATCCTTCCATGTTCTTTAATGGATCTTCAATAACTTTTGGATCTTGATTTAAACTATGTCCAGTCTATTAAAGCCCTTCCCAAACCCAGCGTATCAACGAGGTGCCTACTAGATGTTATTGTTCTTGTACAATCTATTAAAACCCTTTTTCAAGTCTTCCTTTATTAAAAGCTTGGGTAGCTTAAGTAAACGCTTAAGTCTAATTATTTTCTCTCTCCTTAAAAGGATTGGACCTTAAATCACCATCTTCATCCAAAATTCAAAATAAGATAAATCAACAACAATTAAAGAAGTATAAACACCATACTCGCTTAGTAAGTTAATCTTGTAGGCAATCTTATTCACTTTTTCTGTAACTTCAAAAACTCCTCCTCCTTTTGGTTGTAACTTGGACTTGTACATCTTTAGAAACCTCTCTTTTCTTAAGTGTACCCAAACTCAATCTTTCGGTCTAAATATTACTTATTTTCTTCCTTTTTTTATTTCTTTATGTATTATTGGATCCTTTTTTCAATGTTCAAATTTGCCTTCTCATGTAGCTTTTTCACCTATTTAACTTTCTTTTTTTCTATCCAAGGGATTTCTTTCACTTAAAGGAATAGACACAAGATATAGAGGAGATAATTGATTAAATCCGTAAATAATCTCAAAAGAAAAATAACCCATAGCACTATGGACAGTCCTATTATAAGTAAATTCAATCAAAGGTAAAAAAATCTTCCTAGACTTTAAGATCCTTACCAATAATATCATGTCATAATGCATCTAAAGTCTGATTATCTACCTCAATTTAACCATTAGTTTATAGATGAAAAGTTGTGGAAAACAACAACTTAGTTACTAACTTTCCCTATAAAATTTTTCAAAAGTAACTCAAAAACTTTATGTCCATGTCCAAAACAATGTTCTTGGAACATCATGTAATCTAACAATCCATTTGGAAAATAATTTAGTAATGTAGGATGCGTCATTAGTTTTATGAGGTGTGATAAAATATGTCATTTTTAAAAACCTATCCACCACATAAAAATGAATCCTTTCCTACTTTAGACCTAGGTATCTTACAGTAAAATTCATTGAAAGGCCTACTCATGTTTCACTAGGTACAAGTAAAGGTGTGTATAATCCATAGGATTGCACTTTAAATTTGGTTTACCTATATGTAATGCTTCTTTCACACACTCTCTCTATATCTCTTCTTATGTATGGCTAAAAGAAATATTTATTCAAAACTACAAACATCTTTTTGACTCTAAAGTGACCTATTAAGCCTCCCATGCAATTCTCTCATAAGTAACTCTCTTAAAGAACTATGAGGTATATACGAGCGATTCTCTCTAAAAAAATTATCCTTCAAACCTATAGAACTTTCCAAATAAATAATCTTTGTAAGCTTTAAACATGTTAGCAAATTTTCGATCATCAATATATAAATCTATAATATGCTCAAAACCCATCAAAAATAATATGCAAAGTACTAAAAAAAAGTATATCTCTTAGATAACATATCAGCAACTACATTTCCCTTTCCTTGCTTATATTTCATGACATAAGGAAAAGTTTCAAGGAATTCCATCCACTTACCAAATCTCTTACTCAACTTACTTTATCCTTGAATATTTCAATGATTCATAATTCATATGTATCATAAACTCCTTCAATCACAAGTAGTATTACCAATTCTCAAATGCTCTCACCGATGCATACATATTCTTATTGTAAGTTGAGTAGTTCAAGGCTACCCCACTAAGATTCTCACTAAAACTGCTATTTGTTTCTTATCTTGAATCAGAATCACACCAATTTCTACACAGAAAGTATCACACTCAATTTTAAAGGTGTTAGCAAAATTAGGTAAAGTTAATAAATTAGATCCTAATTTAAATTATCTTTCATTAAGTTAAAATTTCTCTCTTGATCATTAGCCTACTTAAATCATACACTATTTTTCATTATCTTGGTCAAAAGTGCACCAATTGTTCTAAACTTATTAACTAAAAACCTATAAAAAATAACTAAATCATGAAACATCACTTATGGTTTTTAGTGTTGGTCACTCTTTAATGGCTCTCGCTTTCTTATCATCTACTTCTATTCCCTTTTACACTTCCAATATAACCAACAAAATACACCTTGTTTGCTTTGAAATTTGTACACAGTCTCTTTTGCTTAGGCACATGCAAAACCTTTCTTAAATATTTTGTATATCCATCTAAGGTCTTATTATAGATAAAAATATCATCAAAAAAATTTAAAAAAAACTTGACAAAAAACTCCTACAAAATATAGTTTTCTAGTCTCATGAAAGTACTACATGCATTAGCTAAATTAAAAGGCATTATTAACTACTTGTAACGTTCCGTTTCCATATAACGGGTTGAACCATAGAAACGAGTACACGTGAGATCAATCGGAGAAATTAAGAAAACACATCTCAAGCTTATGCATTATGTAATATACATATACACGTGGACAGTGATTTTTGCACATGAAAAATGACTGTACATGCAGTCATGACATTTCTCGGTATAATAATGAATAAATGTGAATTGTGAAAAATATGCTTTATGTGTATAAAAATTATATTGGAGAGGGTTACAGTAGTTTTCTGATTTTTAGAGAATTTTAGAAATTTTTTGGGAATTTTTCGGGGTCGTTTCTATACCAGAAAAACTGCCAAGCGGCAGAATAAGGGTTTATTGGTAGTGGAAATGACTGTCCAATGGCACTGGAAACTTAGACATATGAATTTAAGAATTTTTGAATTGAGCCATTGGA
>JANIIA010000005.1:44555959-44566024 GCA_027478495.1 Erythroxylum alaternifolium
TCTTGTAAACGAAATGTTTCTGAATAAAAGTGAGCACAAATTTGTGATTATTGATTTGCGCGTATTCAAAAAAAAATTATACCGACTTTTGATTGTTTAGTGATGTAGCACACCATCCTCGCGGGGCACGGAGTGGGATATCACCATCGATATCAGGTTCGGGTCCAGCGGGAGTGGGGTGTTACACTACTAATGCTTATTAAATTTAATTTTAAAGGTAGTTTTCCATTTATTAACTTTTCTAATCTTAACTTGATAGTAAATAGATTTTAGATCAATTTTAGAGAACAAGTATATACAATATACAAAATATAAAGCATATCATCTAATCCAGGGATAGGATGTTCATACTTTATAGTGATTTTATTGATGACGCGACAGTCTGCAGACATTTTATAAGATCCATCCTTTTTGGTATTAACAAAATAAGCACAAAACAAGGCTTAAATTTTTCTCACACAATCCTTCTTTAAAATTTCTTCCATCATTTATGACTCTCCTATCAAATTGTCAAAAAGGCCTTAAAAGAATGTGACCAGCTTGTATAGGTACCACATCACGTTGAACCTCATCTTTGTACCTCCCACTTGAGAAGGAAACCAGTACTTTTATTTGCTTAAGTTTCTGCTCTCATCCAACCACTGTAAATTATACATTTTAGGTTGTTTTACAGTTAGCATCCCCAACGTCTCCACTAACTCTATACTAGCTATATTTTCATAACTCCCAGTATATATGATCATATTACAAACTTGATCTTAGAGCACCTTGTCTGGAAGAAAATATCTCTCTATTCATTTACATCATCGTCTCCCACATGTGTAAGTAATATCCTTCCTTATTTAGAACTTTTAACACTTTCATCGTCATTGACAACCATTAAACTAAGCATATATCCATTCATCTCCTCTTCACTTTCAGACACATACTCTCTATCCTCCCTCAACATCATCATCTTCTTATTGGCATATTATGAAGCTATATGTCCTCTCCCTAATAACTTAAAAAATATATTGGTTTTTAGTTATTGAAGAGGAATTGGTTTCAACTTTATCTCCATTTGGTTTTTACACTTTTAGTTTGGTTGCTTCATATTTAAGCTTTAGACATCCTTCTCACTTTATAATTTACTCCATGATAAAAAACCTGCAATAGAAATGCCAAAACTAGCAGTGGGCCTCTTTCTTAGTTATCTTTCTACCTTTATGACTATGTAAACTACATCCTCTGATTTTAAATAATGGTGTAGCTCTATAGAATTGGCAAATTCTAGATTTAGTCTATAAATAAATTGAGCCATTATTGGATATATACCTTCAGTAATATGTGCACTAACTAAAGAAACCTTTATATCCTTGTAGTACTCCTCCATAAACTTGAAACTTTGAGTTAAGTTTTGTAACCTTTGATAGAGATACCTCTAGTAGGAACTTGGAAATAAATGTTTCCTCGTTACCATTTTCATCTCCTCCTAAGTTCTGATAGTTGGCTCTTATATATGCTTAAGGCACTTTAAGAGTTAAATGATCTAGTTTAGCTAGGTGAATTGGTAATTACTTAATAGTTTAAGAATGTTTCAATCTAACCGCAATTGGCGCTGCTTGTACAAACCCTATGTATTATGATCAATTCATCCCTCTTATATTGCCACCTTTAATGCTAATAGTTGCAACTTGTACAACTAAATAAGACATGATCAATTAAAAAGGAATGAGACTTATATTATCATTGTATAGGTTTAGCGTGTAATTGACAATATTGGATTATAACTTTTAGAACACTACCTAAAATGTAAACATTTTAGTTCTATATCTAAAGGCTAGCCTAAAGTATAAAATTATCATCATACTCCTATAACTAGAGAAGGAAAGTATAGATGTCTTGGTACTTGTCGCTGAATCTTCCGCTAAGTAAAAACAACTAGAAACCAACATGTCAAAATCATCCTATAAGTCATGCATGATGACTAGAGAAAATCCCTAACATAAAAAACCTATCCAACTTTGTTAAGATTGAGGATTTGTTGATTCCACCAACCACAGCATAATCACTAAACTCTACTAATGCCAATTTAACTTTTTTATCATCCAAAAAATTATGACAATGAAAAACTAACTCCACATATTTTTTTCTACTCTAAATAGGCATCTGGGTATATCTTTCCTATAAAAGATGGTATCTTTATCTTAATACTACCTATATTGTTATCCACCCTTTCCTCATTCATATTATCATAGTCTAAACTGAATCTTCCCCCTCCTTATGTTCTCATTCTACCTCCTCTTCCACCTCTTTCTCCTTTATCTCTCGTTAGATTTAATTCACCCAAGTTGTCAAAAATAATTTCAACCTCATTATAATTCTCAATGTCATTCATTATAGTAAGTAAAGGTTACCTATGTTGTAAACTAGCTACGTCAACTTCATCTTTCATCAAATTGTCCATCACTTCACCAAATTGTCTAAAGACATGCTCATATAGACCATGTATCGTGTTTATGGTAAACCCTCGGTCTATCATCACTCTATTATAATGGCAAGAGGAAATTAAAATTTTAAAAGGCATTATCAAATATCAATTATAAATCAATTATTAATTAGCAAAAAAGTAGTATGATTAAATTTAAAAGACTAGACACTAATTCATACTCAATGTCTAATTTAAACATGGATAGGTTGAGTTAATCCACTTAGAAATTCTTAATATTTGGTGGTCATAATATATTGTTAGATGTTAATCAAAATCTTTGATTATAAATTATTTTATTAGACAATTAAAGATAAATTAAAAGAAGTTTTAATTTATTTAATTCTAATTATGAATTAAAATTATAATGTATAATTATTGGCAATACATTAGGAACTTAATATGTCATATATAAAGAGTAGTTTAATTTAAAAGACAAATTTTAATTTAAATTAAGTTGGGCTCATGACATTTGAGAAACTTTAGGAATCAAATATAAAATATTTAATTTTATTAAAATTAAAATATAATTATAATTAAATTAATGTATCGTGTTGAGAAAAATACATTGTCTCTTTATGAAATAGTGCATCTATTGTAAAAGACATTTGTTTGGTTGGAGAATGAAAACATTTATACCCTTTTTGATTTACAGCATATCTAAGAAACATGCAACTCAAAGCTCGTGAAGCTAATTTATGGTGTTGTTGTTTGTGAAGGTGCACAAAGGCTATATATCCAAACACTCTAGGAGGATGATTTGATACTGATGGACAAGTCATAGTATTGGACAAAGTATATAGTGGTGTTTGACACTCAAGCACTTTTGAAGGGGTTTTGTTAATTAAGTAAACTGCAACACACAAAGCCTCACCCTATTAAGAAAATGACATGTGAGCTTGGATCAATCAAGCACGAATCACTTCAAGTAGATGTCAATTTTTTGTCTCTACTACATCATTCTATTAAGGTTTATCAACACATATGGTATGAAGAATGATGCCCTGTATGTCTAAATAATTCTTTATATCTAAGCTCTTATACTCTCCTTGATTGTCTCTACGAAGAACTTAGACTTGTTCATTAAATTGAATCTTGATTATTCTTCAAAATTTCTGAAACATGTTCATCTCATTCTTAAATTTCATTAGTCATAGTCATGTTATTCTAGTACAATCATTAATGAATGTAATAAATTAACAGGATCCTCCCAATGTATGAATTTTAAATGGCCCCAAACATTTAAATGAACAATCATAAATGGAGAAGGGCTTTTTGTAACACACCACTACCATAGAGTATATACCCGAATATCCAAAGGATGTTCAAGAATATACCCTATGACAATGACTTGCTAGAGCAATCACAATCACTTAATATAGCATCATAGATAAATCATAAATATACTAAAGATCAATTCCTCATTCCATTTATAAAACATAATTTTCAATGTGCTTTTCACTCCATAATCCATATATACATTGTATCAAAAGCATATGAGAGTTACTGCTCTTTACAACATATTCTATATGGAATGAGAAACTAAACAAAAACATTATAACCAACTCCTCAGTCTCAGCTGTTTAGACCTTTGAGTCATTTCTTGAGTCCAAAACGTAACTACAAGACTTCTTCTAAAATGTTTTAGAAGCTAAGTCTCCTCTCTAGTACCTGAAAATCAATGTTACAATTTTGATGAATTTTGAAAATTCAGTGAGCAAACCATCATTGATGTGCTCACTCATATCATTCTTAAAATAATTCATCGTTCAATTCATAGACAAATCATATAATTCAATATTGCATATCAATTTACATTTCACCATATTTCAACAAATACACTTTGTGTACACATTTCACATTTCAATTTCAGAACAAATAATTCACTTCAATCTTTTATATAATACATATCAATTTGTATATGCAATGCACATGTGACTCAATTTCAATTGTTACTTTGTTATGACCGAGTACCTTTTTAAACTGTCTCATATCTATTGTGGATACCGGGCTTACTGATAACTATCTCGTATCTATTGTGGATACTGGGCTCATTTTATATACTAAGTTTATGGCTCCTTATGCACATTTATGAGTTTTAAACTCTTTTTTTTCACTGGTCGCTCCAATTACAACTCCTTTATCTTATCATGCATATCAATGTGATGCATCAAATCATATAATATGCCATCAATAGCATTTGTTCATGATGCACAGTCATTTTCACACGTTCATCGGACCTAAGTCTGACATTTAACATTTTTGTTAAGTACACATATTTCTTTCAGATTCATATACAATCAAAACACTCCTAATACATACCCAATTATCAAACTCCTCGGACCATTAATGTCCTGAATTATCGTTCATATCAATTACAATTCAATAGCTAACATTTAAACAAAAATAAATCAATCCTAATGAGAATCACTCACAATATGTTCCAGATAATTATTGCCTCGACGAACTGGTAATGTCTGGATGCTGACGTTCTACTTGAGCGTGTAAACCATGCAATACACACATTCACATATTACTAAATTGCTCAATCATATTAGTACTCAATCATACACATATATCTATGTATTATGTTCAATGCATGCTCAATGACTTTCTCGGGTATGTGTCCTTAATTATAAGTCTTGATCATTCAAACTATTCATTCATTAACCCTTTTTTGACAATATACATTCACATAATTTCCCAATTCTCATTCATTCATACCTACTACATTATTCATATCCTTTAGTTCACATTTATATTCATAAGAACATCTTCATTCCTTTAACCCTCCTCCATTCCAAACTTAGATACATTGTTATCAAATAGTCTTTTCCTTAAGTTATAACATCATTAAACAACTTCAACTTATCAAACATTTAATCAACTTATTCAAGCAATAATCTAGATTTATTTCAAGCCTTAATCAAGTCCATATGTACTATAGTAAAGTACCTTATCCTTATATGGTTCAATAATTACACAAAATTAAAGTTAACTTTCTAGAACTAGGGCCATGATCATGAGGGACCATGTCACGCTTGTGACAGAAGCTTGTGTAATATGCCATGACTGTGGGTACTATGCCACGATTGTGACAAAACCTAAACAACCAAGCTATGATCGTGCATTTTAAGGCCACGATCAGGCACTACATTATTTCCCCCAATTCTATATGAATGTATCAAACTTAGACAAATACCAATACTAGAATAAAATTCTAGATTATAAGCCCTTTAAACCTACTTTATTACATGATCATCTAGCTTCCATCTTGATTACACTACGGTTCATTAAACTTTGCTCATTTTTTTGTCATTAACAATCACTTCTCATATATACACATACATTTCCAACTCAAGAACAATATATTAACATCTTTCTTTAGCATAAATTCAACTTCTTTCTACTTCAAATTCTAGTCCAAATCATCTATATAATAAACTATAATCCATGGTTTTCATACACCAAAAACAAGCATAAAAACTTCCAAGTTCATTCAACATATTCTAGCACACTTCATCATCAACATCATATATATTCCATTCCAACTCAAGCATCATTGTCATACTATTAATCATACCATAAAGATCATATTTCTACTTACTTGTAAAGCTTTAATTCCTCCTCAATACTTTATATTAATTTATTAATGCAAAATTTATCACAAACTCAAGGTGAAAATAAGTTGATTTTTAGCAAAGACAAAGGACAACAATTAGTTGGTTCTTTTAATGGTTTGTGAAGAGTAAAAATTTGGTTTTGATGTAGCAATTTGGCAAGGATGAAAACAAAATACGAAGAGATGAGTTAAGAGCAATTTTCAGTAGAGAAACAAGGAAGAAGACATCAGAAACTTTGCTGTAGAAACTTGTTTCAAAAGGTGCTAGGTGTCTCCATATAACTCTTCCATATGTCATTAGGCATGCCAACACATTTGTCCCATAATTAAGCTACCATATGCCACCTCTTAACTAGTCCACATGTCAATTAATAATAGGCTTAGTCACTTTAGTTTTTTATGTATCAATTTATCTTACCACTTGGTATTTTTTCCTAGTCCAAATATACATATTAATTCATCACTCTCCCAATTACTAATAATCAATTTCAAATTACTAATTATATTCCAATCAAACCAAGATTCAAGACATATCAATTCACATCATGTTCATTTAAAATCTTTTATACCCCAGAATATGTCAATTGAGTGCATATGCTATCTTTGTAATGTATACAAATTGTAATTCATATGTGTATGCTAATGATATGCATTTGAATGAAATTCTCTCAATTCTATTACTCATTTTCAATGGTCTAGGGTTCTAACCCTAAGTATGCTCCAGAAATCGATTATTACACTTTTAGTCAATACTAATGAAAAAGAAAATTTGTCACTTTTTGCTAGTTCACATGCATCATAACAGAGGCTAGAAATATTAACTTTCTCAAACAACCTAGGAACTAATTTCTTTAAGTATCTAAAAGAGGCATGTTCCAATCTTTAATGCTATAACTAAATTTCTTCTTGACTGTTTGCAACATTACAACCCTTTACTGTAAGAGCTCGACTTAATTTATCTGAAGTTGTTGCCTTCAATTCCAGGTAGTACAAATTTCCTTCTTTAGTACCACAACCAATTGTCTGTTTCATTTGGATGTCCTTAAAGATACAAAAGTTAGGCCAAAAAATTTAATGCAAGATAAGGCCTCTGTAATTTAAGACACAGATAAAAGGTTACATCCCAAGGAAGGAACAACAAAAACATATTCTAAATTTAAAGTTTCAGCAAATCTCAAGGACCCTTCACTGAGAATAGATTTTTTTTCACCATTAGTAGTTGAAACAAATTTTTCAAGGGACGGTTTGATTTTAGCAATCTTTTTAGAATCAAAAGTCATGTGATTGGTTACACCGAAATCAATTATCTATGTGTTGTTACTAATAGGAGCATAAGCATAAAGAGACTTACCACTATTACTTGTAGTAGCTATCACTGCTGAATGAATTTCACCAGTTTCATTTTTAGTTCTTATTTCAGCAACTGCAACAGGTTGAGCTGTCGTCATATTCTTCTTCTGAGCTTTGTTATGATCCCACTGCGCTGGATACCCTACCAATTCATAGCAGTGTTCTTTTATGTGTCTAGATTCATTACAATGAGTACATTTATATGAAGGTTTTTTAATGCTTCATGATATGTACTTAATTATTGATACATTTAATCCATTACACTTAGTGATTAATGCCTTCAAATGCTTAAGACACTCACTTTAATTCATATTTAATCTTGGGTATAATTTGGAACCATAATAGCTAAAGTGAGCTGAAAGCATACTCTTGAGCCATCTTTTTAAGATTCATACTCTATTATCTTCATAGAGCAAGAAGGAGAAAAATTACAGTAAGAGAAGACAAGAAAATGCTAAGGAAGATGAGAGTATATGATGAAAAAATCAAGATGAGGAATGATAAAAGTAGCTAATAGCCAAGCATAATTTGTCATAACCGTCAGACATCTATCTCACACCCATGACACATGTTGCATAGGTGTGAGACTTATCTCACGCCCATGCAATAATGCTCATGGTCGTGCGACGCCAATCACACCAGTGACTTCTATGCCATCTGTCCCTAAAAAACTTAGTGTTTTATTATAAAGGAATATGTTGTGATGGCAGAAAGGGGAGCACGGAAAAAAATAGATTTTTGTTCATTCTCCTTTGGTTTTCAACAAGACAGAGGCTATTTCATAGCTGATTCTTAGAGACCAATAGAGAAGATGGAAGGCTAACTTCCCGACATCGGTTCGAAGATGACATCGACGCCTAAGTCACGGTTAAGCTTATCTCATCTTTGTTATATGTTGAATCCCTCTTTAAGGATTGTTATTGTTGTTCTGTGTTGAATGATTTGGGTATTGTAAAGATGATATAATGCATTCATTGGATTGTTTTATTATGAATCCATTGCAAGAATCTTGAATATGTAATTGTTGTGTTTGAGATTCGTTAGTAGCCACTAATGACCTTAAATCACTAGGAACAACGTAACTTAGGTAAGATAACTTGAGCTTGTGAGGTTACTGCCTACATTGATCTATTTTCCATTTAGTAATGCGACTGCCTAATTAAATCTAGAGAGTGTATTATAGGTTATTCAGTAGTTAGGTTTAATTAACGAGTGTCTCTTAATTAAACATGATTTAAGGGAAAATCGGGGATTAACAGAACGTATTGTTAGTTCACAATCAATGGTCCTAGGAGAGGAGTGAAAGCATTATAAAAATGAGATGTGTTTATTCGTGTGTAGGCAGAGCTTCATCTGAGAACTAGGTTTTACACATAATTGACACTTTTATAATTTTTGACAGTTTTCGATAAATTACTTGCGTTATTTTAATTCTATTTTGTTTTCTTAATTGCATCAACCCAAAATCCCCCCTTTTATTTCCTTTACATCAATTATTTTCATTATGAGAATTAATCGAACATTCCCTGTGGATATAATCCCGACTCATCACAGCTATAAATTTTTAGTGTGTAGAGTTAGGTAAATTTTGCAGTGCACATGACATATGATGTAACTTAGATTAATTCTTAGTGTATGCCTTGTAACTATTGCTACAGTTTCTGAATTTTAATATTCTCCTTTGAATGTAATTCTGCGATTAGTTTCAAGTCGAATTAAAGCATAACATTCTTCGATATTTGGAATTGACTCCTTTTGCAAAATATCTCCACGGACTTCCTCAAAAAATCATCAAGTCCAACAAGGAATATATGCACTCTCAAACTTTCAATGGATTGCTTGTATGCTTCAACATCCTCAGGTTCCTTCATAACAACTTTGTCTCGATGATCTGGTCCTTGAAAAATCTCAACAAGTTCACCATAATATTCTAAAAGGGGTCTTCCATTCTACTTAACTCCAATCACTTCCATTATACAAAGTTTTTGCCAATGCTATTCATATTGCATAAGTAGTAGGCAATCGAACATAGTGTTTCATGATTTCAAGTGTCATCAATATTAACAACCATCTCTTAACTTTCTGGTTTTTAGCATGCCACTTTTCATATCCCTCTTAAGATTCTTTAAGTGGTGTTGGTTTTCCACGAATATAAGATAGTTTATTTTTTCTCTTTCAACAATGTGCATCTCCATCGACTGCTACCAAACATCATAGTTTCATTTAGTAAGACAAATATCTGTTGGACCCCATTTTCGGAGCCCAACATCGAACTTAAGATCGTGGGGCTTGAGCGTGGAGGAGGGCTTAAAATTTGGAAATTTAAAAGAAAACTCCTTCAGAAGTAAAGGCAGGCTTCGTCGCAGCGAACATATGGGGAAAAATACTCTAGACCCTTAGGGAATTTTGCGCCGTGGCGAGCGATTTAACATTCGCCGCGGCAAGCCTGAAATTTTATTTTCACCACAGCAACCTTTTGGTCTCGCCGCGACGAAAACCCCTGAAGCAGATCCCAAAACCTCTTGCAACCTACCTTACTTAATACAAATATAAATCTTTTCAACTACCCTCATTCATTCAATTCCAAGGACAAAATACACAAAAACATAAACACCAACTACTTCCC